>CAOKZL010001133.1:0-410813 GCA_948472985.1 Iguana delicatissima | reverse complement strand
CCTAATGTAAAACTTCTTGGCCAAGTTGCAGCTGACAATACCTGTGAGCAACCTGTTGCGGCACTGATCCACCAGGTGCTGGCAGTATTGGACCTCGGACCAGAGATCTCGCAGCTCGTTATAATCTGCCCAGTACTGCTTCCTCAGGTCCTTCAGCTTCATGATCAGCAGGAATTCCTCCTCGTCGATAATGATTTGCCCTTCGTCGTTCAAGTATTCTCCTGTGGGGCCAAAAGTCAGAACAAGACTTCAGGAACAGACCATGATGATGATGGCGGAAGAGATCACATGAGAATAGTCAAGCCATTTGTTCAGAAATCTCCTCCTGATTCTCTTAATGTGGATTATCCTCTTTCATGAGTATGAGAAAAGATATTCTCTCACCTGCCTACCCCAAATACTGCCCAAGATGATGCTGGATACAAACCCATCATGAAATGACTGCTGACTGTCTAGCAGCATAAACTGCCCTTTGTTGTTGTGTGCCTCCAAGTCATTTCCGACTGACAACAACCCTAAAGCAAGCCTATCACAAGGTTTTGTGGGCGCTGAGAGTGTGAGACATGCCCAAGGTCACCCAGTGGATTTCCATGGCTGATCAGGAAATTGAACCCCCGTTTCCAGGATTGTAGTTCAACACTCAAACCACTACACCATGCTGACTCTCAAATTGCCCTATTCCTGCTTTACTCCTGCCTGTTCCATCACCATTTCCTTCACAAATCTCAACTTCTCCCTTGTCTCCCATACAAAGAGGTTAGGGAAAATGTACAGTGAGCCCTTTGGATCTGCTGGGGCTTGGTTCCAGGACCCCCCTCATGGATGCTGAAGTCCCATCCTATACCATGGTGTAGCAAAATGGCATCCCTTCTGTAAAAGTGTGGACAACTCAAATGAGTGCCAGAGAGACCCTGAGGTCTGTGAAGGCCACAGCAGGGTATGTGTTCAGTGCCCAGCAAAATCAAGATTTCCTTTTCGTTTTTTTAATATTTTCAAGCTGCAATTGGTTAAATCTGTGGATGCAGAACCCATGGTTCTTCTTCGTGGTCTCAGTGCCTCACACACTAGGAGCTTTCGCGCATGCGCAGTACCATTCAGAAAATTCTAGAGCTTAGTAGCTTGGCGGGAACCCCGCCCCCCATGCATCCACTGAGCATGCTCAGCCTGCCGAGCAGTGGTCTCCATGGAGGGCCAACTGTAATCAATTTCGTCAGTGGCCGCTTAGTCTACAACCCCCTGCCTTTTCTGAGCTCTGTACTTGGAGAACGCCGGTCACTAGCCTGCTCCATTTTCCATGTGCTGACCAGCTTCAGGCCACAATGGTCTAGGACTGGCATCACAAAGTCCCAGTCCACTGGCCAACAGGGGTGATGGCAAAGGAAGTGCACTCCCACTAGCAGTGGAAAGAACATTCTCTGTTAAATGGGTTTCCCACCGATTGAGAAAGACTATTGGAAGAATAATAGAACAGCGAGACTTTGCGCGGATTGCTCCTGGTGATCAAATGTTCGGGAGGATTTTTCTGTGCAGAGAAACACATGGCTTTTTTGTGCAAAAACCACATTTGCCTCCTTTGCAGGAAACAGTGTTTTCTGCACCAAACAAAAAAGTCAGAACATATTGGGATGCTTGAATACAGGGAGAATACTATTTGTTTCTTTCTGCAGCAGGCAGAAAACTGCAGTAGTTATTCATCTTTCTAATCGAAGATTTACATCTCTACGTCTCACTGTCCCAGGCACTGCGACTGCCACAGAACCTTTAAAAAGCAGGTCCAGTTGAGATTAGCTGCACATCTGAGAATTCACTGTGTCAGTGAGTTCCCTCATCATCCATGCCGGCTGCCAAAGCAGGAGCCTGACTGGGCAAAGTGGCATTTGAGACATAAATCCCACAATCCCGCAATTATCTGCTCACGGGGCACAGCCTGGGTACCGCTTACCCTGCTGCTCCCGTTCCAATTTCTGGGCCTCCAGGGCCTGCCGGGTGGCGTCCATCTCCTGCTTGAGCAAGTTGATCCTGTGGGCCAGGTCGCTCATTTTTTTCTTGCGGTCATTCAGGATGCTTTTGTTCTCCTTAAAGATCCGGTTGATCTCACTTCCCCGTTCGTTCTTGAAGTCCTCAAAGGCAGCTGCCTTGGGAGGGGGTGAGCTGCACAGAAAGGACCAGCAGTGACAACATTAGCCATGGTAGCCACAGTGGTTTCGGGTCAGTGCGGCAACCATTAGCATGCCTTAAAGCCTAAATCTTCTAACTGAGGTAAGAAAGCAGTCTGCCAGCTCCCCATTCACATGTCAGGAAGAAAGAGACTGAGTTTGCATACTGAAAATGAACACCTTGAATGTTTGGCCAAGTCCCCTTGGCCTGCAAAGTTCTCCTCGCTTAATCTGCACTGGGGTGGGCAACTGCCACAGGTCCGGGGAGCCCTTTCCAGCCTCAAGGACCTGCCAGAGGCCACATGGCCTGACATAAATGGCAAGGAAAAGAATTAGAAGTAGCCAACAGATCACTTCTTGTTTTGAAATGTGGGGGAACTTTGGGATATTAAACAGTGCAAGGGAGGCTCTGAAATCTATTTAAAAGGTGAACTGCTATTTCTGGAATCTTTCAGGAGAAGAAATTCACTTTTCTTTTCCCTCTCTCTCTTTCTTTTTCTTTCCTTTTCTTCTGACCAGTAAAGGGTAGTCTGAGGAACCTGGAGGGACTTAGGGCCATAAAACATCCCTGTGGGCCACATTTTCCCCACCACTTCTCTACTATCCTCTGGGTCAACTACAGGGCTTGCCCCTTCCTCCAGTGTGGTAAAACTTCACAAACAGAAGAAGAAGCCCCACCTGGGCCTGGTGGACACATCCTCCCTGGGCGCGGAGTCCGAGCGGTGAGTCTCAAGGCTGACCGTGTCCTGCTCCCGGGTCTCCTTTGCTTCCAGCTCCTTGCCGGCTGCCGCCACCTGGCTGCGTGATAGGGAGACGGAATCCAGATCTTTCCCAGACTGCGGACTCGCCAAGCTCTCCTTCTTCACTGTGGGGCTGGAAAAGAAACAGAGGATCACACCAGACCAGGCCGCCAGTTCTGGGGCTCAGACGGGACTTCCCAAAGATGACTGGCAGGTCAAGATTTGGCTCTCCAAGAGACGACGACGACGACGACTACAACCATTATCTTTATTTATATCCTGCTTTTTCCTCAAGACTGAGACTCAAGATGGCTTACACATTAAAAAGATAACAACTTGCATTCAATTTGTAACCCTAGTACTGTATTTGCTGGCATATAAGACTCATTTCCCCCCCAAAAAAATACTGCTTGAAAATGGGGTGCATCTTATACCTTGGTGTGTGTTATACGCCAGCAAATAGTATTTACCAGCGTATAAATGGGGTGCGTCTTATACATGGGTGCGTCTTATACACCGGCAAATATGGTAGTTTGCTGAGGTCTTTATCACACAAGGGAAGTAAATCACAATTACAGCAGGAGAACAGCATCTTTGGCATATGATGTCATTCCTCTTCTGTTGTTCACTGCCTGCATGGCTGAATAGTTGGCTGGGTAGCTGGGTGGATAGAGAGGACAGAGAGATAGACAGACAGATCTCACATTCACCCTAAAGGCTACAGCACTGGATGGATGGATAGATGGGTAGGTAGATAGACAAACAGCCACACGATGGTCAAAGAGATTCAAGACCCAGAAAAGTTTAAGAACCATTGGCCTTTAGCGGCACGGGCCATCCGGTTAAAGAAGCAGCGATTACCAAGCTGTTGACTGCCATGAAATCATACAGAGAGAAAAAATCTTCAACTCTAAGCCCAAGTCTTCACCAAGGATTTAGTGAAGATGGGCGGTGAAGATTAAGCACATTTCCCTTCCAAATAAGAATTCCGCCCCTACATGAAACTTTTCTTCAGTCCTCAAATCCCTAGCGCTGCAGAAGTGGAGATCATGAAAATTCTTCACACTTAGACCTCTTCTAGCTACTGTGTTGACATTCCCTTGAGTCACTTTGCCTGCCCCGTTCTTTGGGTGCCTAAACTGTATTTCTAAAGGCTCAACTGAGGTTTTAAGTTACTGCAGTGCTAGAAATTTGGAGACTGAAGGGAAATTTCATTTGGAAGGGTGGAATTCTTATTTGGGAGAGGCAACGGCTTATTTTCCTACCTGCTCACCTGAGTAGATGCACCCCAGCTTGGATTTTCTTCGGCCCCTCAGAAGGGTGAAAAGAAAATCCTGCTCACAGAAGACAGACAACAGTGGAGACAAGAGTGAACGCACCTGGCTGGCTCTTTGCTCTTCTTTGTTTCGTTCTCCTCCCGCCAGGCTTGGAGGAGAAAGGCGCGACTCCAATCCCAAATCCTTGTCCATCAACTTCCCCAACTAGGTGGCCCTCTGCATCAACCAGCCCTGCCTGGCAAAAGGGAAGAGGAGACGTCATAGGGAGGGATTTAGAACTTTCTGAGATTCTCTTTACAGGATAAGATACATCCCCTTCCATGCATTCTCTGTTTTTAGGTATTAGCTCAGGGGTGGGCAACTGTGGAAGGCACACACCCACAAAATAAATGTTAAGAACTGTTTTGTCCTCTAGAAGACATGGGGAGAAATTTTGCCATGTTTTGAGACCTAACTTAGGACTGTTTTAATCCCAGGAGAAGCCTTTTTTCTTTTCTTTTTTTAATAAAAAGAAGGGAGCAGGAGTCACTTCCTGTTTATTTCCTTTTTCAAAAAAAAAAAAGCCCAGGTATTTTTGAAACAGGAAATAAGCATGCCCTTCCAACATCCCTACAGGGCATTTGAGGGCAAAAAAGAAATTGCTTTTAAAAAGTTGATGAAAACTTTTGGATATCTAGGGGGCCCCTGGGACTACAAAAGCATCGGCCACACTTTGCCCACCACTGATTTAGGGTTTATCATCTTTTGGGAGAAGGGGAAGGGTGGATAACATAACTGCAAAGGCATTACCCTTGATCTCACATATGTGCACAGGTGCACGCACGTGCGTGGGTGTGTGTGAGGGCCTCACCACTGACCTTTTGAACAACAGAGAGGGTTGCAAAGTCGTTCTTGTCTATCAGGGTGTATTTGCTCCGCAATCTGGATTCCACTTCCTGCTCTTGCTGGCTAAAGGGAGAGACACACACAATTGTCAACGGCGTTGTCATGAGTGGGGGCAGGATATGTGAGGCAAGCCTGTATAAGGCCTGACTCAAGTCTGGTGAGAGGAGAGCCTTGCTTCAGCATCTCTAATCTCACAAGAATTCTGGGCTCTTGCAAGCTCTTGATTCTCGGAGAAGCCTGGAACTCTCCTAAGAGGGCCTCCTCTTCGGAGAATCAAAGAATCCCATGTCGCACGAGACTCCAAGGGCCATCAAGTTCAACTCCATTCTGCCACGCAGGAATACGCAGTCAAAGCACTCTCTTTGATGAATGGCCACCCAGTCTCTGTTTAAAAACCTCCAAAGCAGACGACTCCACCACACTCCCAGGCAGCAGGGTATCCCACTGCCAAACTGCTCTTACTATCAGGAAATTCTTCCCAATGTTTAAATGGAATCTCTTTTCTTGTCGTTTTAAGCCGTTGCTCCATGTCCTAGTCTCTGGAGCAGCAGAAAACCAGCTTGCTCCATCTTCCAAATGACATCCTTCAAATATTTAAATATGGCTATCATGTCCCCTCCTAACCTTCTCTTCTCCAGGGTAAACATTCCCAGCTCCCTAAGCTGCTGCTCACAGGGCTTCATAGTTTTCGAGCCTTCTACCATTTTTTCTTTTTGTTATAATTTTATTAAAGTTCCAACATACAAAATAAATATATTTCTACTGTTCTTCCTCTTCTCTCTAGATTTCAATTTCTTCTATAAAATCAGCATGCTAAAGTTAAAGTTTCAGTGGAAAAGGGCCGTCTACCATTTCGGCCACCCTCCTCAACATGTTCCAGCTTGTCAATATCCTTCTTGAATTGTGGTGCCCAGAACTGGATGCCAAGATTCGACGCAGGCCTCATGTAGCCCCAAACCATTTTTTTAAAAAAATCTTTGGGTGGTTGGAGAGGTTTGGGGAAATTCAAAGATCAGGCTATTGGGCTCATACCCATCATGGAGTGTGACCATCTCCTTCCAGCCTTCTGTTTTTTCTTTCTTTTTTGAGACCGTACACCTCTGGGGCAGTCACATCTGTGGCAGAAACTGATATAAGGGCAAAAGCTCTTCTCAGGCCATTTCCGCACTAGCCTCTTATAGCGCAATGATTCCGCTTTCAACCTCCTCTGGAATCCTGGGGTTTGCAGTTTCGGGAGGGGCCAGCCGGCCCTTCCCAAAACTGCAAACCCCAGGATTCCAGAGGAGGTTGAAAGTGGAATCATCGCGCTACAACAGGCTAGTGCGGAATGGCCACAGATGCTGCAACAGGCTGTCATGAGGCCCCAAAAGGGTTATAAGATAGCATGTAAAAATAGTTAGGGCTGAATTCTCAACTCTGAATATAAATAGAATCTAAGCATTCAGTAGATAAGATGAGTTCTAAGCATTCCAAAGACACAAAGACCTTCCTGAGGGCAAGAACTCCTTGATGGCGGAGTAGATTGTCCATTGTTGGAGGTTTTAAACAGAGGTCAGATGCCCACCTCTCAGGAGTGCTTGAGCTACATATTTCTACACGGCAGGAATCCTTGGGTCTCCTCTCAACTCTACAGCCGCATGGATTCTATGACCCTGCTACAAATGTCTAGATTTAATTGCACTATACATTTCCACTTCCTCCTCCTCTTTCCAAGCCGTGTGAGAGGTGCTTCACTGTGGTTCCAACCACCCACGGCAAGTTATCTTTCAACCAGAGTGAGGAATGGGCCCAGTGCGCTGGGAAGCGTGTGGCCTCCAATTTGGGGGGGGGCATCATTTCATTGTGACCTGAAAACCCTCACAGCAAGTGGAACCACGTGGCAGAATTCCACAGGATGTTGAAAGCGGAATAATAGCACTGTAACAGTGTAAGGCGGAAAGACCCAAAGAGTTAAAAGTGTTTTAGCAATATTGCACTAACTAAACATTGGGAACATTTCTTTTATTGCTAGCATTCCTCTTTCTGTAACTCGATCTCTGATGAATCTGGGTCCTGAAAAATGACTGTTCCTTGGTGGCAGCTGTCTTAGGCCATTTCCACATTAGCCTGTTATAGCGTGATGATTCCACTTTCAACATCCTATGGAATCCTGGGGTTTGCAGTTTGGGGAGGAGCCAGCCAGCCCCTCCCCAAACTGCAAACCTCAGGATTCCATAGGATGTTGAAAGTGGAATCATCACGCTATAACAGGCTAGTGCGGAAATGGCCTTAGCTACTTCTGGGATAACACAAACTGATAGCCATGGAGAGGTACATTTCATTTAGGAAAATACTGGGTTAATTTCAAACTGACTTGGGGAATGGGAATGAAAAACCTTGGTAATGCCTGGGAATACTCTGGGATGGGATTGTTTCATGTAGATCTCATTTATTCCCCACAAAATAGGAAAAGATAGAACCAGCAACTTTCTGGGGGTTTTTTTCCAGTCCATTTGGATGGGCCCATTAGTATGGCTCCTCAGTAACAAAAAAAGCACTGTCTGACTTGGGAGATCTTATCAGCAGCTACACTACCTCTTACCTTACCGGCACACACGATCCCACCACCACCACAGAAAGACAGCACTCAAACAAACGAATGGGTCCTAGAACAAACCAGGCCTGAACAATCCCTAGAAGCCAAGATGACTGTACTAGGGCTGTCCTACTTTGGACATACCAGGAGATGACATGATTCACTGCAAAAAAAACAGTCATGCTTGGTAAAGTGAAAAGCAGTAGGAAAAGAGGAAGACTACATAATACAGGTGGATTTGTTCAATCAAAGAAGACGTGGCTGCCTTCAGTTGCCAAGACCCGACCAGAGGTTTTTGAACACCAAGCCTCACTGTGGTCTCTCATTTGCCATAAGTCAAAGGTGACTTGACACAAAAAACAACAAACATCTGAAAAGCTGCACAATTTCCCAAAGGCAGGTCTATAGGCTTATACGACTTCACAAAGAGGGAATCCATCCCTTAGAAAACACCAAGCGAGGGTTTCTAAGTCCAGGCATCCACTAAATGTGCCTAGGGCTCCTTCCCCAAGGACCTACCTCAAAATGATTTTGAACTGGTTGAAGATTTCATGGATTTGCCTGATGCTCACGATCTGGGGAAGAGAGGTCAAAGCAGAGAGGACTGTCAGGAAGTCAGGACAGGTGTGTCAAGCCAAAATTTCTAGCCAATGCTTAAAATGTGTGCCACGATGCACCAAGCAAATCAAGCTAGATGGGTTTAGACACTATTGGCTCTAGAGAGGGAATTGTCAGCATATCCCTCAGCAAAGAGCATCATTTGTTGCTGCTTCTGCCACACTGCTCCATCCAGATGTGGACTCACGCTCTTGCTAGGATTCACTGCTCTGCTTTAGGTGTGCCTGGCTGCCTACAACCTCACACTGACAACCCCCATCTTCCCTCACTTCCATTGCTTTCCAACAAGTAAGGAACAGAACCTAATACTACGATTACTGAGAGCACTTCCCTGCATAGATTCTCATTTCAGCCAGAGAGCTACTTACATCTAATTCATCTATGGTTCCCTCAAGGTACCGGCGAACTTGAGAGTTGATCTCTGCTATCTGGATTTCATTCAGGGGCTCATAAGATACTGGAGGATGGTTAAGCTAAACATAGAACATTAAAAAAAATCATTATGTAGATAGGCCACATGTAATCCCTTCCTCACCTGCTCTAAAGAATGCTAGGAATCCTCCCAGTCACCATTAAATTACTTTCTGCCCCATACTGCTAATGACACATGGCTGCCTTTCCCAAATCTCTGCATTCCAGAGAGTTGAATGAGAACTCCCACAACCTCTCAGCAAACACAGCTAATAGGTGGTCAGTCAGAGAAAGACTAAACTCTCCTTTTCAACCACCTAAGAAAGAACCTTACTACTAGGGTTACCAAATCAGGACTATACTAGGCTGTGAGGTCTCAGGGCAACAGAGAGGCACTAAAAGTCAGCCACCCCAAAGGGAGATGGATAAGCTGTGCCCCTGCCTCCACATCCCACCTGCACTGATTCGCCAATCAATTTATGTGAGCTACTTTTTTAATGAGCTATGCAACCAGGAATAAAACAGTGGGGAAAAGGAATCTAGTAGCATTTCCGAGATGATCTAGCTTACTTCAGCATGAGCTTTCACAGGCATTAATCCACTTCTTCAGGTGTGGATTCACATCCATGAAAGCTCATTGTGAAATAAACCAGCTAGTCTCATGGTTCTACTAGATTTCTTTTCCCCATCACCACCATTTCCCTTTTCATGCTGTGGCAGAATGACATTGCTACCTCTTGGGAAGTTGCCAGAAGCAAAGCTTCTTAAACATAGTTGTAGGGGGAGAATGAATGTGCCCACTCACCCAGTCTGCAAAGGTCTCCCCACCCTCCATCTAACTTCAAAAGAACCCAGCGCCACTGCGACACCACTGTCGTGACTAACTGGACCTTCTGAAATTGACCCTTACCAAACTGTTGTGCATTGCCAACTCCTCCTTCAGGTAAAGGACTTCTTTTTCCAGATTCTTCACCATTCGCTAAGCAAACGAGAAGAACAGCACGTGAGTATGTGGAGGGAAAGAAAGGCTGAGAGGTGTGTTTGGACCCCCAGCTGCTCTGATTGTCATAGCCTTTCCTATCTGCAAAAGTAACACACCTCTGTCCTACTCTTGACAGTCTAGTGTAAGCGATCTGAGTGTTAGACTGTAACCCTGGAGACCGGGTTCAATTCCCTGCTGGGCCATGGAAACCCACTGGGTGACCTTGGACACATCATACACTCTCAGCCCCCAAAAAACCCATGATAGAGTCACCTTGCAGTTGCCATAAGTTGGAAATGACTTGAAGGCACGCTCCTAGTACAACACAACAACCCTACTCCCACCACCAAGGAAGTGGTCTGTCAACCTGTTTGTGGTTTTATCTCCAGTCTTAAAAGGGACTAGAGTTGGGGCTTCCTGATTAGGTGCTCTCAAATTTCTCCTGCAAAGTAGCCCTCTCAAGACCTCCAGGACTACAGAAAGGTACCTGTGACTGTTGACCCCCGGGTCTCACATACTGAGGAAGTGAGCAAGTGGGTGCCTGCAGTGATCATGGCCCCTTTGGAGCAAGTGTAAGTATATTTATTTATTCAAATATTACTATTCTGCCCTATAGCCAAGGATGGCACACAATAAAATAAATTTAAATAGCTGAAAACAGTTGAAAGGTATAAGATTAACTGAGTCAGACTAAGGAGTTTATCATAGGAGGTAAGTAAATCACAACAAGTACAGCAGGATAAAAGCATCTTTGGCTGGGATTTATCACATGACATCATTCCTCTTCTGTTGTTCTCCTGGCAGGATGCTGTTTGGAAACTGTTTAAACTCTTTGTAAGAGAAATGCTTCCCAAATGGTGTCCCACTGGGAGAACAACAGAAGAGGAATGACTTCATGTGATAAGTCCCAACCAAAGACACTATTATCCTGCTGGAATTGCAATTTACCTGCCTCATGTGATAAGCTCCTTAATATATTTATTTCTTAAAATATTTTTATTTTGCTGAGGATCTCAAGATGACGCATAAAACAATAAGTTTAAACACCCAGAAACGAGTGAAAGCTGTAAGAGTAACCGATTCAGACTAAAACCATATAACACATTTTAAAAAGATAGTCTAAAACCAATTTGAGGCAATATAAAACTATACATGGGTGCAGATTTGCACAAAATTAATATTTTGACTTGGTGCATGTTTCAGTATGATTCAGGAAAGCCAGCCAAGTCTTTTGTGGCCAGAGCAGAGGGGAAAAAACAAATCAGGAAGCAAATCCACACCCTTCACAGATGAGAGCTGATCAGAGTGCAGGATCTCCTAGGATGGCTTTGCCTCTTTCTTCCCACTCAGCTCTCTCTGGGCCATCCTTCACATGGGCAATCAACTCACAGTCCCCAAGCACAATGACTCACAGCCCAGCCACCTCAGAAGACCCTTCCTCAACCAGTTTGCTGCCAACCAAACCTCTCCTTCCACCAAACGGTCAACAGGGAATAGCACCGCACCTCTGAGTCGATCCTTTCATTCACAACCGGCTCTGTCGTCACCCATTTCATTCTGGTCGCAAACCGAAGGGTGGAGAGCTGGGAAAAAAAACACAAAGGTCCCCATAGTCACCTCACAGCAAATGTTTCCCACTCCCAACTTCCTGCTCAGTATTCAACTCTTGATCTCTTTTCCTGCCCCTGAGCTGGAAAAAGAAGGGCCACCGCATGCCATCTTTCTCCCAGTCATTCTTTTGGGAAAAAGGAGATGGCAGGCACCCAGACCAGCACTTCTTCCTCTTAGCATTAAAGAGGCAGCAAGATGTCCTTAAGGCCTGGAACGGTCACTTCATTTCTAGCCATATTTCATCCCTGTCCTGCCCCAAAAGCGAAGTGTGCTTACCGTCTCTACAATGTGAATGGCTTCGCTGCAGATGTTGGCCACCAGGACTGTATTGCAATTCCCTCCTAGAAGAGGCAGAAAGGAAGTTAAGGCAGCTTCCCTGACCATTTCCACACTAGACTGTTACAGCACTATGATTCCACTTGCAACATCCTGTGGAATCCTGGGGTTTGCAGTTTCGAGAGGGGCTGGATGGCCCCTCCCAAAACTGCAAACCCAGGATTCCATAGGATGTTGCAAGTGGAATCATAGCGCTGTAACAGTCTAGTGCGGAAATGGCCTCTGAGTCAAAAAGCCCCTCTGTTCTTCATATGGAGAGAAGTGCTTCATGGAAACAGGTTTTCTCAAAGTCCACCTCTTTTTCAGAATGAGGTCTAAGAAGGAGGCATTCCTTCTGCACACTGCAGAGTCCTCTAGGATGAATTTCAGGGGCACACAATCAATTCACATACTAGAGGCTTGCCACACTGGCTGGGCCTCACCAGTCCTCTTCCAAGAAAACAGATGCAGCATACAAGGAAAAAAAATGTTTATTTCTTATTCTCAATTTGCTAATATAGTCAGCGCTCCACATTCACTAGGGGTACGGGCACAGGATCCTCGCAAAAAATGGAAGAGCTGTGATTATCAAAACGTGTTGTGTGTGTGCACCTGTGGGAAGGTGTGCACGGCTTGGTGGGGAACAGACACCCAGGGTCTAAACCAGGCCTGGGAAACTGCAAACCCCAGGATTCCATAGAATGTTGCAAATGGAATCATAGCGCTATAACAGCCTAGTGCGGAAATGGCCCTCCTCGGGCTGCAGCCAATTATGCTACCCCCCTGCTAGCCTAAAGATAGAAAAAAGAGGATGGGAAAGGAAAGGAGGCTGGGAAAGGAGAGGGAAAAGTGGTGATGGCTCTATACTACTTCTCTCTCACCCACCTCCTTCCTTGGGTGCAGGGGGCATCAGGAGAGGGTTTGTGGTACTGAGAAATTGGGCTGTGAGCCATCCTTAGCTGGCTAGGCAGCAGCTGGTAGAGGAGGAGGAGGACCAGAAGCGGGTTTTTAAAGAGCTGCGTGGCCTGATCAGAGCCACCAAGAGGGAAGGTTCCTTTTGAAAGAAGCACCTGGGGTGGGGTGCAGGGGTTGGAGAAACTTGCAAATAATCATAGAACCATAGAATCCTAGAGTTGGAAGAGACCCCAGGGGCCATCCAGTCCAACCCTCTGCTATGCAGAGACACCCATCAAAGCATTCCCAACAGGTAGCCATCCAGCCTCTGCTTAAAAACCTCCAAAGAAGGATCAAATCAAATCCATGACAGTTAAGTCTGCAAATGTGAAGGGCCGACTATATAATGTTTTTCAGGCATCCATATTTGAGGCTGTTAAGAAAATGGAGAAAACTCATTCATATTTATATACCATGTCTTTCTGTCACCTTCTTGCTTCTCACTGTTCAATGCCTGAAATATTGGCAGAAGGCAATGGGACCACCCTCTTTTTTCTATTTCTAGTATAGCAGGGGGTTAGCATAATTGGCTGCAACCTGAGGAGGTTGGGTGGGTGCTGAGGAAGCTGGAGCAGGGACCAGCTTTTAACCCAAGGTTTACCCCAAGAACTACACCGTGCCTGGCCCTGCCCTGCCTTACCTAGTGAATCCTTCAGGGTGTAGGTGAGCTTGCTCTGGCGGAAGGGGACGTGTTCTCGGTTATGGTCAGACAACGCAATGATTACTTGCTCGAGGAAGGACAGAGACTTGTTGATGTACGTGGCTTCCTCAATCCACGGCCCTCTGACTGTTAAAAGGGGGAGCCAAGAAGATGCTTTAGACCAGGGCTTCTCAGGCTAACTACATGGGATCGGCTGTTATTTGTTTCCAATTTGAGAGGAACCAGTACTACATTTGCACCCATTGGCTATATGGATGACCCACCAATTTTGTGGATGGTTGGGGAGCAAAACCCCTGCAAAAGTGGAAAAAAACAAAAACAATAAACTTTGCTATTTTTTAACTTCCAGAACACTTCTCTAGGGCCATTTCCGCACGAGTCTGTTATAGTGCGATGATTCCACTTTCAACCTCCTATGGAACCCTGGGGTTTGCAGTTTTGGGAGAGGCCGGCCAGCCTCTCCCAAAACTGCAAACCCCAGGATTCCATAGGAGGTTGAAAGTGGAATCATCGCACTATAACAGACTCGTGTAGAATGACCTAGGAATCTCTAGGTCCTCTAGCTTGATTCTATGGTCAACTTCTGGTAGAAGCTGACTACAGAGTCATGCTAGAGGGCCTAGAGATTCCTACAAGGAACATATGAATCAAATCCGCAAACTATCAAATCTGTGAAAGAGAAACTAGTGAATGTGGAGGGCTGACTGTAACTATTTCCTGGAAATGTGCCATGGTTGATGACTTGCGAACTGGCGCTGGTCCCTGGACCACCAATTTGAGTAGTGCTGCTTTAGACTACTATAGCTACATGTTGCAAATCTCTGTTTTGGTTTGCCATCCAGGGACTAACCAGGTCCTGCTCTGCTCTGCTCTGCTTCCAAAAGCAGACAATGTTGTGTTCAGCTGGTGCGCTGGTCCTTCTCGTTCATGGAAAACAAGTTTACCTGACTCACCCAGCATTTGGAGTCAACTTACTTTACTCTTTGCCAGCCTCTCTGACCCTGCCAGGTCGACCAGGTTAACTTTGGAGGTGACGTATCTGGCATCTGAAAGGATTCTGGAATGACACTGAAATGACACATCAAGAGCATTAGGTCCCACTAAAACAACAGAAGTATTGAGCCATGCTATTTCTGCACAACACTCTTATAGCGCGATGATTCCACTTTCAGCCTCCTATGGAATCCTGGGGTTTGCAGTTTCAGAAGGGGCCGGTCGGCCCCTCCCGAAACTGCAAACCCCAGGATTCCAGAGGATGTTGCAAGTAGAATCATAGTGCTATAACAGTCTAGTGAGGAAATGCATCCAGACCCTGGAAATGCCACTGGTACTGACCTCGATGTAAATAGTGAAGATGCAATGGGACCTAGAGGAGTGCCGGTTCAGGGCATGTTCACCGACAGACCGATTGGTGTCACCCTGAAGAAGGAAGTGACAATCAGAGACAGAGATCACCAGCAAAAAGAAGAGAATGTACAGTATTTCCTCTCTTTGTTGGCCACTCTGTAATAATATTTTTCAGGCTGCTTTCCACAAGATTAAAAAGCTAATGAAAAAATGTTTAAAAGTTCATAGGATTTTCTTAGGAAAGGGATACTCGGAGGTGGCTTTGCCAGTTCCTTTCTCTGATTATTTCAGAGACCTACTATTTGTTGGTGGTCTCCCATCCAAGTACTAGCCAGGGCTGACCGTGCTTAGCTTCCAAGATCAGGTAGGATCGTGTGCTTTTAGAGTACTTAAGCCTTAAAAGAAGTCACAAGGGTTAAAATGTTAACAATGGTCATACAGAGATGGTCTAAGTTATTGCTGGGACTGAAGCAGGTGAACTTCCCAGAGTGGAAAGGCTGCTTTTGTAAATGCATTTTCTAATCTGTGCAGGTCTCCTTCCTTCCAGATCCTTCAGGGAAGACAATCAGATCCTTCTTACCTCGAATAAGAGATTTAAAGCAACTTCTTCATGTGGGGCAGGATGTATAGTCAACCCTTTCACTGAAACCCCCTGGGCGCTCTCTACGACAGACAGTGGCGTGTCATTGGCCACACCGTGGGGCATCATGGATAGAAGGTCAAAGATGGTCTCATTGTAGATCTCCAGGTAAGAAATTCGAACGGTAATGAACTGACTGCCATGTTCTTCCACTGACTTGAATACCTGCGGAGAAGGATTGGAAGCTGTGGCCATTTCTGCACTAGACTGTTATAGTGCTGTTATTCCATTTTCAACATCCTATGGAATCCTGGGGTTTACAGTTTAGGGAGGGGCCTTTGAGGATGGCCTTTGAGGTCCCTCCTTAAACTGAAAACTCTAGGATTCCACAGGATATTGAAAGTGGAATAATAGCACTATAACAGTCTAGTGCAGAACATCTCCGTGTCTCAACTGGATCTGCTTCAAAAAGAATGCAAAGAAGCTATCTATGCTCTTTTTCCTGCCCAAGAGAGGAAGAGGGTATAGAAACTAGTGGGGCCCCATCCAATGAGATGTTCTCCTGCACTGAAATGGGTGAGAAGGATAGCATACAAATGTACAAAAGATGTACAAAGGTTATCCAACCCAGCTAGTGGAAATCCAGCCCTTCCTCCCAAGTACTCTTCAGATGGCTTGGGTTTACACACCCCATCATCCTGGGACTATGATGGGAGCTGTGGTCCAAAATATCTGGAATGCAAAGAGCAGGGAAGACTGCTTTAATCAGAAATTGTTGTTGTTGTGTGCCTTCAGGTCATTTACGACTTACGGTGGTCCTATCATGGGGTTTTCTGGAGCTGAGAGTTTGTGATGTACCAAAGGTCGCCCAGTGGATTTCCATGGCCAAGTACGGAATCAAACCCTGGTCCTCAAGATCCTAGCCTTAATGCTCCAACCACTTCACCATGCTGGCTCATACCAAGAGCCAAAATAATGTCGTTCCATTGGTGCCATTCACACAGAGAACCAAACACACAGGCCAAGCCCTTAGGTTAGTAAAACTCCTTTGGTTTTATTCTCCTGCATCATGTTTAGGCAGGAACAAAAACCTTAAAAATTGCAGAACTGCAGAAATTCCACCTTATGAGACGGTCAGTCTTACCAAGTTCCTCCTTAGCATTCGCGCCTTTTGCATCATGAGCTGAATTACCTGTTGTATAGCTCGGGGGATGATCCCTCTGTTGAGGTAGTTTTCTGTTGTTCCCGTCATTGTGAAAGTCTTACCAGCTCCTGTTTGCCCATAACACATTATAGTACCTAGAAAAGATGGAGAGCAAGCACTAGGAGGGATTATTTGTTCTTGCCTATGAAAATGAAATTCACAAAAATTTACATCCCTAAAAACTGATGAATACAAGATTAATAACAAGAAAATTTACCATTATATCCACTAAGGGCTTGATTGACCAGATCTTTGGCTACCGCATCATAAACCACATCCTGAGCGGCATTGTGGAGAACGCCATCTAATTTAAAAGACCAATCTGTCTGCTTGTTGTTGACAACTCCTTTTGAGTGGTCCCTCTCAATATATATGTCTATGGTCTAGAAAAGAAATAAATTGAAAGCGGTTAAGACAAGTCTTTGTCCCAGAAGATATGGATCAAAGAAATACATTACATCAGAAAACGTACAACTAAAGCAAATCAAAAGAGCCAGCGTCGTGTAGTGGTTTGAGCACTGGACTGTGGCCATTTCCGGACGAGCCTGTTATAGCGCTATGATTCCACTTGCAACCTCCTATGGAATCCTGGGGTTTGCAGTTTCGGGAGGGGCTGGCCGGCCCTCCCGAAACTGCAAACCCCAGGATTCCATAGAAGGTTGCAAGTGGAATCATAGCGCTATAGAGTGTCGTGCAGAAATGGCCTTGGACGTGAAGAGACCACATTGCAAGTTTCCACTCAGCCATGGAAACCCATTGAGTGGCCTTAGACAAGTCCCATTCTCATTTGCAAAGGCAAATCACCTCTGAACAGATCTTGCCAACAAAACCCCATTATAGGCTGGCCTTAGGATCACTGTTAAGTCAGAAACAACTTGAAAGCACACAACAACTACAAATGAAATAAAAACTGTTCTACTTGTTGCCTCCTACCTTATTGTCTGCCCCAAACTTGATCATGTCTTGAGGAAACTCAGCTGTTGGCTTGACTCGTGCAAATGCATTAACTCTCTTTGAACTGGAACACATTGTGGATACTTGAGGGGCGGGGGAAGAAAAATGGAAAATCAAAACCAAAAATTACTAGTTTCTCCCATGGCCAATTCACACCAGGATTTGAAACTGGGAGATTTTTAAAATTTATAAACATGGTAACTTGATACAAATTAAAAACTGATAGCAGTCTCTTGTCTCCAAGAGAGGACACCTTCTTTGTGCTTCCAATGGCAGATGCACAAAAAAGTGCAATCCCAGGAAATCCCTTGGAAACAGGCTTAATTGAACTCAGGAGGGGCTTTTCTTCAGACACAAAATAGAATCACCTTAGGAAAACAGGCTCTACAGTGCATTCATATCATGTGAAAACATACACTCTTTCCACACTAGACTGTTACAGTGCTATTATTCCACTTTCAACATCCTATGGAATCCTGGGGTTTGAAGTTTAGGGAGGGAAGTTTTGTGCTAAACCAGGGTGGGAACTCTTGTGACCTTCCAGATATTCTTGGACTACAGATCCCAGCAGCCCGCTAGCCAGCATAGTGAATGGTGGAAGCTACAGCCTGGAGACATTTCACACTATGTAATTACTATAGCGCTATGATTCCATTTCAATCACCATAGGACATATCTGCCCTACACTGTTATAATGCTCTTGTTCCACTTTCAACATCCTTGGGCGAATTCTGGGGTTTATAGCTTACTGAGGCCAAGGATCTCTCTGGCTGAGAATTTTAAAGGCCCCTCCCTAATCTGCAAACCCCAGGAGGTTGAAAGTGGAATAAGAGCACTATAACAATGCAGCATGGAAATGGCCTCAGTTCCATCATATAGATCCTGGGATCTTCAGTTCAGGGAAGGGCATTTGGGTGCCATAAGGCTCTGTTTCAGGAGGAAGGAGCTGGCAAAACCATCTCTGAGGATTCCTTGTCTAAGAAAATCCATGGGGTTGCCATAAATTGATAGGCAACTACAAGGCACACACACAAGATCTTTTTCCCAAAGCTGCAAGCTAGAATTTCCAGAGCATGGAGAAAGATGCCTTTTTGGACTGTCACTCCCAAAATCCCTGGCTGGGGGATTCTGGGAGTAGCAGTCCAAAAGAGAATGACCTTCCCCATGCCCAGAAGATCTGCCAACAAATATCAGGTGCCGTGGGCTCTATTTCAGAGGAAGGACCTGGCAAAACCACCTCTGAGGATTCCTTGCCTAAGAAAACCCTGTGAAAAATTAATGAGGTTGCCATCAATGGACAGGTGGCTTGAAGGCACAAATACACACAAGATCTGACCTTTTCTCCAAAGCCACAGGCGAGGATTTCAAGGGCTTGGGAAAAGATACCTTTTTGGACTGCCACTCCCAGAATCCCCCAGGCAGCTATGCTGCCTGGGGGATTATGGGAGTGGCAGTCCAAAAGAAGAACCCTCCCTAAGACCAGAAGATCAGCAAAATACCAGGTGCCAGAGTCTGTATTTCAGAGGAAAGAACTGGCCAAACCGCCCCTGAGCATTCCTTGCCTAAGCAGACCCCACAAAATTCCTGGGGTCTCCATAAATCCGTAGGCTTATACGCACACGCGCTTACAACTCTCAGCCAGGGACTGGTAGCGCCTCGCTAAACTACAAATCCCAGGAGTCCAGAGACTGGAGCCATGACAGTTAAAGCGGAACAATAGCGCTATAGTGGCGCAGTGTGAACAGCACGATTCCCACGCGCCAGCCCCAAACCCTTCACAGCGAGGGGAGGGGAGAGGCGGCACTGACCCGCTCCCTCCGCCGCGGCCGGCCAAGGGGAGAGAACGGCATTTAAAAAAAAAACGCGCGGCAAGATCGCTGTTCTCACGGCAAGCGGCACAAGAGGAGGGAAGAGAACGAGAGAAGCGCGCCGTTGCCAGGGCGACCGCCACTTCCTGCGTCCCCGTTGCCACGGCGACCGCCGCTTCCTTTCCCCTCGGGGCGCGTTTGATGACGTCGGCGGCGCCTCGGAGGAGTGGGCGGGAGGGGACGCGAGGGAGGAGGCGGAGCCCGGCTTCCGGCGTCTCTCGCGCTCTCTCTTTTCAGCTGAGGCACAGGAGAAGCCGGCCTTGTCCGGTTACGGCGGCCGGGCGGGGCCAGCCGGCGGCCGAAGCGAAAGCGCTGCCGGAGCTGCGAGGAGAGAGACGCGAGGCGAGGCGACGCGACGGGGTGTCTTGGCCGGTCCCGGCCGGCCCGGGCTTGGCAGGAACGGGGCGGCGGCGGCGGCGGCGAGCCGGCACCATGCTGGAAGCGGCTGGCCCGGACCCGGACCTGGACCCGGAGGACCTGGTCCACTTCTCGGTGGGCGACCTGCCCAGCCGGGGCTACGGGGTGATGGGCGAGATCCGGCGGCAGGGCAAGCTCTGCGACGTCACCCTCAAGGTGGGGCTCCGGAGCGGGGCTGGGAGGGGCCGGCGGGAGGGGGCTTGGCCGACGGGGGCGGGGGCAGGGGCAGGGGCAGGGGTCCGGGTGGGCCTGGACCGTTTCCGCATCGGACCGTTGTAGCGCGATTGTTCCACTTTCCACATCCTGTGGAATCCTGGGGCCCGGGGAGGCCCCTCCCTAAACTGCAAATCTCAGGATTCCATGGGACGTGGAAAGTGGAATAGTCGCGCTACAACGGTCTAGTGCGGACATGGCCCTGGTCGGGGCTCGCCCGGGGAGGAAGGAGGGCAACTGGGAGGGGGGAAGCGGGAGGGAAGAACGGAGGCGGCTTCTCTGGTGGGGCCAGTGGGGAGGCGGGGAGGGGGCTCAGTCCCAGCCCTCAGCCCCTGTCCCCGTCCCCAGGTGGGGGAAGCAGAGCAGGGCCCGCAGGGCCTTTTTCCTGGCTGCTCCCGGCCTTTGGGACTCCTTGCCACCAGAGGCTGCGTCCCTGCGTCCTTCCATTGGCAGGCGAAGGAAGAGCTTTCTGACTTTGAGCCTTGAAATCTCCCATATTCTTTATGGTATCCGTGTATAAGGCAGGGCTTTCCAAACAGCGCGCTCAACACCTTAGCGTGTCGCCTGAAGTGTGTAGGTGTGTCGCCTACGATCTTGGAAATGTATGTTAGCATTTATAAATCAAATATTTTTAAAAAAATATATGAAAGGTTTTCACGAAATGTGTTGTGCCCCCGTACGGTTGTTATTTCAATTAATGCCTGTGTCTGTATCTCTTATAAGGGATTGGTTTAACCTCCGGTTTGCTAGTAAAACTGAATTACTGTGTTGTGAAACGATGCATGCCTAAAAAGTGTGTCACCAACGTGAATGAAAAGTTTGGAAAGCTCTGCTAGAAAACATCTTTTGAAATGGAGCGGGTTTTTTTTCAAAAAAAACTTACTTTTGCTCCACTTAGAAAAACGTTTACAGCTACGCATTTTCAGTGTATACCATCTGCCTATCTGAAGGGAAGATATGATAATATTCCTGGCCACCAAAGACTGCATTTGTGAGTCTGGGGAAGTGGAGGATATCCAGCACTATCTACTGCAATGCCCTCTATATACATCTCCTAGACAAAAGTTTCTTAATTATATTTTCCACTCCTTTTCTAATCAACTTCTCTTTCAGCAGAGTTGTATTTTATTGGCTGGCAGTGATGCTTATATCACCACTGTGGTTGCAAAATTTGCCTTGGCTGCAAGTAGGCTAAGATGTAGACATCAAAACTATTCACAAGAATCGTACAGGGATGATGAAAGTACTTGACTCGGGTGTTTTAGAACACACATCCGTGTAATTTTCTACTGTTTCATCTTTTATACTTCTTGTATTGTTTGTTCATTGCCCATACTCTGTTTTGAATTCATTGCTGTTGTGGTGTTTTGTTCAGTTGTATTTTATTTGATTATGGCAAGTTGCGATGGCTTATAACTGAGCAACAAAGATTCATCGCATTACAATAGCTTTGTGCCTTGAAAACGCTGTAATTACAGTCAGCCCTCCACATTTGCAGGTTTCACTTTTGTGGATTTGATTATCCACAGATTATTTGCTGTCCCCGCTGCTGCCTCCCTGTGCCATTTTTAATAGGGACTGCAAACCTCGTGAGACTGAGAAACTGAACACGAGGCTTGTAAGTACCTATTAAAAATGGTATGGGGCAGCAGTGGAGGTGGCTGTAAGCCCCACCAGCCACCCACTTCTGCCTTGCAAAGGAACCCTGGGGCCTCAGAGGAATCTGCAATGGGTTGAAGATGATGGTCATACTTTTTTTGTGTTAAGTATGGTTTGGGATGGCCTGGAGTTATTCACAGTTTTTCCACTTCTATGGGGGTCTTGTGCCCCTAACCCTAGCGAATGTGGAGGAATGACTGTAGTTAGTTTACTTGAAACAGGATTTTCTTTCCCTATGCTTTTATCTTTGTGTCTGTTATTTTTCTTTTAATCTCATCTGTTTTAGGTGTTTTGGGGGGAGTGACCTTGGATTGTTTTTTAATGCTCCTAAACAAGAGGGATTTTCTTGGCTCTGAGACCTGAGCATGGGTTTCTGACACTCCACCTTCCAATTTCTAGAGTTGCTTGCTTGAACTCTGTAGAGCACCATGTGAAGGAATGGTGTTACATGAATAACAATCCCCTACTGACAAACCTCACATCATTCCTGACCTTTTCCCACAGACTCCTTCCACTGTTATTCTTCTCCAGGGCTGCTATGCCACTCAGTATTGCAAATCAGAAGGAGAAGAAATTCATCACAGAGTCAGTCTACTTGGTGTTTTCAACAAATACATTGTCTTCAAAGCAGAATAAGACATTTTAAATGCAGTGACTGTAAGTATAGAGAGCTAGCATAGTGTACTGATTTGAGTATTGGAGTAAGACTCTGCAAGATCAGGATTTGAATCCCCTTGTGAAAACCTCCTGGGTGGCCCTGTGCAAATTCCACACTCTCAGCCTCAGAGGGCAGTGGCTGACAGGGTCACCTTGAGGCTTCCATAAGTCAAAAGCAACTTGAAGGCACACAACAACAAAAACTGTAACTATAATATTTTAGATGGTAACATAATGGAGAGTGACCTCAATGTGGCTGTTCGAATGTTGGACTGGTTTCTGGAAGGCCAGAGTTCAAATCACTCTTCAGTCAGAGAAACCCGTTGGGTGATCTTGGGCATGTCTCCCCTTTGAAGATAAAAGTAGACTTCCTTGGAATATATCTTGCCAGTAAAAAAAAACAGTGAAAGAGTCACCATAAGTCAAAACTGCTTTGAAAGCAGATGCTGTTCATTTAAGTCTAAATGGACATCAGTCCTGGAGTTTGTTAGTTGATAACATGAAGTACGGAATAATGGCAACATTCTCCCTGGACTAGTAAAATATCAGGAGGAGAATATGGTGAAAGATTTCTGTTGTGTCTGAATCTTTGGAGTGAGAGTTCTGTAAATCCTGTTTAGTGTTTCCCTTTCCAGCATTTTAAAACTATTACAATATTGCAGCACCTTGTTTGACAAGATTCTCCTCGTCAGTCCACATGCTGATTATAGTCCTGCAGAGATGACTTAGGTCCAAGATATTGGGCACAACCGCTTTTGCATAGCATTACCCTTTAGTCACTGCAAAATGCGCAGTCTCTTAGGAATGTATTGCAGGTTATTCAAGAGGTTTTTGAAGCCCAGGCTGGTGACGGCAATAATTCATAGCAGTTCTTGATTTTTATATCTGTGGGTGGTCTGTGGATGTTAGGTTTGGATACCAGCCTAGGCTGTGGTGTTCCACCCCTTCCACACAAACCGCAGCAGCACGTGTGGCTCCAGCATATGGGATAACCAACCCAAGGACACAGCGGCTCAAAAAACAGAATACTTTCCGTATACTATTAGTGCCTTGCTAGCAGGAAGCAGAGATGTGGTGCAGTTTTGTCAAAGCTGGTACTGTGATGAAGTTTTCCTGTATTTTGTATCAGAGATTTTCACTGTGGTTTAAAGCCAAGATTTCCCAGCTTCAGCATTACAAGTTAAGAACAGATTTTTTTTTTGACCTCTTGCACTGTTTCAGTAAGATGACAGCTGGGGTAGGAGAACTCCCCTAGAATAAGAAGTTGATTTTGGGTCAGATCTAAGGTCTGTCTAAATCCTGGTTTGAGTGGGGAGCACCTTGGGACCTCTAGAAGCTCACCTAACTAACAATATTTCCCTGGCATTTCTTCCCAGCCTCCTGTACTTTGAGGTGTGTTGAGGGGAATTATACAGCCGTCCAGATGTTAGTAAACTGTAGAGCTTGCGTCCTCCACCATTGGCTATGCTGGCAAGAGTTGCTGGGAGTTATAGTTCAACAGCATCTGGAGGGACACATAATTCCCATTCCTACTGTACTTCTAGAGTTCAGAAAAACATTAGAGCTGAAGAGTCTACAAGGGCCATCTGGTCCAGTTCCATTCTGCCATGCAGGAAGACAGAATTAAAGCATTCCCAACAGCCATCCAGCTTCTGTTTAAAAATCTCCAAAGAAGGAGATGCCACTGCACCCCCAGGCAGCAGCATTTTCCACTGTCAAACTGCTCAGGAAGTTCTTCCTCACATTGACGTCTCTGGATAGTGAAGTCCTGTTCCAAACTCAAGTAATGCCAGGAGTTTGCTTAATCCCTTGGAGTCCTTTCTTTTTCTTTAATTTATATCCCACATTTCACCCAAGATGAGACACAAGGCAGGTTGCAACACAAAATTAAAACAAAGTGTAGCTAAAGACCTAACAAGAAAAAAGGTGAAGAACTGAGTTCTGAGTTAAAATACCTTTAATTTAAAGCAATATAAAAACATTTTTAAAAGCGTATGGATGAGAGTACAGGATGCACACATGCTATTAAGAGACCCTTCTAGACAATTGCCAGATTGTGTTGAATAAGGGAATCATTTTTCTTTAAATCACCAGTGCTGTCACACCTTTTGTGAGAGGTCGCTCTGTAATGTGACGCAAGATATTGAGAGCATTAGGGTATTGGCCCATTGAAATTTAGACACATCTGGCTTGTCTCATTGATTTTAGTGAATCAACTGTAAGCACAGCCCAGTATGCTGTACGACAAAGTGAAATGGGTTGTGCTGTCGGTACAACCAAAAATCTCTGTATTAATTTCTATGGTTTATGACTTATTTACTGTGCTGTTGGAAGGAATATGCTTTTGTGTGGATATATATAGGATTTCATGTCACCAGGGACTGTCTTTTTTTATTGGCCATATTATGTGAACTGTCCTGTGAGTCTTTTTGGCTGGAGAGTGAAGTAGAAATGCTAAAGATAAATAGTAATCAAATCCATATAGATCGTCCAAAATCTTGCATAATACCCATACAAAACCACAGGCTGATAGATCTTTACAAGAAGTGCTCAGGTTTTTGTGGCTTTCCAAGGAGTAGCATTCATAACTGAGGGTAGGATAATTCCTACAAATGCCTCCTTAATAACATCACAGCTATTAGGAAGAGGGAAGCTGCCGATTTAGGGTTGTCAAATGACAGCAAATTGCCAGTAATTTACTGAATTTTTTAAATTGCCACTTGGAGAGAGGCTTGGAATTTTATTGCGAGGGGGGGAGGTCCAAAAGAACCTGATTCTCCTTGGGTAGTAAGTACCTTGAATTGTGGTGATACTGTTTGTTTATCTACCTTAGGCAGCAAAATGCTTTGGTCCACCCTTGTTTATGCATCCTTTCATTTTTCACTGTGCACTTATCCAATTATTGATAACAATCTTATGTTTCATTGTCTTTTGGGAAAGCACTACAGTAAATACATTCGGTTATATCAAGTGGCCTTTATCTTTCATGGTTGTTAACCAGACTTTTTTCTTTATTGATGTACATTTGGTTCTGTTCCCCTCTGGTGATATTTGGAGCATAGCTGACTTTGCATAGAATGGAGGATTTCTCCTTGAGAGAGCAAACCTTCCTCTCCTGCCCTCTAGAGCATTATGTCCTTTCCCCAACTGACTTAGCAAGGCAGTCTCTGAATGCTGTGAAAGCAAATTTGGTTAACTCTTGAATGGGGCTCTCAGGTGCATATCGAAGCCTGAAAAGTCTGTCCAGCAATGCAAGGTTCCAGGGAGCTCGTTTTCAGGGCTTGGGTGAATCTCACTGGGACATCAAAAAGATAAAGAAGAGTGAGCGTCATTGAGGTCTGCTGCTGGAACAGATGTTTCACCACTAATGAAGCAAATAAGAGATTCAGGAGAAGTTATAACGTAAGGGAGGGGAGCTACTGCCCTTCCTGTCTCTTGTTTTTGCTGCCTGAGGCCTGCTGCTAATGAAGTTGTGAGTGTTTGCTGGACTGATGCAGTTGCATACGGCAGATTATTATTTGGAGCGGCTCTGCCAATTGGCTGGTTCGGATGGATCAGTGATTAGTCATGACATTTTCCCCACCAGAGTATAAAGGAAACCATGCAAATTTCCCCCAAAACCGTGTCACTTCTGCGTCAGTTTGCTTGACATCACTTCCCTACCCTCTTTTTTCTGGTGCAAACCAGAGAGGCAAACTTAGTTTTGTAACCCAAGATTACTGTCTCTTCTTCCAATATGGACTACAGCTAGTGTTCTACAACCCTGTTAAGTTTTGTTTTTGGTGATCAAATTTACGAAACGACAGCTTCCATAATTTGAAACCCCTATCTCTGTTTTGCAATATTACCAATACTTCAAGGAATATACTACATCACATGTTGAGAAGTTGGTAATGAAGTGACCAGGACAACTTTCACCTACCTTTAGTCATCATTAACAAAATTCGTGAGAGGTGACAAACATGAGCTGTTCCAGGAAGGCAGGCAACTGATGACTCACTTGACTTCTAGAGCAACAATGAACAAACTTTGGAAGGGCTGGCGACCATATTTTTAGTCCCAATTCCCACCAAGAGCTGCACGGGGGGGGGGGGCGGAATCCTTCAGCGTTTTTCAAAGTAAAAAGAGAAAGTGGCTGGTTTTGATTTTCACATTGGGAGTAAAGATGTAAACTGTCTGGAATTTTTGATGCCATGGGGATTTTTTCCCCTGGGAAAAAAAGACATTTCTAGAAAAAATTGAAAAAATGCAGTATTAAAACCTTTTATAGAACATAAAATATGTTGTGGTTTGGCAAAAAAAACCCAACAAAAAACCACTGTGATTCATGATGTATTAAAAAATTCTGTTTATTCAGAAAAGAATTACAAATAATGTTTCCTTTTTTAAAACTTTTTTTTTCTTGTAAATGGAGCTACAGCATCTTGAACTGTAGGGCACCTCTTTGATTTTGCTGGTTTATGAGAATAAAGCAAAAAACAAAAACAGAAACCCTAGCAAAAAGAGAAGAAATTATCAACAGATATAAAACAAAGAAAATTATGTTGTTTCCTCTAGTCATCTGTAGCCCCAAGGAGATATAAACCACTTGTTTCCATAAAAAAGTTCTGAGAAAAAACTGAAAAAGGAATCAGAACTAGGAATTAATAATGATATTATACGGTACATCCATACTTCTCAGGCTATTTGATGTGGAGGAACTGTCTTTTTCCCTACAAATTTGGTACCATGTTTATACCTGTTGAATACAACAGCTTTTCTTCTGAAAAGTCTTCGTGAGTGGATGGCCAATACGGTGGCAGTGGTGTGCGCATCATTGCAGAGTTTGAAGAAGCCTTGGGTTGATACTGAACTGATACCTGCCAAAAATGATTATTTATTACAAATCAATCATTATTTTACTATTATTGACTCTTTGGCTGGATAACCTTTAACACTGGCAAAGTTGTGTTCTCCAAATCTGGGCTGGATGATCTCTTTCAGAACTCACGGGAAAATTGGGGGAAGTGTCTTCAGCTCAGCTCAGCTCAGAGGTGATAGCTGGATAATCCCATTGTGAATGTTAACACGGGAATGTTCCTAAGTGTTTTCATACATGAAATTGAAAATAAAAACTTAGTAGATCCATACAGACGTCACAGCTTAAACATCCGGAACTACACTCCCTCCCCAATCCACAGGATACAGCAGATCCCTGGAGGCCTTACTAAATCAAGACATTAAGATCTGCACGTCTCTGGCAAATAGTTGTATGAAAGTGATTCTGCACTGCCTGGAGCTTTGATGGGATTTTATACACAGGCTTAAAATATCTTCCATTTTATTGGCATGCGTGGGCCCAGCGATGTAAATAAGCATTGGCATTCTCTCTTAAATGGAGCAATAATTTTTCCTAATGTGGAAAAAAATATAGAACTGTTATACTGAAAATGTACCTTGGCTGGAGAAGATTTTTCTGTTTGGATTCAGATAATGTATATAAAGTGAGCCAGTGTCGTACAGTGAATTGAGTGTTGAGTGAATTGAGTGTTCAAATTCCCACTCAGCCAGAAAAACCCACATGGTCACTCTGTACAAGACACTCTCTCTCAGCTTTAGAAGAGGGTAGGATCAAGCAGAAAGCTGGCATGGTGTAGTGATTTGAGCATTTGACCACAGCCCGGGCAACCAGGGTTTGATTCCCTGCTTGGCCGTGGAAACCTGCTCTCAGCTGCAGAAGAACCCATGATGGTTTTTCCATAAGTTGGAGAGGACTTGAAGACACATAACAATAAAATATCAAGCATCCTCTGAATAAGTCTTGGAAGGGAAACCCTAGGTCTCCAGAAATATATCTTAGTTATTAAAAAAAAAATACAATCTACATTGCCTTGACTGATGAACTTCCAACGTATTGAGGTGTTAGTTGAGAGAGAAACCAGGAGGTGGGGAGAGAAAAAAAGGGATTGTATACAATGCTATGGACTCCTTGGAGAAAGTGCATAATTAAAAAAAAAACACTAAGATTAACATTCCATTTTTGCTTCACCACATGGTTTGAATTAGTATTCATAACAGTGATAACCTGGCTTTTCCCAAGCCCTGGGACTCAAGGTGGCTTACGAAACTTAAAACAGATACAGCTGAAAGTATGTATTGTACAAAAGTTAAAATATGGTTGAACTCTAAATAGGATTAAACACATGCCCCTTAAAAAGAACACTCACATGTATGTGCGTGCACACACATACATACAGTTGGCCCCTTACATTTGCTAGGGTTGGGGCACAGGACCGCTGCAAACGTGGAAAAATCACAGGTATCAAAATGTCTGTGTGTGCATCTGTGGGAAGGGGGCCGAGCCATGGTGGGGAGAATGGATACCCAGGGTCCAAGCCAGGAGAGGGAAAGGGGGTGGGTCAGCAAGGTATCCCTGTATTTCCTCTCTTTTGCCCATCCCCTTCCTTGAGTGTTGGGCAGGCACCAGGAGAGGGCTTGTGGTGCTGAGAAACTGGGCTGTGATCTGTCCTTGGCGGGCCAGGCAGGGGCTGGTGGAGGAAGAGGAGGACCACAGGCGGGTTTTTAAAGTCTGTGCAGCCTGATTTGAGTGGCCAAGAGGGAAAGTTCCCCCAGAGAAGAATCACCTGAAGTGCTTGGGTCAGGGGTTGGAGAAACTCACAAGCAAATCTGTGAAAGTCAAACTTGCAAATGTGGAGGACCTGTTGTAGATGATACAGCGCAATATCATTTTTTAATTTTTTTCTGACTTTAGACTGATTTGTATCAACGTTCCAGTAAATTTGGTGCCTTATTACTCGAGTGAGAGGCATGCCCTTTGAGTCCTGTCTTGGTAGCTGGAGGTGTACAGAACAGGACAGATTCACAACTCAAGTGGAAATCCCGGAGGGCCTGTTATAGAGGGCCCTTTTGAGGCATAAGGCAACAAAGATTTCCTTGTCTCAGGGAGCATACTTCGAGCTCCTGGTCTGACATCTTTTACGGCACCTAAATTGTTGCCCTGCCAAAGGCGTCACTGTGCAATAGGTCTCATTAACATGCAGTTGTGGTGGTGTGCTGGGGAGAACAGTCTTGTTAAACCAGCACAGAGAGCAGTAATTAAAACCTCTGTACATCCTGTTTTCATAGGTGGAACTAGATTTGAGTTCACATGTTCTCAGTGACTTGTCTTATTCCCTTGAAATGGCCTTACTAAAACCATCTCAAAAATAAAACATGACCATGACTTTCATGTACCAGCTCCTATAAATAAAGTCTTTAAGCGAGCGATCAGCCCCCTCCAGTCCCCCAAGGCATCTGGGACACTTAGAGTTTGGGACAGAGGCGAGGTCTGCCTTACTTTTTACTGCCATGTGGATAAAATGAATGGATTACAGAGGACACTTTTGCTGTTTCTGAGCTTCTCCAAACTGGAGTGCAAAAAAGGCGTCTTGGAAATAAGGGATCTGTGTCCACTTATGAAACGTAATGATGCAGCAGCTAAAAAGGCCAATGCAGTTCTAGGCTGCATCAGTAGATGTATCATGCCTAGGTGGAGGGAAGGAGCAGTACTACCCCATTTTGCTTTGATCAGACCTTACCTGGAATGTCTCGTTCTAAACACCACAGTTCAAGAAAGATATTGACAAACTGGAACACGGCCAGAGGAGAGCAACCAAAATGGTAATGGGCCTGGAAACTATGAAGCCCTTTGAGGAAAGGCTTAGGGACCTGGGGATGTTTAGTCTCCAGGAGAAAAAGAGGTGACGCGAGAGCCATCTTTAACTATTTGAAAGGATGTTGTATGGATGATGGGGCAAGCTTGTTTTCTCCTGCTCCAGACACGAGGGCATGGAGCAGTGGCTTTAGTCTGAAGGAAAAGAGATCCACCTAAACATTAGGAAGAAATTCCTACTGGTAAGAGAGGTTTGACAGTGGATTATCCTGCTTGGGAGTGTGTTTGAATCTCCTTCTTTGGAAGTTTTTAAAGAGAGGCTGGATGGCCATCTCCTGCTTTGATTGTGTCTTCCTGCCTGGCAGAAGGGGGTTGGACTGGATGGCCCCTGGGGTCTCGTCCAGCTCTATGATTCTGTATTCTCCTTTCACTGGAAAGAGAAGTTACGGAAGGCAGTCTGTCTCCAGAATCCCATAGGTGTATTATAAGTGCGTAACTCCCCTTAGGGAAGTGGATGGGCATTTCTGTCCAATGTCAAATGTCCAGATTCAGTTCATGGTTGCAAAAGTGGGCTTGTCCATGCAGCACCCTTGTGCCTTCAGATGCGTTCTGCACAGAGATATGCGCCGTGCATGGATATATATTGCGCACAGGCACACACTGTGCATTTGGTCTTTTGATTCATCTGTGCAGTGTTCGGCATTCCACACAAGGGTTGTGTAGCATGGTAAGTGCATAGTCTTGCATGTGCAAGTTTTGTGCCACACAAACCTGAAGTAGGCTCTAGGGCTGTGTATTTTTTTTAATTTGGCATTAAGTGTCCTACTTCATTCGTTACAAATCTCAGTTTTAAAAGAACATTAAGCTTTTTATTTTCTAACCAGTGGCTGTGTTCTGTTAAGAAAAAACATAGTATTTACTTTACAAAGTGTATTTTCACACCACCTTTCCATCATATTTCCAGGGCTAAAATGTAGTTTGTGCCTATATCACCCAGAATCACTGTTAGCATATTAGCTGCTGCACCACACACTGTTTTTTTCCATCATGTGTGTCCTTGTTATGCTCCGTTTTCTTCTCTCTGACTGCTTTTCCCGTCATCGCAGTGTTACTTATCACAGAAAATATTCCAGACCTGAAAACCTAGTTGCATCTTAGGAAGACATGATTGTCCAGAAATGTGGGAAAGTGGCCTCCCTCCTCCTCTTTCCCAGTCCTTACAGCCAAATTATTTGCAGAGCTGAATTGCTTTCAGTGCTGCATTTGAGTTTTACCTTGCAGTTTGTATGTTGTTGTTGTAAGCTATTAATCATCCAACCCCTCTTGACCTGTTCCAGACAACCTCAAGAAGTTACAACACTTTATGCCAGAAGTGCATCTTGGACCAAGAATAAGTTTAATTAAACACACCCAGATGGCTCACACAAGAGCTTTTGTTGGAGACACTGAAAATAGCACTGTGGCATAAATTTTTTTGAGATGGAATATTAATTAAATTGCCTGGCGTCCACGTGAGGCTTGAAATCTCACTATGGAATGCTTCTAGTGGTCGTCAAATCTTTATTCTTGTAGGCTCTGTGGCAAAAGTGCTCTTCAAATGCCCTCTTTTAGGAGAGTATTCAATTTTCTGCAGAAGGTTTGGGTTCATTTTGAAATCCCTTGTCCTTCTCTTTGCCCCACCGTTGTGGAACACGCTTTGGGGGTTCTGGGAGTTGTAATCCCAAAAAGTCGCTTTTCCAAGGTCTGGTTGGACTAGACCAGGTAGGAATAGCCATGTGTACTGAAGGCCTCATGCAGGTGAGAAATTCTGATACTGAAATTGCATTGGTGTTAGAATGGTGAATACCAGTAAGTCATGTTTCAACGGCAGGCTTTGAGTCTCTAAATATTTTGGAGATACGTTTGGTTCACAGGTCAGAAGCTGTGGTCTCCACCTTCCTTATTTCTTTTCCCCACTGTGAGTGAGCAATGAAGGCAAGCTCTACCCTCCAAGCTGATCCGCGATACCATTAATCAGTTGCAGTGTCTGAACGTGTCCAAGCCCAGTACAGCTTCACAGAAAGATGACTGGTCACAGAACCAAAACTCCCCAGTATGTACCAGCATGATATTCACCTTCAAGAAAGTTAGGCTTAGAACCTTCCCTCCCCATTCTACTTGAATAAACTGTATCTTGTGGATCTACAGTTCTCAACTGGCTTGAATAAATTTAATAAATTTCAAGGGAATCTGGACAGCCGAGACAGCTCTGTGGTCTTGGTTGTTTACCTGCACATAAACACATTCTCCTTTTAGAATGTGTTTGAACTCACAGTCTGTCAGATTGCACATATAAAACTGTCTTACTTCACTCTCCTGGTTACCCAAAATTGTCTCATCCAATTGGCAGTAGTTCTCTAAGGTTTCACTTGGGGCCTTTTCTTTTTACCCAAGATCCTTGTAACCTGAGATACCAAAGATGGAGCCAGAAACTCTCTCTCATGTAACCATGTCTTTTGCCTCAGAGTTAACAGCCTTCACAGAGGTCCCAGTCTGGATCCCACTTCTAAATTTCCCATTCCTTCTTGGTGCCAAACAACTAATACCTGCCATCTTCCCTTTCTGTTTAGGTTGGAGACCACAAGTTTAGTGCCCACCGAATTGTCCTGGCGGCATCTATCCCGTATTTCCACGCCATGTTCACAAATGACATGATGGAGTGCAAGCAAGATGAGATTGTCATGCAGGGCATGGATCCAAGGTAACCCAGAGGTTTTGGTGCAATTTGGGTTGTGCAGCATTTCTCTGTGTGTGCCAGTCATACCTTTCTTACCCCTTCAGACCCAGCAGTTGCCAAGTCTTTGCATTAAGTCCTTGTGAAAGAACAACTGAGTCATGTGAAACAATTTAAAAGGGCTTCTGTATAACGTGAGCAAGGCCTCTTATGGTCCGGTGCGGTGGGTACTGTTTCTCAGGATGATTCTAGATCAGGGGTGGGAATCTTGTGGCTCTCCAGATGTGGCCAGACTGCAACTCCCGTCATCCCTAGCCAAAATAGCAAATTGTAAGGGATGATGGTAGCTGTAGTCCAACGATGTTTGGATACTCCCATGATACCCTTCCCCAGTACAGATGAAGCTTTGTTTTGCAATCACTCATGGGACTGATAGAGTCAAGATGAGGAAAATGATAGTTTCCCAGAGCCATTTGGATAAGGAGCCATCTTCCCTGAAATCAGCCTGAGGCTAACCCACCTCATGTGTGGAGAAAAGGGTGCTGTTCTAAGCACCTTCAAAGAGGAAGGAAGATAATTGGTTCTAAAAATTAAGTGTTGGATGGGTGTTGGGATATTGCTCTGGGGACATCCTTGTTTGGGATCTCCCTCTTAGTGTGTGAAATACCACTCTGATATTGTGGTCTTTGGAAACCCTGAAATGTGAAAACCACCTTGGATGTTGATTACTTTTTCTCAGTTTTCCTGTATGAACTTTCAGTAAATAACTGTCTTCCAGTATGTTTCTGTAATCTCAAGAACTAGAAGCTTGATGTATCTATTACTGAAAGATTGGGATGTGGAAAAAAAAACCTACTGGTCATCACAAACCTCTGACCTTTGTGTCCTCTCAGATGTGTATTTGTTTCATGCATTAGTAGTTTTGAGTGTTGAGTACTGCTGACGCTTTCCCACTTCTCTTTACCTGATTTAGTGCACTGGAAGCTCTGATCAATTTTGCCTATAATGGCCACTTGGCAATAGACCAACAGAACGTCCAGTCTTTGTTGATGGGAGCAAGCTTCCTGCAGCTACAGAACATCAAGGATGCCTGCTGCTCCTTCCTCAGAGAGAGGTAAAAGACTTGGACTTCCTTTAGAGTAGGCTGAGCTGAGTGCTGCTTCTGGCTGTGTAGCTGTCCCCTCATTCTCCTGATAAAAAAAGGGTGAGGATCCCAAAAGTGCCAGTTCACCTCTCAAATAGGTCATAATCCCCCTTGCACTCCTTAGTATTAAAAAAAACAAAAAAACCTCCTTCCGTGTTCTTCCATGTGATGCTGGCCTTCATAATGTGAAGATGAGAAGTACAGGAGGAAGCTGTTGTCATCTTTGATCACTAATTGGAGATAACTGCAGGAATAAGGTTTCCTTGACATATATTCCTCATAGAGGGTAGAGGCACAAGGTGGGTGAAGCCCCCCATCCCAAATGCAACCAGAACTGGAGTCATAGTGTCTTCACTTTCCTCTTTTAGGGAAGAAATAGGGCAGCAGAAGCCAGTTTCTTGGGAAGCAGTCACCCCTGGACCAGTTGGATTACAACAGTCATCTGCCATCATCCCTCCTCAGTTCACTTTCCCTGGTATATAATAAAGGCATAGAGTTGATTAATAAAAAGTCATGCATTTTTGAATGTGCATCTGATCTTCAGCTATTCAGGATGCATGTCCTTTGGGAGCCTGCTTGGCGTACTCTCTTAGTAGCTAGTCCAAGCGATGAGGATTCAGAGTTTGGGAGCATGTCTTTCTCCAAATAAAATAAAACTCACAGAACAAAGCTTAGCTAGCTTTTGAACCAAAGCCTGACTTTCATTTTTATTATCTTTTGTTAAGCAGATACAGGTTATAGGCAAAAGAAAATTCAGCAATAGGCAGTCAAACAATACAATGAAAGACAAGCTCACAAGGTTTAAAAATTCTTAGATCAAAATATCAAGTACAGCATACAGGTATACTACTACTAAATGTGTTTACTGAATCCACATTTCTTATAAAGAACAACTAATTTTGATTATGACCTAAATACCCTAAAAGCAACAGATCTTGTCTGATCTTGGAAGCCAAGCAGGGTTACCCCTGGCTAGTACTTAGATGGGAGACCACCAACAAATATGAGGTGGTGTTGGTTATATTCCAGAGGAAGCAACTGGCAAAACCACCTCTGAGGATTTTGTGCCTAAGACAACCCTATGAAATTCATGGGGCCACCATAAGTCAGCAGGAAACTTGAGGGCATATACACAGACACACACAATTTTCTTTACTATAATGGGCAGTTCTGAGTGTGGTTGCTTTCACTGCAAATCTGGACACATCAACTTAATTGAAACAGACGGCAAGTATATAATTTTATCCCTGTCATTAGGGTCAGCAACAGGCTCTGAACATTTACCAAATATTTGTCTCTTGGCATTTCATATAACATACAATTTAATATGTAATGTTACACTGTGTGTTATACAGTGTCTTTAACTGCTTGTTTCATAACTATAAAGCTGTCACTCTCTAGGAATATTCTTGTATCTATCTTCTATAAAATTAGTCTTCATAGTCTGAAAGCACAAGGCTGGAAATGCTTTGCAGAGGCAAAGAGGCAAAATCTAATCAAATATTTATCTTCCTTGTAGCATTTTTTTTTTAAGAAAAAGAAAAACTGGAAGATAATCTAGATATCTTTACTGCCTCAGTGTCCATGCTGGCATAATATCCCTGTGACTTTTCTCTGATAGACTTGCAAGTTCATTGTATGTCACCGAATACAAAGCTACAAGGTCAAAAACCACAATTCCTCAGGTTGTGCTTCACATCTTGCTAACCAAGTACTTTGGGAAGCAGTTTCTCAGTACTCCTACACGTTGTATTACTAATTACTTAAGCATGCCATTCATTCAGACACGTATTTGATGACTAAGTATGTGGAGAGGAATTGCTTTAATGCTCACTATTTCTTCCCCCAGTCCCAATTTCAGATTCCTTCTCTGAACAGCTTAAATATCAAAGTGATCGAGAACATCAGGAGAGTATTCCCTCAAATATAGTACAGTGAGTAGCAACAACCTCCACCCCAATTTCTAAATCCTGGGGTTGCTGCAATGAAGGCCCACCCAGTAGCATTGTTTTTGAAACCTCTCTCCTTGAGGTTCAGTAATCTGAGCCCGTAACATGGAAGGCGAGGCTGACTTCCTCATTTAGATAACAGCTGCTGCGTTTCAATTTGAAACACTTTGCATTCTTGTGGGGTTCAGAATAAGGTCTGGTAGAGCTCCAGGGGTCCTTATCAATATGTGTCTGAGATAAAGGTCAAAACGTAAGTGATAAGACTCTGAATAGATCTTTTGGTCAGGTTTCAATGGGCAAGTTGTTTGGAATCCTGTCCAGTCACTTGGTGGGTGAGGAAGAAAAACCCGTACTTCTTTGTTTGTCAGAAGAGGAGAATTTGAAAAATGTGGGGCCTCTCAGGAAGTTCCATTTGTCCCTCTACTCTCCACCAGTGCTATTCGAGTTAAGCCACCCCACTGATCTCCCTGCAGACAAAGGGGTAGAGGACCACATGGGAAACAGCCCACTGTCACTGATGATGTTGTTTTTTTCTGATAAAGCCTTAATATAAGTGCTTCAGGGGAAGCAGGTATTATACGGTATGTACTATTAATGTGATTGGTGTATGTGCATAATCAAAACTTCCTTGAGCGTAGATTTTAAATCCCTAGCACATTCTTCAGTTGCAGAGAGATGACAAGAAATGATATCAAATCAAAGGGAACACCCTCTAAGTTTGCAGGAAAGTGGTCTAGCCAGTGTAAAAACACTTCCTCACAACCACAACTCTGGTAGACCAACAAAAGCATTAGAACATCAATGTCAGCTGCTTGCTACTGAAAAGTGAAATGGCAATGAACAGAAATGTGAAATGCACAAAATCGATGCATGTTTGCAAGTCTGCACCTAAGCTCTCTTTGCTGTTCTGACCCTCTGGGAGGAAGAGACAGATAAAGGTAGGGCTTGAGAGAGTGTGGCTTGCCTGATGCCACTTGGCAAGCTGTCTGGAGAACTGAACCAATTGCAGACAACAAGGCCAACCTTCTTCTGCAGTTTAACCTTTGCACTGAAGATGGAGTACTCTCAGAACCAGCTGAATACCTCTGCATGTACAAGAATTAGCATGTCAAAGACTGATTTGCTGTTTCATTTCACTTGCTCTCTTGGTATCCACTTGAAGAGGCTTTCTCCAAGCATTCTCCAAAATGTAATCGCAACTAAAAGCTCTGTTACAGCTTTAGGGTGGACTTGAGAGAAGGCCTTGAGGTCTCTCGCCTTGACCTGGTCTTGAGACTGGAAATGAGATGTTTTGTTTACTTATTTTAAAATGCAAATTATTTTGCTTCTTGTGCTAAATGTTCAAGACCACTAGCAACGATAAATTTCTTTTTTAAAAAATAAAAATATAAGAGAGGCCACGCTACCTGGGGCTGTTTGGAGTTATAGTTCAGCCCCATCTTTAGCAGGATTCCCACCCTTGATGCTAGCAGATGTTGTCTGACGGATCTGGAAAAAAAATGGCAAAGTGGACTGTTTTTTCCCTCAATTTATTCAGCTCTGTCTGTTTTGTCCTTAAAGGCTTCACCCCAAAAACTGCCTGGGAGTGCGCCAGTTTGCCGAAACCATGATGTGTGCTGTCCTCTATGACGCTGCCAACAGCTTCATTCATCAGCACTTTGTGGAAGTGTCCATGTCGGAGGAGTTCCTGGCCCTCTCCTTTGAGGACGTTTTGGAGCTGGTCTCGAGAGACGAGCTCAACGTTAAGCTGGAGGAGCAGGTACGTGTGCTGGATCCAGAGGCTGGTGCAATTGTTAAAAGGCACATATTCTGCCTTTCCTTGTCTTTTGAAAAATAGAATAATCAATTTTTTGAAAGCTTACATCAAATGAAAGCAATCCTCAGCCCCACTGCCCTTTCGCACTCAGAACAGCAATTAGTACAGGTGTCCCCCACTTTTTGTCGACTAATTTTTTTGACATTCTGCTGTTTTGACACTTGCAAATGACAGACAAGTTCCATTAATTCAACAAGGAAATCATCCTCTTGTTAGTTCTTCCTGCCTGTGGAGGCTCTCTTCGGACTGCTCACACATGTGCGCACAGACCCAGGTCTTGCCCATGGAAAGAGCAGACCCTTCATCGAATTGATGAAGCTTCTTTGTAATTTGCAGGTAACAAAACAACAGAATTTCATCCGTTCTCCTTGCATTCTTGCCTACAGAGTCTTCTCGGTGGCTGTTCCCAGACTCTGGAATTTATTTCCTGCCGGGTTTAGACTGGTGTCCCCCTTCCTTCAGTATACCTTTGAAAACTCAGTGGAGAAGGGCCTTTCACAGTGTGTTGTATTGTTTTTGTTTGTGGTTTCCTTTTTAATGGTCGTGCTTTTAGTGGCTTTCATTTCTAGTTAGTTATATTTCTGTGTTTTGTATGATAGAATTTTTCAGTTGTGTCTTTTTAACCTTTGTCAGCCATCTTTAATCCAAGATATGAAAAAAGGCAGGATGGAAGTCATAATCATGGGGCCTAATGAGGCGATCTCCTCCCACATTAGATGCATGGGGTGTGTTTACTGTACTGGAGGAGTCTCTGACAGATGCATCCTCATCTTCTGCCAGGTCTTTGAAGCTGCTTTGGCCTGGGTGAGGTATGACCGTGAACATCGAGAACCCCTTTTGCCAGGGCTCCTCTCAAAAATCCGGCTCCCTCTCTGTCGGCCCCAGTTCCTCACGGATCGCGTGCAGCAGGACGAGCTGGTCCGCAGCTGCCACAAGTGCAGGTGAGTGGGACAGGTTTCGCTCTTTGTAAACAGCAAGTAAGTGGAGCAGGGGGGATTACAACCTGGAGGCACTGGGAGGAATGACAGCCATGAAGCACCCAAACTTGAAATCCTTTCTCCACTGTGCGAGTGATGGAGAGAGAGAGTTTTCCTCCAGACGATCCTGGCAGTACAGATTTTGGAAGTAAGAACTCGTCTTACTTTTCTCTTTCTTGTGTCTTCTCCATCCTTTAAGTTCAGGTCAGGCAGTGAGCTGCACAACTAACTTATCCCCTGGTACCTCTGGCCTTGTATTTGTGTGAGGCCTTGCTGAGATCTTTACTCCATATCAGAACCATTCCATATATAAGATCGGAAGAGGCAGGAAAATGCTGGACCATACCCCTTCAGAACTTGGTATTGACGGGGGATTGCATTTTCCAGTGTTTGTCCATGTAACAAAACCCACAACATATAAGGAAAGAAGCATCTTTTGGAGGGAGAATGACCATATCCTTGCTGCCTTTGGTGTGTTAGTTTTATTCTTAGTGGGAAGCATTTGGACTGGGGTTGCCAACCATGGAGAGGCTGCTTTGGGGCACCCAACGTGATTTTGCAACTTCTGGTTTCATTTTCAACCGCTTTCCAGCTGCTTTTTTTTCTTTTTTCAATGTTTGGAGGTGGTTTAAAGTTTGTACTTGCAGCAGTTTTGAACCATTTGGGAGGGTTTGGGTTTAAAAAAAAATTGAAAAATCACCTGAATTCTTTTTTAAAAAATTACAATTAGGGCTGGGCGGCTTCAGAGTCTTCAAACTGTGGGCTGAGGCAGTGTAACGACCCAGAATCCAGCCACTACCTCTTGTCACACTGGCCTCCTTCTGCGTAAGGTGCATTGTGAGTCTGAGAGGACATCAAGCGCAGACAGGGGATGGAAAAGGGCATGTTGTAGTTGTTACCTGCCAGCCTCCAAGGCATCTCCTTACTTAGCAGTTTTCTACTAAAGCTCAAATTATGTGTTTGGTTTCCCGATATACCACTTGTGAATGTTCAGTCACGTGCCTTCCAGCAAAATGTAAAAACTGTCCTGACTCAAAATGTTGTGAACACTCTGACCGTTGATCTCTGCTGTGTGTTTGTGCACATGTGTGTCACCCCGCTGAATTTTGTCACCATCAGGTGTTTACCATGCCTTTGGACTGCACCCTTGCAACTATCCAATGCAAATATACTTTATTTAAACAGATATTTATTTATACATTTATTCTTTGTCTTGATAATTTACCTTTCCTCCAGCAAGCTCTGGGCAGTGTATATGGCTCTCTGCATCTCCACTTTATCTTCAAAACAACCCTGTGAGGAAGGTCAGGCTGAGGGAGAGATTTAACTGGGCCCAAAGGTTACCCAGTCAGTTTCATGCCCTCGAACTTGGATCTCCCAAATCCACACCTGGTAATCTAACACCTGCACTTTCTTTCTCTTTAGCAAATAGGAAGGAATGATTTTTAAAATTATTATTTTTCATTTCTTTTGGTACTTCCCACCTTCAAATGGCTTACTTGTTTATGGATGACGCTCACTTGGAATGCCTGCTAAGTAAATTGTTCCTGTTTTACTACTGAAAGGTTGCAGCTGAGAGCTGTTTGGCAGGCATTCTAACTGTCAGCAGCGCTATTGGTTTGCATAATAGCTTTTCGACTTGCCGTATCTGTTGCTGCTGAATATAGCCAATTTCATGTATTGCCTGCATGATAGAACCTTTTAAAAAAATAATCTTGAATTAAACCCAAATCTAAATGGAATGGAAATCCAGATGGATTCTCCAGTGTCACGAACTATTTCCTCTCTGTTAGCCTTGAGAGAATTGCCGTGTAATTCAGCTTAGCAAAGATCTGGCCACTGGAAGGTTTGTTCAGTATTCCCACTCCTTTCCTCATTTGATAAGAATTCTCCAGTAAGTACACTTGCGCGTCCAAGTTTACCTTTCCAACCTAGAAAATTGGGTCTCTCCAACATAAAGCCTGATGTTTTCAGGAGCTCAAGTTTTCTGTTTGCCATTGTAGAAATGCAGGCATCCATATCTTTGTGTTAACATGAAAATTTGGAGGGCTGGCCCTCTAGCCTACAGAAGGAGAGAGGTTGTCTCTCTCCGGCTGGCATGAGTCACTGTGCTGAGCTCTCTCACCCTCTCAAAAACTAGAGAGAAGGAAGACCAGCATTCCGGTGATGTCAATCAGACATCACAGCTGTGTTTGAAGAGGAAAGGTCAGAAAATAACCATAAGGTAGAATCCTGCTGAAGGAAGAGTCTGCTTAGACACAGAAAGTGTACGTCCTTAGTGATTTCAAGTTAACTTAAGCATGTACAAAAACTTCTGAGCAGCTAATACATTGTGAGGCAGTCTGCTGGTAAAGTACACTAGCTAGAAATCCAGTGTAGGATCGCAATACAAGGGTGGCAGACATAGACCGATAACCTTGTGTGTAAGTCCCTCTTTGGACAGAGCACAGAGGGCTATTCACTTACCCTGGCACTCCATCCAGGAGCTTTCCAACAACCCAGGAGGAGTTGTTGCTGCTCTTTCATACCAGTGGGAAAGGGAAGGACAGGAAAGGCAGTTCAGACCATGAAGATCCCACTGTTCTGGGCTCGCAGGAGAAGGAAAAGGTAGGAGCATTCCATTTGGGACTGCACCCTCATTTTTCCCTTCACACTGACTGAACTGAGCTGAGCTAGTTCTCCATGGTCTGAACCATCTCCCACCCTCCCCTCCCCACCAGTGAGCCACTGTTTGGAGATAATGCTTGCTCCTTATCAATGAGTTCGCAGACTGTCATAGGCTTTGGTTATTCAGTTGCTGCCACTGTGTGTTTTTGTAAGAAGTTGGTTTAATTTCCTGCTCAGGGTGGATCCCTCAGCTTCCAAGCCAGAGTCCATGCAATGCTCTGTGGCATTAGGTAAACTGCGGAGCTCATTCTACCAACAGATTCCGGTCAAGAACTCAAAAGGGTTAATTTGTCCCCTTACACTTTTTTTCCCATTTCACCATCACCCTTGACTACCACGCTCACCTAACTGTCCTCTTTGTGGCTGGGCCTTTGATTCTTAGGGACCTGGTGGATGAAGCAAAAGATTATCACCTCATGCCAGAGCGCCAGCCGCACCTCCCTGCTTTCAAAACCCGCCCCCGCTGTTGTACCTCCATCGCAGGCCTGATCTACGCCGTGGGAGGCCTCAACTCTGCAGGTACCTTTCAATTCTTTTGTCCACCAGGGACATGTGCCCGAAAGCATGCAAAGCCATCTCTTTCATAGGCATGGAAAGAACACAGAGGGGAGAATTAGCATAGTATTCACAGATTTGGAAGTAGTAGGGAAAATTATTTTGCACAGAAACCCTTGGGCAGGATTGATGGGTTTTGTGCAAAAGACATGTCTTTATGCAAAGGAAAGTTTTCGGAAACATGTTTCTAGAAACAATTTTCACTTTAAAAAAAAATGCATGGGTATTTCTGCACAGAATAATTTCACAAAATGCTTTGGCATGTGCAAATACCATGGAACAAATGGACAGAAATGTGGTTTTTCTTCCACAGTGGAGGAAGAACTACAAAAATTATTCCTCTCTACATGTGAGACTGAAGTAGTCAGAGGTTTGCATCCCCACTCTTTATACGCATCTGGACATAAACCAAGGAACTCTAAACCTTGTAGTTTAGTGTGGATGCAAATAGATTCAGGTGTGCAAAACTTAAGTTCTGTGTTGAGAGTCACAGGAAAGAGAAAGTTGTTGGATTTTTTGAGGCAGTGTCGTCACTTCTTTGGCTTCTGGTTCTTTGAAAAACATTTGCGCCCAGATAATGCTATTCCCTTTCTTGTACGAAAGATCCAGGCCATTTCTGCACTACACTATTACAATGCTATTACTGCACTTTCAACATCCTATGGAATCCTGGAGTTTGCAGTTTAGGGAGGGGGCTAGACTATAACAGTATAGTGCAGAAATGGCCACAGACGGACAGGTAATCATATTGGCTTCTTACATCCCCAGAAGAAAGGTGAGATAAAAACTGAGAAGGGATGACCAAATCCATATTGTACATATCTTTTTAATTCACATGCTCAAAGAAAATGTAAATTGCATGTGGAAACCATTACAATTGGATCATGGCCAAAAGGTCACAATAAGAATTACAGTAATGAAGTTGGTGTTGATTTTCCTGTTTGCTGCTTCCTTAGTGACCAGTCTTATGAATCCGAATGAATAAATCATCAGATTTTAATTCCATAATGATCATTTGGGATTCCGACTGGTGCTGCTACAGCACGAAAACCAGAAGGGGATAAACCCGAAGCAACATCCTATAATGTTAAAAAAAAAAGGATGTGCAATATTGTTGGAAAACACTATCAGTCAGCCGAACAGTTATAATTAAATGTGATAAAGGGGAAACTACTACAAGAATAAATTACAAAAATCACACTACCTCACAGTAATGTTACAATATACTACTGCTTTCTGAATCTTAATGGATGAAGAAAAGACCGCTCTTGGACTGGGAACTAAATTCCAGTTTAAGCAATTTTGATGAGCCTTTGCTTGTGGTGATCACTTTTTAAAATGTGAGCAGCAAATTTCTATGCAGGCGACTCGCTGAACGTGGTGGAAGTTTTTGACCCCATTGCCAACCACTGGGAGAAGTGCCAGCCAATGACGACAGCTCGCAGCCGCGTGGGCGTGGCCGTGCTGAACGGACTCTTGTACGCCATTGGCGGATACGATGGGCAGCTGAGACTGAGCACGGTGGAAGTTTACAACCCGGAGATGGATTCGTGGTCCAAAGTGGGGAGCATGAACAGCAAACGAAGGTGTGCAAACCCCAGGATTCCATAGGATGTTGAAAGTGGAATAGTAGCACTGGAACAGTCTAGTGCGGAAATGGCCTCAGTGCGGTCCAGCTGGTGATGATTGGCTTAAATATCCCACTTTTCCCCCTCCAGGAGGGAAAACTGCTCCTCCAGAAGCCAGGGAGGTGTGGTTGTTCTTTTAAATATTCTCCACCTGCTTTTTTGGAGGAAGCAACTTGGCTGTTCTAGATTGGGGGGAAAAATAAAATTGATCCTCTGCATTCACTAGGGTTGGGGCACAGGACCCCAAAAAAGTGGGAAAATATCAAAATGTGTCTCTGTGGAAGGGGTTTAAGGTGTGGGTTAAGGTGTGATGGAGAGAATGAGCACCCAAGGTCCAAACCAGGTCAGGGAAAGGAGAGGGAAAAGGGGTGGGTCAGCGTGGTGGCCCTATACTTTCTCTCTCTCTTGTCCATCTCCCCACTTGTGTATGGGGTGGCATCAGGAGAGAGTTGGTGGTGCTGAGAAATTGGGCTGTGAGCTATCCTTAGCTGGCCAGGCAGTGGCTAGTGGAGGAAGAGGAGGAAGACCAGGGGCAAGTTTTTAAAGAGCTATGTGGCTTGATTGGAGCCACTGAGTGGGAAGGTTTTCCCAGAAAAGAAGTACCTGGGGTGGCCAGGGGTGGGCAGGGGTTGGAGAGATTCACAAATAAATCTGTGAAAGTCAGACCCATAAATGTGGAAGGCTGACTGTATTTTGTAAATGTTGCCATGAGATGGTTACTTCTATGATCTAAAAACAAAAATACTTTTTGTGACTTTAAGACAAGCCCAGAGGAAGGGTGGTATTTAGTCCTACCTACCGGAGGCTTCTGAGTGCCCAATTGCCATGGGGAGATAAATTTGGAAGAGGTAGGTTTACAAAGGGCTGCACTGGGGTCCCTGGACTTGGATCTATCCCCTGTGAGCTGCCTTTTACCCACCCCTGATTTAGAAGATGGTTGCTGGCACGTTTCCAGACTGCTTTCTGTCCTCATGAAAGCATGAATCTGTGATCTCCAAGTCCAGTCAACCTTTTATTGTATTTCGCTAGAAGCCTTATAAGCCACAGTAATAAAATATACACAAAAGTCAGTTTAGCTGGTCCCCTGCACAGCACACCACAATAGCTGTCAGAGTAATTGCATCAGTGCTTTTCCCAGCTTTAGTAATCAAATCTGCTTTGTTCGCAATATATGGGTCACAATATGATAGTAATTATGTTTTCGCAAAATGACTCTCACCCCCTAGGCCTGCCAAGATCTAACCCAGGAATAACTTCTTGGATCCATGATTCTCGGGAAGATGAACAGCTTCATGGACAACTGTTTCCCATTTGCAAAATATAAGTAGCAGGGACTATCCCATAATTGTGTTACCCATTGTGGTGACCGGTGTATGCGTCATTTTCCTATGTCAAACTTGATTGAAATGTCAGAACAGCACCACGGCTGCTGTTCTGCTGGGTCTGGCATAGAATCATAGAAACAGAGAGTTGGAACAGACCACCGTGGCCATCAAGTCCAGCCCCTTACCGTGCAGGAACAAACACCCGAAGCATCCCAGCAAATGGCCATCCAGCCTCTGCTTAAAAACCTCCAAAGAAGGTGACTCCACCAGACTCTGAGGCAGCATATTCCACTGTCGAATGGCTCTGACTGTCAGGAAGTTCTTCCTGATGTTTAGATGAAATCTCTTTTCCTGTAGTTTGAATCCATTGCTCCATATCCTAGTTTCTGGAGCAGCAGAAAACAGGCTGGCTCCATCTTCAACATGACATCCCTTCAGATATTTAAACATGGCTATCATGTCTCCTCTTAACCTTCTTTTCGTCAGGCTAAACATACCCAGCTCCCTAAGCCTCTCCTCATAGGGCACGGCTTACAGGCACATTTTGGTTCCCCTCCTCTGGACATGTTCCAACTTGTCAATATCCTTCCTGAACTGTGGTGCCAAGAACTGGACACAGTATTCCAGGTGAGGTCTAACCAAAGCAGAATAAAGTGATGATATTACTTCCCTTGATCTCACTTTGCTGCTTCGTAGCAACAACATGTCATTCTTGGCTTCCCAAGAGGCAGAAGTAGGTATGTAGGCTTAGACCTAGACTTGGCAGTGCTTTAGAACAATCAGTGGGACTTCAGTTACTTCTCTTATTGATTTCATTGCGCCTTCTCTGAGCACAGCAAAGTCTGGTCCAAATGCACGAGAAACAAAATGGGCCAGAAGGATGAAACGAGCCATTTCAAGACCTTGCTTTCCTAAAGCTGGTTGGTCACCCCCCAAAAACCCCACCCGCTAACAGTAGGGCTTTGTGGCTTGTTTCCAGTGCCATGGGGACAGTAGTGCTGGATGGGCAGATCTACGTTTGCGGCGGGTATGACGGCACGTCCTCTCTCAACTCGGTAGAAGCGTACTCCCCTGAAACAGACAGGTGAGTATGTCTGAGCTTCACCTGCAACCCCCTGCTGTTACGGTTTACCCGTAAAGCATTTGAAGTTCTTCTTTTTTCTGTCGGCCAATACTCACCTCTCTTGCTTTGCTGGTCTCTTGGGAAGGTGGACAGTGGTGACCCCAATGAGCTCCAACCGCAGCGCGGCCGGCGTTACGGTATTTGAAGGCCGGATCTTTGTCTCAGGCGGACACGATGGACTCCAGATCTTCAACAGTGTGAGTGCCTCTGGCCGTGTCTTTCTTCTAATCTGCGTTCGAGGAGTTACCTGTTCCTTTGCTGCTTTACTTTAGAGGTTTGGGGAAGATTGTCCTCACCTTATGTTAGCCTCATAATATCCTTAACAAGTAGGCTAATCTAGCAGATACCATGACCTGGATGTTATAAAGACTGGATGTAACTGGAACACACAACTCCCCAGTCTTGAAACTGCAAAACAGTCCACTGTAATAATGTGCATTTTTTAGGTCTTATCTGTTTTAAGCTGCTTTGAGTCCCAGACTGGGAAACAAGTGTCATATATATAAATAGTAATACACTAGAATGCAGAATTTGGGGGATAATGTGCAGAACTGGGAAGATGGCAGTTCAGAATACTCAGACTAAACTGCATACAATTTCCTTCAAAGATTCTGCCATTCAGGAATTCATTGCATTCCCTCTGTTTCCCATTTTGGAGTGCTGATTATGACCCACAAGCCTATAAGTCCTGGTCCAGACTATCTGAAAGACTACATCTCCCTATACGAGCCTACCGGGGTTTTAAGATCTTTGGGAAAGGGCTTTCTCTCGGTCCCAGCACCCATCACAGGATCCACGAGATGGCCTGTTTGGTGGCTGCTCTTGGACTGCAGAACTCCCTGCCACAGGAAGCTCAGTTGGCCCTCTACCTGCCCTCTTTTCACTGGTAGGTAAAGGCCTTCTTGTTGAAACAGAGCTTCAGCTTTTAACTGGTTGGGGTAGGGTAGGAAGTGTGCCTTGGTTCTTAATGTGTAAGAGGTTTTAATGTGTTTTAACTATTTTAAGTCAATGTTTCTAAGTGGATTATTTTTAATGCTTTTTTGAGAAATTTTTGTATTTCAGACTGTTTTAGATATCTAGCTTTAACATATGATGTAATCTGTTTTGAATCCCATATAAATTAAATAAATATTTGTCCCATGCTTGTTCTTTCCCCGCAAAAATAATTGTGTGCTGATCATTAAAATAATCCCAAATCCATCCTGTAAGACAATCAAAAGGCAGAAAATGCATCACCCTACTCCCACCGTCTCCGGAAGGATTTGGTTGGGTGCAACTCCCTGTTCATGAGTCTTGCTCCTTTTGTAGGAAGCTCAAACTAGGGATAGTTAGATCTGGGAAATTTGCAAGTCCGTTCCCATTCCTACTTGATCCCTCCCAATTTCTTTGCGCTCATATGCTGTCCTGGCCTCTTCTTCTTCCTTCACAGGTAGAATACTTCAACCATCACACGGCTTCGTGGCATCCTGTGGCCAGCATGCTCAATAAGCGCTGCCGGCACGGAGCGGCCTCCCTCGGCAGCAAGATGTTCGTCTGCGGCGGCTACGACGGCTCGGGCTTCCTCAGCATTGCCGAAGTGTACAACTCCATGGCGGATCAGTGGTACCTCATCATTCCTATGAATACCCGGCGCAGCCGCGTCTCCCTTGTCGCGAACTGTGGCCGTCTGTACGCCGTGGGGGGCTACGACGGACAGTCCAACCTGAGCTCCGTAGAAATGTACGACCCCGAAACCAACCGCTGGACGTTCATGGCCCCCATGGTGTGCCACGAGGGAGGGGTCGGGGTCGGATGTATACCCCTCCTGTCGATCTGAGTGAGCTTGGTGGGGCAGGGTGGGGTACGGTAGGCAGTGTGTGCAAGCCATAACTACAAGGAAGAGCCCGTTCTTCGTGAAGGGACAGTCGACAGAGAGAGACTCCCATTCTACCAAGAGAGGTACATCACATTTCAAGGTGCTTGGAACGTTGTTGTCCTTCAGAAAAACGCACAAAACGGCTCACTCGTCGGAACCACGTCCCTGCGGTGTTGGTTCCATGGGGTTGCAAGAATTTGAAGATTCAGGCTGCATGAACAAAGGCTGCCTCCACTTCTTTCCCCCACAGCCTGCTAGGCTTCCAGTTTCTTTAGGCCATTCCCTCCTTCGCCTTTCATGAGGCTGCTGTGGTCCATTTGTGGTCCCGCCAAAGGGTTTTTGAGGGCTCTGTTAGAACAGGGGAGCGTGTCGTGTGAAGCAGAAGTGGGAATCATGCAGCCCTCCAGAGGCTGGACTGCAAGTCCCAGAAACTCTATAGTCATTGTAGCTGCTGGTGAGTCATGCTGGGAGTTGCAGTCCAGCAACAGCTAGAGGGCCACCGGATTCCCACCCAAGGCTTAAGGGATATGGCAGCTTCTGCTGTCATCTCCTTTAAATCTGAAGGAAGGGAATTTGCTTCTCCTCAGGCTTGTAAACACTATGGAGGCAAGGAAACTGTGTGTGTGTGTGTGTATTCAGGACAGATGTCTAATGCCCCTCCCTTCCCACACAAACAAGAGGGCAATGGGTAATTTTTAAAGCTTTTTATCCCAGGCCCTGCTTGTGAAGAATAATCATGTTGCAGCTGAGAGAAGGAGACTTTAAAAAAACACGACATTGCTGTTCCTCCACCTGTCCATTGGGGAGCGTGGACGCACACCCAAATCTTCTTTTGGTCCATACGAGGGCTGCTTCCCTTCTTACATTCTGTCTACAAGGCAGGAAGAGGTACCAGGTCTTTAGGAAAGAAAAAGAGAACACCAGGGTTGCAAGCAGCATTTTCTCACCTTTCACCACCAGCCAGCTGCATGTTGAGGAAATACCCAGCTTGAGCTCCCTGGTGCAAAAGGATGCACTCGTAGCCACCAAATGTGAGCAAATCACACCTTTGAAACTTCCCGGGCTGTTCCGATGTGTCTTTTGTGGAGTCCACGAACTTTGGAAGTCGTTCAGGCCTCATAGTTGTCACGGGGACCAAAAAAAGGGCCACCTGTGTATATGGAAAACTTCAAAAGAGAAACCCCACCTGTGTATCATTGGAACAGCAGTAAGGTTATCTGGTGTCACTGGCCTGTTTTTGTGCCCCTGAGTCATTTTAGGCCTGGGAGTGTTCTTTTTTCCCAACAGGAAGTGACCTGGAAGTTGACTTTGAGGTCGCTGCTTATCAGTTTTGCTGTAACGCAGGCACCCACAGGGAGAGCGTGGTTGCTCGTCCTCATTGCTACTCAGTATTTCCTGTGTTGGCTGCTGGGGATGGTTGAGCTGAACTCAAAATATCTGTCCTTCTAATGTCCACACGTCACACACATCTTTGAAAGCTCGATGTATTTGTTTAAGCAGGAAACAGGAAGAAGGAGGGTAGACTTTTGGAAGAGGAAAAAAAAAACCCAAGATTATCTTTTTTTAAAAAATGGTATCTCAGTTTTTAGTGAATGTTAGAGAGAAAGTGTACTGCTGGCTTTTGCTGGTGGAATTTAAGTTTTGCTGAAAGATCGTCACAGGATGACCTTTGTGTTCCATGGCCTTTAGGGCTTTTTTTGACAGCTGGCATGGAACGGCTGTAGTCTTGCTGCTGGGAGCTTATGCCAGGAGAATGGCCATGAGTTTACAAGATTGGTGCCCAAAGGCCTGGGCCAACTTGCACATGGATATATATGTTTTCTCGCAGGCAGTTGCTGCAGAGTCCAAGAATAGATACAGAAGCATTTTCAGTTTTTGCTTTTGTTTCCCCAAGCAAGGATCCCTTCTTGATAGTCATTCCCAGTTTAAAAGCAGAACAAGAATCCTGAAATTTTCTTGATCTTGTGTCAGCTTGTTTTTGGTTTTTTTTTCAATTTGGCATCCTAGTTATTCACAGGACACATCTTCTACTGTTTATTTTGCCCGAGTGAAAATTTATTTCCATATTCTTTGACACTTTACTGCCTTACTGCTTGCGCCCCCCCACCCACCCCACTTTTACAGAAAAGGGCCAGGTGAATGATTTGGATCTGCTTCTTTTTTTCTTTTCAGCTTCGAAGGGCTATTTCTGTACTTCTGAGTATAGAGATGTGAGCTTCCTCATCACCCTTAATGGATTTTTGATGGGACCAGTAATTTAGCTCAGGAAAATGTTATTGTGTGTGAAGTGTCCAGCACATTGGCATTCAGTTTGAGATTACTGCCATGTGAAATGTGAAACACATTTGAGCTTAGTGGGAGATCCGGTTGTCATGGAACACACCTGATCATCTTGCGTCGCTGTTTGGAGCGTCAGTTAATCTCCAGAGCAGTTTTGAGTGTGGTTGGGGTTTTTGACTTTAAAGGAAGACTGCGACTTTTCCTGCAGAGTAGTGGTGGCCCCCATTTTGTTCCCGGGTGTCTGCAAACGCTCCCTTTATGTGTGGGAAACAATTCTGGCATGTTTTAGACCCACATAAGCCCTTTTTTCCCCCAACAAGAAGTGACCAAGTCAGTTCCTGTTAGAAAAAGTCACTCATAGACCTAAAGTGGTTAAGAGCCAAAAGCATGGCAAAATTGACCCCAAGAGATGTTGTGGGGGACATTTGTGGGCAAAAAAAATCAGCTTTAGGTATGTGTGGCCCTACAGGGTCCTCTGGAAGGCCAGTACAGCCCCCTGACCCCCATCAATTTCCCACTTCTGCCATAAAGGGAAGTTGTGGGTGGATGTTGTACATTGGTTCGATGCGTTTTCAGTTTGTACAGCCTGTTTAGCTCTTCTGACATGCTCAGCAGTATGAATTTTCATACCACAAAACAAGAAGGCATTTAACCCCCAGACACAACCACAAATGATGGTGGTGACCAGGTGGCAGCATCTAAAGGGGCTTCTGACCACACTAATTGAACTCTCCATGAATTGCAGAAGGCTAGCAACTTGCATTCATGTGGAATCATGTTGTCGAAAGCATTATCTGTTTCCTGTGGTGGTGGTGGTTGAAAGTTTGAGGGAGGAAAAAGAGGAGGTGGCGAGAGTCTCCCAATTCCAAATATATTTAACTTGAACTCATTTCTCAGCTGGTTGGTAGTTCTGTCCCTTTTGTGAAGGTAAGTTTTCTTCATACATTTCCCCCAACCTGTTCTGGGTGAGTCCCTCCCTGAAGGTGTTCAGAGAAACCACGGAGGCACTGCAAAACTAGGCGATTTCCACACTAGACTGTTATAGCGCTATTATTCCGCTTGCAACATCCTATGGAGTCCTGGGGTTTGCAGTTTCGGGAGGGGCCGGCCAGACCCTCCCAAAACTGCAAACTCCAGGATTCCATAGGGTGTTGCCAGCGGAATAATAACGCTATAACAGTCTAATGTGGAAATGGCCCTACAGGGCTATAGCATCCAAAGGCTTGTTCTTCCATAACCCTGGGTTGAATATGTATTAAAATCCATTGTGTACATGTGAAAAAAACCCAACAAGTTTGGAAGCTGACTTGTGTGGCACATGGGCCAAAACCATTTTTTATCACTGCCATTGTAAACAAAACAAAACAAAAAAATTAAGTGTCATAAAGAACTGATGCCCTCTTCCAACGACAGTCATTCTCACGCAGAGCATTCATGCCGGAGCAGAAGACGCCCATCTGTTTCCATAGCAAGTAAATGTATTTGTGCTCTCTGAGAACTTCAAGAAGTCATTTTTTACTGCATTGGGTCATATGCAGACCCCCCCCCATGTTGCTGTAGGGTTTCCCTCGGGTGTGTACATGTGGATGTCTTATATGTTTACAGATATATATATATATATGTATATATAGAGAAGACCTGTGTATAAAATGGATGCATCATATGGGCGTATCTGGATTTCAAGCGTGCATAGTTTCTTTGCCAGTATGTCTCAGGCCTGCATTTGCAACATCAAGCCAAACAGACTGTGTTCCAGGGTACAAAGTCAGTTTGACGCATCCTCACAGCTTGGGGGGGGGAGTCATAAAGAACAGCCTTGCAACTGTAGGCAGAATCCTTCTGACATATTACGCTTGCATAATAGCCTGGTTTTGCACATACAGGAGTGAGGAATTGTATGGTTTTCTAGGCATTGGACTGTGGCTCCCAGCATTCTTCACCATTGGCTGTGCTGGCTAAGGCTGCTGGGACTTAAACAGTCGAGCAAGAGCTCAGAGCTGCTTAATTTCCACCCTAGCACTAGGGTTGGTGTATGTTACCCAGTCTCCTGAGCTGAATGAAGGTGTTTGAATCCCTGGAGCAGCTTCAGATACAGCTCTCTCTCTCTTGTGCCAATCTGTGGGCCACAGTAGGGATAGGGGCCCAGGAAGAAAACACATCCAAGACCAAAGAATCATAGAATCCTAGAGTTGGAAGAGATCCCAGGGGCCATCCAGCCTGACCCCGTGCCATCCAGGAAGCCGCATCAAAGCACTCCTGGGAGATGGCCATCCAGCCTCTGCTTAAAAACCTCCAAAGAAGGAAGAGATCCACCACACTCCATGGAGGCAGATTCCACTGCCAAACAGCTCTGACCATCAGGAAGTTCTTCCTAAGGTTCTGGTGGAATCTCTTTTCCTGCAACTTGAATCCATTGCTCTTTGTCCCAGTCTCTGGAGCAGCGGAAAACAAGCCCGCTCCCTCGTGGAGGGTGACACACTGCTACTTTCTGGACAAGAGGGAGACACGCTTTTGAGCTGCCTACTGGGGTTGCAATCTTGCACTCTTTTCTCAGATACCGACCAAAATCGAGAAATGGGTGATCCCTTTTTAACAGTAAATGATAAATCCAAAAGAGTGCACGATTTCACATTCTCCAGAATGGTTTCTCAGGCTTGATGGTAACAAAGTGAGGTGGTGAAAAAGTCTGGAAGTCTAAAACCCTGTATCCTTTCTGCCCTCTCATGCTCTTGTTTTTATGTCTTTATTTGAACTCATGTCTCTGGAGACATAACTCTAAAGTGTCTGGCTCTTGTGCCTGGGAAGATCTCATAGAATCATAGAATTGGGAGAGACCAGAGGGCCCATCGAGTCCAAACCCCTTCTTCCATGCAGGAAAACACCGTCAAAGCCCTCCCTTTGCCAGACAGCCATCCAATTTCTCCTTAAAATCCTCTGAAGAAGGGGGAGACTCCACCACGCTCCCAGGAAGCAGCTATTCCACTGTTAAAACTACTTTTACCAGCAGGAAGTTCTTCCTGATGTTTAGATGGAATCTATTCCTGCAGTTTAAAGCCATTGCTCTGTGTCCAAGTCTTTGGAGCAGCAGAAAATAAGCTTGTCCCATCTTCCATAGGACATCACTCCAAATATTTAAATACAGCTATTATGTCCCTTCTTAACCATCTCTTCTCCAGGCTAAACATCTTCAGCTCCCTAAGCCACTCCTCAGAGGGCGTCATGATTTCCGGACCTTTGACCATTTTGGTAACCCTCCTCTGGACACGTCCCACCTTATCAATTACCATGCCACTCTCCCAGGATTTGCTTTGCAAGTTTTGTTCAGAGAGAGTTTGCCATTGCCTCCCTAGTTGGGAGACTGGGACTTGCCCAAGACCACCCAGAACGTGTCAAGAGTTGAGCAGGGACTCAAACCCTGGTATCTTGAAGTTCTAGTCCAATGCTCAAAGCACTTCATTACCCTGGATCCTGGAAATGTGGTGGTGGTGGTGGCTGTATGCCTTCAAGTTATTTCTGATTTATAACAACCGAGGTGACTCTATCACAGGGTTTTCTTGGGCTGATAGTGTGTGACATGCACAAAAAGTTACTCTTTTGAGGATACAACTCCCAGTTGTCTCCAAGTTGCAAAATACTCTGCTTCAATTGCAAATGAAAACACTTGAGTAAGTGTGGGTAGGAGTGCACTGTTGCAGTGCTGGTGTGGATAAAAAGTGCATGCCATTGCTAAACAGCTGGGAAGAGGTAGCTTTTGCCAAGATCACAAAATTTTGCCTACACCTTGTGCTGTGCTCTGCTTCAGATCAGCTGAAAACTTCCTAAACTGGAGTACAGAATGGGGGAAAACACCCCAGTTGTGTGCCCTGAGTCCATAATCTTCCATCACCAAGAATTTGGAAGGATTGCTGATTTTTGTAAAATTACTTTTGCTGCAGTGTTGATCCAGCTGTGCAAATCATTCCTTTCCCAGCTGATTTGGATTCAGAACATACGGCATCTTTCTCTTCCCCCCCCCCTGGTATCAGCTCGCGGGAGAAACCGAAAGCCATAGATATTATCCCAGTTATGTGCAGTGGGACTCTCCCAGGAGTTCAAGTGTTGTTTTAAGAGGATGTGGGTTTTGCCAAGCTGAGCAAGTTCCAGCACTTTTTTTTTTAGCTCCTCTGGCGTCCCGTCCAGCTGCAAGAAAGGGCTACGGCAGGGCTTTTGCTTTCTGGAGGGACTTAGCTATGGAGCCATTCCTGGCGGGTGCAGTGTTGTTGGCTGCGTCTTTTAGGGTCTCTGAGGCATTTCCCCCCGTGTCGGATGCTGCTTGGACGTTGACCCCTCTTGAAGCCGCCCAGATGGCCGTCAAAGATTACAACGAAGGAACCGGAGTCCCAGCTGTTTTCAGGTTGCTGAAGCTCAGGAATGCCCACAAAGAGGTAAACATGTTAAATATTGAGATTTGATTTTGAGATTTTGGTGTGGAGCTGCTTTAAGGAATACCCTTATAACCAGAGCCCAGAAAAAGGACATTTTTGGACTGCAGTTCCCTCACTCCCTTAACCACCTTGGCCAGGATTCTGGGCAGTTTAATCCTCAAATAACTTTAGTTCCCCAGCCTGTGTTTACTGATTCAGAATGACCCTTGCTATAAGATCAAACCCATGGATCGGTGGGAATAAGTTCAGCCTGGAGTTTAGCCCACCAGCTTGCCTGCTGTGTTAATCCAGCCTTACTTCAACCCTGGCACTTTCCAAGTCCTTTGGACTACAGTTCCCATCCTCCCTAGCAAAATGGTGATTGCAGACTTAAAAATTGCTCAGCTACTTTTGGCTTGGCACCAGTCCCTGAATCTTTTACAAAATGGATGCTGTCACGTCTGTCTGTCTGACTCAGCCATCCATCCATCTGTCTGTCCATCTGCCTGCCTACCCATCTGTCTGCCCAGATAAAAACAAAAATAAGTATTGTCTTTCGTGGTGACACAGTAAGAATTTTTGAAAATGGTTCCAACGCTTTAAAAAACTCTGATTTTTTTAGCCAAAGTTACAATGCTTGAAACACTATTAACATTTGCTTTACTGCCTTCTAGAAAGCGCAAAATGACTTTTTTTCCCAACCTGCCAAATGCTAGTTAGGTCACACTTTCTATATTGCTAAAAACGTACCAGAATATCCTGGAAGAGGCCACTCTGGGGCACCGTTAGGGGAAAAGACTTATTCATCTTGTTCATCATGGGAAGAAACACCTTCTGCCCCCCTTTTTCCCCCCACTGTATCTCCAAAGATTCAGGTGGGAGGCAACGATTTTAGATTTAAATGGCTTGGAAGCATTTATCCTTTTGCCGAGGTGAAATTGTTTTAACCTTGTAAATCAGTGGTTCTCAACCTGTGGGTCCCCAGATGTTTGTGAACTTCAGCTCCCAGAATCCCTGAGCATTGACCATAGTGACTGAGGCTTCTGGGAGCTGAAGTCCACGAACATCTGGGGACCCACAGGTTGAGAACCACTGCTGTAAATAAACAGTTGAATTCTATTGTAATACCCAGTTTTTGTATGTTCTCTATTGTTCTCGGTCCCAATTCCAGGGGAAAGGTGGCCTACGAATACAATAAACAAACCAACAAACCGTGAGCCTCTTTGAGTCCCAATTTTGGGGAAAAAGCAGGATGATATTATGATCATGTGTATCTGAAATGACGCTTCCTAGCCAGCCTTGTCTAGGAGGAAGTGGACCTTGGTGCCAGAGTGCTTTCTTTAGACCCAGAAGTTCCCCAGTTCAAAACTCTCGAAGGACAGGGAAAGAAACCCTCATTTGTCACATGGGAGGGTGGAAAGAGTGTGGCCCCTGGGGCTCATGCCACCTCATGGCTATTTCTGAGATACCCCCAAAAGTCCCGGTGACAGAGTATAGAGGGACTGGTATCCTGGGTAGTAGAAAAGCTGCCCAGCTATAGGTTGCTAGGCAACCAGAATGGCCACTCCAGAGGAGAACCCAGCCCCTTTTACTGGGAAGGAGGGGTGGAGGCCTGAATGTGAATATATATAGCGAGCAGGCACACTGGGGAGAGGGAGAGGTTTCCCGAAAAGGGCCCAAGAGCCAATTATTTAGTCAAAGAGTTTTCCGGTCAACCGAGGGGGTGTTGAAGGGAAATGGGTGTTGTCTCGGAGAGACCTTAGAGAAGAGCCAGAAGAGAAACCCCTGCGTAACGGCATCACCAGGGGCTGCCCTTTATAACAAGAGCCAACGTGGTGTAGTAGTTTGAGCGTTAAACTGCAACCTCTGGCGATTGGGGTTCAAATCACTGCACGGCCATGGAAACCCCCTGGGTGGCCTTGCGCAAGTCACACTCTCTCAGCCTCGGAGGAAGGCAAAGGTAAAAACCCCTCTGAACAAACCTTGCCAAGAAAACCCTGTGATAGGTTTGCTTTAGGATTAACAACTTGAAGACGCGCAACGGCAACAGTCCTTTATAATGCCGCCCTTGTGGTTTCAGGGCCAAACCCACCACCCTTGGGACACCAGGGTTGGAACGTCAAATGTCAAGGCCTGGGGTGGAACAGACACGCAGTGGCATATCTAGGCTCAACATCGCCTGTGGAAGTTGCACCCCAGGTCCTGCTGCTGCTGCAGCCACTGCCCCCCCCAGCCAGAAAGGTGGGGTGGGGGGCAGCGGTGGGCCAGGCCTGGGCAAGAGGGGAAGTATCGGCTTTTTTGCCCCCCCCCCCCCGGTATTGGCGCCTGGGGCACGTGCCCCAGTTCTCCCACCCTAGATACACCTCTGCAGACCTGGCAACTCTGCAACCCCCTTGAGACTGTAAGCACCTTGGAGAGGGGACCTAAAGTTTCCTTGTGTCATATTAAAGCATCCTGCATGTAACGATCTCTCTCCATTTCTGCCCCGGCCCGAAGAGATTTGGCTGGGGGGTCCATTTCAGCTTGAATTTCACCGTCAAGGAGACCCAGTGCCAGAAAACGCCCAGTTACAGGATGCGGGACTGCAAATACAAGCCAAAAGGGGTAAGTGAGGGAGGGGGCAAAGCCGTAATGCTCATTCTTTGCTCTTCTGCCAAAGGCAGAGCTGCCCAGAGCTTGGAAAGATTATTTCCTCAAGAGTACATTTCCAGATATGAATCTCTTCTTCGATACGTGACATCTGCGGCAAAAATGTCTTTTGCTCAAACTTGGAAATGGACCGAAGCACCAGTGATGGAGGGAGGGATTACTAAGGTCTCTGAGTCTGATTATAAATAATTATAATAATGAATTTTGTTTGTTACCCGCCTCTTCCCAAAGTTTGAGGCAGGGTACAAAGTAAGTTAATGTGAGTACTAAAGGGTAAGCGACTGAAGACATCTGAAAAACTGGATTTTTTTAATGGATTTTTTGAGCAATAAGAAATCTAATGATGTAATAATCTGTGGTTCTTAGTAATTAGTAGGGTGATTTAGCTGGATCTGTGATGATAGGAAAATATTCTTTTTTCTTTTCATTACAGTTAGGATTCGGGGAGTCAGAGCCTCACCGTGTTTTAGTGGTTTCTCTTTCCTTTGTCTCTTTTTCTTCTTTTCTTCTTTTTGAATTTTCTTTTTCTGAATGTGTATTACTTTGTTTCTGATTAGGCTGTTAAAGTGTCAAAAATCAATTTAAAAAAAAGACTACATTTCCCAGAAGCCCCAAGGGAGTTTTTCCGAGCAAAATGTTGGACAGGTGTAGGAACTGTGGTTTACAGAATGTGATGGGGGGGCAGCTGTGGTCTTCAAGATATTGTTGGTTAGCTGTGTTGAGTCCCAGGTTTGGAAGAAAAGTGGGGTATAAATACAGTTGGCCCTCAACATTTGAGGGTTTGACTTTCGTGGATTTGATTGCTTCGAGTTTCTCCAACATCCGTCCATCTCAGGTGCTTCTTTTCTGGGGGAACCGTCCCTCTCAGTCACTCCAATCAGGTGTGCAGCCCTTGAAAAACCGTCCTCTATTTTAGAGATGGTAGAAACAGAAAAATTAGCATCCTCTTTGAAAAATAAACCAATACAGAATTTTGAAAGGGAATGGAAAGGAGCATTGGACTGGGTAAAGACGTAGATTTATAGGATGTAGAGATATGGAAACAAGATAAAGGGTAATTCTTTTATTCATAGTAGAAATGTAATTGCTCTTCTTTTGTGTAAACAGAAATAGTGTCGTTTCAACTGGAGAAATATAAGTGGAAGTGGGCGAGGTGGGACACATTTAAAGAAGATGTGTCCCACTTGCTCCTTTTTTATTTGGTATCTAAACTTTAATAAAAACATTACAAAAAAAAGAAAGCAAAACCCTCCTCTAATCCTTCTCTTCCTCCTCCTCCTCCTCCACCAGCCGCTGCCTGGCCAGCTAAGGATGGATCACGGCCCCATTTCTCAGCACCGCAAACCCTCTCGTGATGCCCCTGCCCCACCCAAAGAAGGAGAGGGGAAAGAGCGAGGAGGGCTACCATGCCAACCCACCCGCTTTCCCTCTCCTTTCTCTGATGTGGTTTGGAGCCTGGGTCCCCACTCTCCCCACCGTGCCTTGGCCAAATTTTAAAAATGTGAGACGAGCTCGGAGAGGCTGTAGCAGTTTGCTTTGGCCGGGCTCTACCAGGAAGGGCCGAAGGCCGCTCCGCCCCTGTTCGTCCCCATCCTGTTGGGCTAATTAAGCAAACTCCTTCTGCCCTTTGAACTCGGTTTGCAGCAATGGAAGCAAGCTGAGGACAAAGGGGCAAAATAGGAAGAGGAGGAGGAAGAAACAAACATGTAAAGTGTAGCTGAAAGGAGGGGATGGCAGAGGATTGGCCAGCACTGTCCGTGCCAAATTGGAAGGAATGGCGTGGGATGGAATTACGGAAGTTGCAATACAAGGCATACCCGAAGGAGGTGACCACTGCCCATCCCAGGTCAACAGGAATTTGGCTTAATCCTGATTAATTCTTCTCTTCCCCAGGCAGTAAGGGATTGTTCTGCTGAAGTCTCCATCCTCAACTTCATGGACGATTCCCCTTTGACCTCCGTGAAATGCCAGGTGAGCCCTTCTTGGCAGCAAAACCAGGAGAACAGCTTTGGCTAGGAAAGCCACAACGATACCTCATTTCGAAAAAACTGTTTTGTGTCTAGGCTCCCACATTTGCTGGACTATGACTCCCAGAATCCCCCAGCTAGCAGGGGAGGATGTCTTGACCTGGAGTTCCTCCTCAGGATTCCCAGATCACGAGATGGAAACAGAACCCAGTTGTAGCCCTTTGTTTGTCTAGATGTTCATTGCTCACCATTATTTCTTCTTCTTTTCCTTTTAATCTTAGCGGCTAGGCTCCGGCGGACGGAAAACGCCACCCAGCTCCCGACCCCAGGCGGTGGAGGCATTGCCCGCTCGCGTCCATGTGGAGTACTATTTCCCATCATCCTACTCTACTGCAGCTCTGACAGCCATCGAAGACGAGTAACAGCAGGACGGTCTGGCCAACCGAACCGAGACAGTGTGGTCTCTTTCAGACTGTTTGTGTTTCCTGCGAGACTGTTGCCGCCAAGCCCTTAGCGTGAGACAAACATTTATTGCAGGCTTACCAGACCCATCATATTGTTAGATATTACTCACAATATGCATGTGTCGTTACCGTACTGATAGCACGCCCCACCCCCAGAGTCAAGGGGAAGCTTCTTTGTTCTTAACTGCAGTGAGATTTTGTGTATTTCTAAACCAGGGTCAGTGGGATGCTGAAACAGCTCCGGATTTGACTCTGAATTTTCAAGGAACTGAGTCCACCAACTAGAGTAAGTTCATTGGATAGAGGAGATTTAGATAAGCATTGAACAACACTTAAGAACAGATTCAATGGGTCTCTGTTAGCCATGCTTACAAATAGGGGTTAGGCCAAAAGCCAAGCTAAATATCCCCAGCTCCCTCAGCCGCTCCACGCAGGGCTTGCTTCAGGGTTTCCGGACTTTCACTCATGTTGGTCACCCTCCTCTGGACGCTTGCCAGGTTCTCCATCTCCCTCTGGAACTGTGATGTCCAGAACTGGACTCCAGGTGGGGTCTGACCAAAGCAATATAGAGTGGCACTATCCCTTTCCTTGGCCCCTTTGTGTAAATCTTTGCTATACAGGTATACTTTAGTTAACAAGCTAGACAGAGCAGGAGCAGGAAGGGGGCTGGGGAGTGCATGCACAGTTTTGCGGGGGGAAAAAAAGTTTGGTTGGAGAGTCTTTGTTAACCGAGATGTCCTTGTTCCTGCGTCTTGGTTGCAGCCACCCTTTGGTCTGCCCCGGGGAAGTAGTCAGAACATGCTATAAGCCTAGGAAAGCTCTGTCCCGGTGCTGCCAGGGAGTCCAACCCATTGTAGCTGCAAGGAACTCCATCTGCCATCAGCCAAAGGACATGTGAGCTGATCTTTGCTGTAAAGTACTTGCTGCATCCATTAATCACCAATAAATACGTCATATCTGACCCCAGTGGCTTTGCCTGACTATTAGTGTTAGTATTTGTATTAGTATCCTGACAAGGTTGTGCTGAATTCTAATCCTGTTCTCTGGGGTATTAGCTACTCCTCTGATTTGGTTTTGCCTGAAAATTTGATAAGCTTGCCTTCTATTCTGTCACCTAAGTCATTTATAAAGCTGTTAGACAACACTGGACCCAGGACAGAGCCCTGAGGTACCCCACTAGTCACGCCTGCGTGGGATGAAAAGCAACTGTGGGTGAGTCCTGTCTTGTTCAGCCCGTCAGCTAATTATAAATCCACCGACTATAACACTGTCTAGCCCACAGTTCACCAGCTTGCCTACAAGAATATCATGGGGGACTTTGTCAAAACCCTTACTGAAATCAAGGTGTGCTACATTCAGAGCACTCCCTTGATCTACCAAGTTTGTAACTCTATCAAAAAAGAGATAAGATTACTTTGGCTTGACTTGTTTTTGAGGGGTCCATGCACGCTCTTAGTAATCACAACGTTCCTTTCTCACTGCGCACAGACTGACCATTTAGTGATCTGTTCTAGAATCTTTCCTGGTGTTGACATCAAACTGACAAGTCAGAAGTTACTCAAGTCCTCTTTTTTTTGAGGGTACAAAATTTGACCTCTTCCAATCTGCTGAGACTTCTCCTGTTCTCCAAGAATTCTCAAAGGAGGTTGGCAGTGGCTCTGAGACTGCTTCTGCAAGTTCCTTTAGTACTCTTGGGTGCAGCTCACTAGTCCCCATTATAGATTAGATGTAAGAGAAATGCCTTATCATTGCAAGGGAGAAGGTGTCGTTGCTGTTGTGTGCCTTCAAGTCGTTTCCAACTTACGACAACCCTCAGGCAACCGTATCACAGGATTTTCTGGGGCTGAGTGTACGTGACGCACCAAAGATCACCCGGTGGGGGGCGGGATTTCCATGGCTGAGTGGGGAATCAAACCCCGGTCTCCAGGGTTGTAGTCCAACACTCAAACTATTACACCACTCTGGATCTTGGGATAATGGGTAGGCGATAAAAAACTAGGCAAGGAAATTGACCCTTCCTTCTTACCTAGATAGAGGCAATCTGGCATTAGGGTTGCCAGCTCTTTTTCTCAGCCTCTGCTCCTCTGCCTTTGACGACAGATCAAATAGCTGCCAACTCTGCTGAAAACCATCATTTGGCACAACCAAGAAAGGCAGGCTGATTATTCTATAGAAGTGGCAAGCTTTGTATAAAAGCCGAAAACAATTCCAGCTCGCCCCAGCCCCATCCTCCTCTTTGCCCACTCCTCCAAAAGGTGAAGTTTTGAAGACATGGAAGGCCGGAAGAAAGCCTGGAATGCTGTTGGACAAGATGTATTTGTTTCTGTTGCATACAGATTGACAAAGACTAGTCAGAGCAGGACTTGATTACACAAGGGAATAAATTCCCCTCGGTAAAACACATTTTTAATTTACATTTTGAATCTCTGGCTGGTTCTTTCCTGGATGACCCATAAACGCTGGTGGGAGATCTTGTTAAGTTACCCTGCTCTCGCAGGCCTCCTAACTTTGAGCTAATTAATTCCCCCTTGTCACCTGGAGGTACTGTCATAACGGGTGGACCCCTGAGTCACCCACATTTTGGGGTCACAGAATGCCTTCTCTATCTTCAAGTTGACTCCAGTGGATAGGCTGTCTTCTGCTGCTCCAGAGACTAGAACATGGAGCTATGGCTTCAAATTTCAGGAAAAGAGATTCCACTTAAATATTAGGAAGAACTTCCTGATGGTAAGAGCAGTTTGGCAGTGGGATGCCTCTGTGGAGTGTGGTGGAGTCTCCTTCTTGGAGGTTTTTAAAAAGAGGCTGGATGGCCACCATCAAAGAGAGAGCTTCATGGGGTTGGAATGGATAGCCCTGGAGGTCTCTTCCAAATCTATGGTTCCTGCCACAGGGTTTTCTTGGCAAGATTTCTTTGGAAAGGGTTTGCCATTGAGAAAGTACAAACTTGCCCAAGTTCTCCTTGTGGGCTCCTATGGCTGATTGAGGATTTTCACCCGGCTTTTCCACAGTCCTAGTCCAACCTTTGAACCACTAGCTATGCTTGCCCACAAGAGGTGGTCCACCCTGGCCTTTCTCTCAGGCGGAGAGAATGTGACTTTCCCAAAGTCAGTGGCTAAGTAGGGATTCAGACTCCCAGGGCCCTCGTCCAACCCTCAAAAGCACGATACCGTGCCGGTTCTCACTCATAGGGCTGCCCTAAGTTTGAAGTCAACTTGATGTCAAACAACAAAGAGCTCAAGAGTATTCCTGCCGATACACACGCCTTTGTTCTGATGTCCCGTCAAGGTTCATCCAAAGTTTGTAGGCTTTTATAGGAGTAAGAGGAACTCACGTCGGGGAAGGCGAATGTGGGGCATCCCTCCTGCCTTTGCAATGAAGGAGGCAAGCCAAGAATCTGCCTGGCATTTTCTGCAAAAGCAAGGAGGGGGAACCATGTCAGCTGCACGTTCTTCAACGCTCCCCCTCGGGTTGTGAAAGAGCAGGAAACCAGTTTAGTGCCACTTGAGGGAAACTGGGTGCCTGGGGAAATGCTCGGTGTGAGGTGCCCCCATTCCTTCGTCTTGGCAAGGATTCTGCAACTTTTAACAGGTTTTGGGCTGAGCAGAGAGTCTAGAGAAACAGCCTCTTCTTTGAAATACACATAAGCGACACGCCAGTTGTTATTCTGGCAGTACTTGTTTCTGGGACACGAACGCTCCTTTGAGGATCTGCGCTTTTGGGTGCCTGAGGAACCCTTTTTCCCAGAATGAGAGGACCCTGCTTAAAAAGAGAAACGGATTGGATATTGAGACTCAACATGTTATTCCCCCGTGGTCTAAATGTAGACCTACGCCATTTCCACACCTGACTGTATAGTGCTTTTATTCCACTTTCAACCTCCTATGGAATCCTGGGGTTTGCAGTTCAGGGAGGGGCCACAAAGGTTTCTGCTTTCTTCTCTCCTCAAAGGCCCTTCCCTAAACTGCAAACCCTAGGGTTCCATAGGATGTTGAAAGTGGAATAATAGCACCATAACAGTGGAGTGTAGAAATGGCCCTAGAGTACATCCGTCTGCTTTAAAACTTGACTTTCCACGTATCCCCTAACCTTTGGTCTGCTGTGGAATTGCTAGGATTAAGGATGTCCTTGGTACATGTTGCAAAAAATGGAACAGTATAATGCTTTGGCTCCCGCTTCTCAAACTCTGAGTTGCTGGGCATAAGCCCAGAAAATGCCCTGCAGATGGTTTTAAAAGTTATATTGTGGGTAACAGTTTGTTTCTCTGTAAGTTTATCTGGGTTAACTGGTCAAGTGTTCCTAAAACTGAGACATTCTACATGCCTTTTTATGTTAGATATACGTACGCATAAATATTAGATATGCATACACATAAATAACATGGGAAATTGTAACTTGTCTCTTGTTTATTCATTGTCCTTTATCTTTTATTAGAAAGAAGGCCATTAAATATTGCTATGCCAAAATGCTGTTGGGCTAATTGGAGGAATAAAATTGGTGGGTTTTTTCCAGCAACCAGAGATTTTTGTCTTTTCTCTGCATCCCCAGGGCTGCTGTTTGTCCACCTCCTATTAAAGGCAGAAGAGCCATCTGAGAAGAGGAAAAGGAGTCTCCTTTGCAGTGGTGGCATGAATGCCCCGGCTTGTTTTCCTACAGGTTACAAAGACCCACTGATGGGCAACACGTTCTTCGAAATGGGTGACAGGGAGCTGTTTTTTAAAACACAAACTGCTTTACCCTTGAACTGCAGGACCTTTGAGGGATCAGGCCTGGAGAAGAGAAGATGAAGAGGTGACAGGATAGAACCATCCTAAAATGCTTGAAGGGATGTCATGTTGAAGGTGGAGCAGGCCTGTTTTCTGCTGCTCCAGAGACTAGGACACGGAGCAGTGGCTTCAAGCTACAGGAGAGGAGATTCCACCATTGGGAAGAACTTAGTGAAAGTAAGAGCTGTTTGACAGTGGAATACTTTGCCTTGAGCGTGATGGAATCTCTTTCTCGGAAGAATTTTAAACAGAGGTTGGATGGCCATCTGTTGAGAGTGCTCTGATTATACTTCCCTGCAGAGACCCTCTTGGGGGGTCTCTAACAACTCTAATTGCAGTCCAAAAGAGTAATTTTCTTGAACTCTGGGTTTTCCTGTACCTAAATTCCCTCTGAACCATCACAGAAGAGCCAGTGGTCCTGGATCATCCCAACTGGAGGCTTCAGACAACGTTCTTTTATTTGTTTTCTTTATTATTCATATTTATAGCCAACTCTCACCACAAAGGCAATGTTGGGTACATTAACAACAAGACATAGAAACAAAAATGCCAATATAAAATATTTTAAAAAACAATAATTAAAAATATAAAAAAACCCACATCTTGGAAAACTTATTTTAGTCTTGAACTATCCTCAGTCAGTCCCACGCCTTCTTCCGAAGCACCCCCTGTCACAAAATGGGTCTCATGTCCCCCAACAAAATCACCCCAGGAGGAAGAAGGTTTATTTTCCATAGCTGGAGAGCAGCCACCAGAATTCTGATGGCTTTGCTAGCTGGGGATGATGGGAGGTGGAGTCCAATACAGCTGGAAAGGAAAGGTGAACACATTGAATTTCCCAGGAAGCTCAGTCAAATCATGTGCAATTGCAAGAAAAAAGCCAGTTTTATTCCTCGTCTAGTTTCCACTGCAGCACAGCATCATGGGTTATGTTGTTCACAGCCCCCTGCAGAGTGGCATCCCGCAAGGCACCCTCGTTCCGCCAATGGATCCGTATCCCAGCTTCCAGTCCCTGTCCCTTTAGAAACTCTGTCCTCCCTCTCGCCTGCAAGGGGCCCAGAGCTGCCGACTGTCGGTTGCCTTATGCTTTGGGGATTCCAAGGATAGCAACAGGTGGGGTGCCGAGAGCCAAAGCAGAGGTCCGCCACCCATCTGGTCCTCCGGAACGACCCAAACGGGACCCTCCAGCGCTGAGAAAGGGAGGAACAGTAGTCCGGCAAGATGGTGATCTGCGCACTGACGTAGCAGAGGGACCGCGTACGGGCTGCCTGCAAGATGGCCGTCTTGTCGGCAAAGCGCAGCAGCCGAAACACCAGCGGGCGGGGCCTCCCGCTGGGGTCCCAGGACGCACCTCCGTGAACCCGCCGAGCGCTTTCAATCTCTAGGGGCAGGCCTTCCGGGGGCAAGCCCAGCATGGCAGGAAGAGTCCGCCGCAAGAAGGAGACTGCGTCGTTGCCTTCAGCACCTTCCGGCAAGCCCAGGATACGGAGGTTGTTGCGGCGGGAACGGTTCTCTAGAGTGCGGCAACGGCCTTCCATCTGCCGGACGTACTCGCAGAGGCTCCGGTTCTCCATCCGCAGAGCGGCCAGCTCCAGCACCCAGCCCCGGGCGTCCTGCTCCAGCCTGTCCATGTGGCTCTGCAGCTGGGAGACGTCCCTGCAGACGGTGCTCATGTCCGCAGAGAGGCGGTCTAGCTTCCTGGAGAGGAGAGGTCCAAGATCACTGACCTCCCCTTTGCCCTCCTGAGGTTTCCCGTTTCCCCAGCTACGTGGGGGTGAAGATGGGCTGAGGCTGGGGCACCTTTTCTTTGAAGGGTTTCCTGAGTCAACCTCACCTCGGGATTCGAAACTGCTGGACGCCGCCCCTAAAGCTGGGCCGTCGTTGCCCCTGGCTGTAACGAGAGGACAAAGAGATGGAGAAATGTAAGAAACATTGGTTCACCGTTTTCTACTACAATCTGGGCAGCTTCAAAGTTGCCTCAATTTGGTAAAAGATTTGTAGAACATGGCTTGGGTCCAAACTACTGGAAGCAACCTGTCTCTCTAATTGAGCCTACCTAAGTATGGAAATGCATGGGGGCAAAAGTTTCTTTTGGTTCCACCACCCTCACAGGCATATTTGGTGAGAATATGAGAGACAGGGTCTCCTCAGTGGCCGCTCCCAGGCTGTCTCTTGCAGCATAAAAAGGAGGAAGGGACGGGGAGGAAAAGAGGAACGTGCCAGCACCTTTAGCTAACTAACTGACTAACTGGTTTTTATTTTAGCATGAGCTTTCATGGATATAAACCCACTTCCTCAGATGCAGGACAGAGCGGATGAGTGGTGCTCGTCCGTAACTAGTTCTGATTAACCGGAGTGCCACCTCAGGACAGAGCTTTTTGGATATAAGGGGAAATTTCTGGATCCACAGCCTCAAGACTTTAACACTGTATGGTCTCAGCCTAGAAGATAATATTTAATACCATCATCCAACGCAGAATGACGGCAAGCTGCCACTTTCAATGGATGCAGCACAATGCTGTTTTCAAACTGGAGAAGGTAGAAGCTGAAACTGTTGCAATTCATTTATTAAAAACTATATAAATTTATTTATAAATTGCAATTATAAAATTTTATATACGTTTATAAATTATTAAATTTATTACACTCCTATATATACACATACATAAATTAGAGTGATTAACAAACACTCATTTGTAAATGGCATCTTTCTGGGATGTAGAATAAATTTGTCAGAAGTGCTTTTTGCTTGTTTTTAGATCACCTCTGTGTGTGTGTGTGTGTGTGTTGGCAGACTGTGAAACTGAGTGAATGACAGAGACTTAAGAAGGTTGAGTTTATTCAGGATCCAAAAATCCAGGGCTGCCTCCGTCTTCTACACCTCCAGGTTCACGTTCAGTCCTATTTCCTCACCTGTGACGAGTGCCCTTTTCTCTCCACCCTTGGATGAACTGGAACTGCTCCACTTTGGCACACAGGACGCAACTGCAGGCACGCTCTGACTCTTCACGCACGGATGTTCGCTCCCCTTGGGGCAGCTCCCTACGCCACAGGCAGGAGTAATTGTGGGGGTGGCATCTGATGGGTATATAAGACACAGACAACTTGTATTAACTGAAGTGTATTAAGACTGTCACAGCATACTTTGCTGGATCAATTAAAAAGTCAAGCAGTGGCAAAGCAATATGAGGCTGTTAATTCCCTTAAGGTCCACAAAAGACTAAACCTGTAACCCTCACTATGTCTACGCAGAGTACCACAGGACCCAGTGATAGGATGTAACTGTTTTAAAATCACTTAAGTTATCAGTTGTGTTAGACATCTGCCAAAAAGGGAGAAATTTAATTATTTATTCTCAATTTAATTGGTTAGATGGGAATTTCAGCATTATCTTAATTCCAGAATTAAGCCAGTAATTAATTAAGTGAAAGCAAGACCCCACTAAAAAGCAAATGTTACAATTCTCAGGTAGCACTGTTATCCACAGCTTAGTTTCCTTGAATTTTTGAATAACTATTTCTTGATTCTTTATAGCCCCTCAGAATTGGGAATTCAAATGTTCAGGTCATAAGATGCAATCCCCTTACTCACGAGTACTTCTAGAGGGACAAACTGTGTTATGGGCTTTTGGGGTTACTAGTCTGGAATCCTGTTTATTGGCTGCATGGTGCCAAAGTGTGCCCGCGGAGCTGGGCTGGAGTTTCTGGCCAGAAGGCAACCGGGCCAATTGCCCTATTCCTAGTGCCTGGTGGTTCCCATGTCAGTGGAGCGGAATCCATTCCAGGTTTTCACTGAGCTTAGAGGCGCTATCCAAAGTGCCGGATTCAGTTTAGAAACAGGGTTCAGCACCTTGGAGAGTTCCTTTCAAGTCTGCATTGAAACCTGGACCGGATTCGCTGCAAGGGAATCACCTATTGCCATCATCTCCCTATGGAAGCATCTCAGCAACGTCCATATTCCTTTCAAGGTCACAAAGATGGACTTGCGCATGTGATGCCATTCTGCAGGCGGAGCTCTTGCGCATGCATACGCACATTCTCGATAACATTCACGTGCGTTTGCCAAAATGCTTGGTTGTACTTTTTCAGCTGTGCCTTTTGTTCCACGTGCAACCGTGCATTCAGTTGCGCATTCAATTGTTAATTCCGCTGAATATCTAGCCGCACAATGTTGCCACTCAACGTCAGCATCACCTAGCACAATCTCTGCAGACAGAGGTTTACACTACACCATTCTGATGTTCGTTGGAAATGTGGTGCTGGAAGAGTTCCACGGATACCCTGGACTGCCCAAAAGACAAATGAATGGATCTGAGAACAAGACTGAGCTCTCCCTAGAAGCCAAAATGACGGAGGCTATCATACTTTGGACATATCACGAGATGATGTGACTCCCTGGAGAAGAAAATGATGCTTAGTAAAGTGAAAGGCAGTCAGAAAGGGGGAAGACCACATGAGAGGTAGACTCAATCAAGGAAGCCACGGCTGCCCTGAATTTGCAAGAACTGAGCAGGACGACTGATGACTGGGGCTTTTGGATGTTTGTCCTTCATAGGGCCACCATACACTGAATCTGACTTGACAGCAAATAGCAACAACGACAACAAGTCCTGAAGTAGGATCTCTGCCAAAGGGCTGTATTGCAGTGCAAATAACCATGCAATGGGCAATATGGCAACATGCTCTCCCGTTCTGCACCAGCTAATCCCATTTCTCCATCCGGTGCTAAGGACTGCACTTACAAAACTTCCCAGGAAGTACTCCTAGATTTGTGCAATGGTTTACACCAATTGTAATGGAGCATCTGCAATCCTGAATGCACCACCACCTTTGGGCAACCTCTGAGAAAGGGCCATCGCTGATGGAATAGCATTTATGCTGCTGCAAAGCCAGCCAGCTCTTCCGGCCATGGCTCCCGCTTTGAGAGATGCTTTGTTAACTGACCTCCATGACTGCCGCCAACCTCGGGGGATGGAGTCCTCTTTGAAGGCTCCCTCTCTGGGCTGCTTGGGAGTAAGGGGGCCGGGCTGGCTCTGCTCGTGGCCCCTTCCTTCATGGTCCCCCCGAGACCTGTTTGAAGGACGAAAAAGATGTGAGGGTGTGTGAGGCAATTGACTTGGTAGCTGAAGACAACTTTTGGCTGATTAACAATAAGAACCAACAATATCATAATTATCATCAGCTTCATAGTCTGGAGTTTTGGACTATCCATGATCCATAGGACCCAGGGAAGCATGTTCAGATAATGTGGCACATTCCAAGTAGTGCCAGTTTTTGCTATTATGCCCCTATCCATTATCACAGAACCATAGAATCACAGAGTTGGAAGAGACCCCAGGGGCCATCCAGTCCAACCCCCTTCTGCCATGCAGGAAATCCCATCAAAGCCCTCCCAACAGATGGCCATCCAGCCTCTGCTTAAAAACCTCCAAAGAAGGAAGCTCCACCACACTCCACTGGGGTGGCAGATTCCACTGCCGGTCAGCTCTGACCATCAGGAATTTCTTCCTGAGGTTCAGGTGGAATCTCTTTTCTTGTAGCTTGAATCCATTGCTCCTTGTCCTAGTCTCTGGAGCAGCGGAAAACAAGCCCATTCCCTCTTCAATATGACAGCCTTTCAAATATTCAAACATGGCTATCCTGTCCCCTCTTAACCTTCTCTTCTGCAGACTAAGCATCCCCAGTTCCTTAAGCTGCTCCTCATAGGGCTTCATGGTTTCCTGGACTTTTATTATTTTGGTTGCCCTCCTCTAGATACGGTCCGGCTTGTCCACATCCTTCCTGAACTGTGGTGCCCAGAACTGGACACAGGATTGCAGATGAGGCCTAACCAAAGCAGAATAGAGTGGTACTCTTGCTTTCCTTGATCTCCTATCGATGCAACCAAGAATCACATTGGCTTTCTTGACTGCCACATCACACTGCATCACACAAGGCTCACCGTTCTGGGATGCTCCTCTGGCATTGAATCCTTCCTCCTCCTCCTCCTCTTCCTCCTCCTCCTCTTCACGCCTCAACTCTCCTTGTGCCTTCCAGGCCAGGGAGCCGTTGGCCGACCGACATCCAGGACTGGGGCCCCTTGCAGTGATCTCCTTCAGGCAGCGGATCAGGCCCTGGAGGGGGCTGCTCTCGGTCGCTGCCTCTACGCAGGGAGAGACCCACAACGGGGACATCAGCAGCCAAGACCAACCACTCCTCTGTGGCAAATCCAGAACTTGGAAGAATGTCCTGTTTTCGGACTGCAGCTCCTGGACTTGGTCCCAGGATGAGATGGTTGCCTCGTGATGCAGCCACACTACACAGTTAAACTGCTTTGATAACCATCCTGCCACACTATACAATTACACCGCTTTGATACCATGGCTCCATCCTAAAGGATCTATAGTCTCGTTTTATTTATTTACTTTATTTCTCTCTCACCTTGTTCCCAAGGAGACCCAAAGTGGCTCACAATATAAGTTAAAAACAACACAGAATTAAAAGAATGGGCAGTACAATAGGTTAACCATATTAAAAACATGAGTTTAAAATGTTCTAAAGAGGCTGTTGAAACATTAGTAATACCGATAAAAATACTGAGAGTCCTCAATTGCCCCCTTTTTTTTTTTTGCAGAAAAAAGAGAATAATATGATACCCGTAGATTTTGATGAGTAGGTTTGAGTTACAGAGAGGAGTGCATGAAATATCTATCAATTAGGTGGAGAAGTAAGATTTTATACACTAAGATCCATAACCACTGTAAAAAAAGTTGGAAGTCATTGTAATTTTTCCTTTTTGTCTTCAACTGTCCCTTTTTCTTTCAGTCCTTTGCTTTTTTTTCTCTTTCTTTTAGATGCATGGATGGATGGATGGATGGATAGACGGATAGACAGACAGACAGACAGATAGATAGATAGATGGAAACTTTTAATAAAAATATTTAAAAACCTAGTGGAAAGAGTCTAAGTACCCCTTGCAATACTACTAACCCCAGGAAGCCAGAGGATGGAGCCAGGGGTGTGAAAGTGGTATCAAGCTGCTATAACTGTACAGTGTGGCTACAGCCCAGGTAACCTCTCCATTTTTTATAGCACACACAAACACTCTTCCTGGCCTCTCCTAGTTCCTGGAACAGTTGCTGCTGCTAGGAAGAGCCCCTCACCTCTTTCTCCTGCGGACGTGTGGGTTTGCATGTCCCACTCCCTTTGTCCTGAGTTGTCTGGAGTTGCATTGTTAGAAAGTGGCTTGGAAGACACTCTTACAGAAGCTGCTGCCTCATTCCTTTCTGCTGTAGGAAGCAAACAGAGAAAACACACCACCTACAAACCCAGAAATCATTAAGCCCTGTAAGAAGCAGTTTAGGGAGCAAGGGATGTTTAGCCTGGAGAAGAGAAGGTTAAGAGGTGACACAAGAGCCATGTTTAAAGATTTGAAGAGATGTCACATGAAAGATGGGGCAAGCCTATTTTCTCCTGCTCCAGAGACTAGGACATGGAACAATGCCTTCAAACTACAGGAAAAACTTCAGATTCCACCTGAACATTAGGAAGAATGTCGACAGTGGAATATGCTACTGCCTGGGAGAGACAACTGGCTCACAATTGCGTGGACAGATAATTGGGCTGGAAGGGGAGGAGCTGGGCAAGCTCAGTTGGTGCCAGCTCAGGAAATGCTGTGAAGGAGAGAAATGTTAAAAAACTGAGGCTCGTCTCCAATAGGAGGCAGATAAAAGGAAAGAAGGCATAGAGATGGGGGGGGGAAGCTGACACAAAGGCCATTTCAACATCCTATGGAATCCTGGGATTTGCAGTTTCGGGAGGGGCCGGCCAGCCCCTCCCTAAACTGCAAACCTCAGGATTCCATAGGATGTTGAAAGTGGAATAATAGCACTATAACAGTCTAGTGCGGAAACAGACAAAGACAGGAAAAGATTTCAGAAAGAGAGGAACAGATGGAATGGGGACAGAAGAGTCAGACTGACTCCTATTTTGGAGAGCTATAAATGATTTAATAGTTCAAGGGCCAGTGTATTATTTTCTTGTGTCTTAATAGACTTCCACTTGTTTGTTTGTACCACTTTTCTTGTCTGTTCGTACTGAGTTTGGTGGAGGGGCTGGTCACGCTTACTACACAGAACGCACCAAAAGAACACAGCCACTAGTCTACAATGGGGGGGTCACCTGGAAGCCCAAGTACCCCATCCAGGAAGGGACTAAGAGGAGGAAAGGGGCAAGAAGGTAAGTGGCAGGAACCCAGGATTGGAACGAAGGTGCCAGCTTGGCACGGGAATCTGTCACCAGGCTCTTCTGATGTTTTTTATGGCAACGCTCACCTTCAGCATGGAGAGGCTGAATCTGTGCTTTCAGGTGGCTGTGCTCCGTCTCTCTTTCTCCAAAGGCGTCCTGGACTGGTGGGGTGGAACAACCCAAGGTTCTGGCTGCTGCTGCAGTATCTTTTGGGCAGCTCTCCGGATCACAGCCGTTGCTTCCTGGAGCTTCAATAGAAGAAAAGTCCTCTCCTCAGAGTCAGTATTGGGATCCTGCCCAGGGTGTGAAGTCATAGCGAGCATTTTCACCAGCCTTAGCTCCAGGGTCTTGTTCACACTGCACCATACTTCAACTCTCACGGTTTCATCACCTTCCTATAGTATACTGGGATTTCGAGTTTTATGAGGTCTTTACACTTTTCCTCTAGAGCCCTTATGCCTCCTTTTCACACTACAAATCCAGGGATTCCACAAAAGGCAGCTACAGCAGTCAAAGTGGAAACCAAATGCTCACAACTACACGGTGTGAAAGAGACCCAGGATAGTTTCCAGAGTCGGGGGTCTCCAGGGCAAACTGGGGACCCCTGAATGTTTGCATATGTGAAACAGATTATTACAAAAGTCCAAATAAGTCAAATCGCTGTGGATTTGTTTATACTGCTCAGAATCATAGAATCATAGAGTTAGAAGAGACCCCAGGGGCCATCCAGTCCAACCCCCTGCCATGCAGGAACACCCATCAAAGCATTCCCAACAGATGGCCATCCAGCCTCAGCTAAAAACCTCCAAAGAAGGAGGAGACTCCACCACACTCCATGGAAGCAGCGTATTCCACTGCTGGACAGCTCTCACCGTCAGGAGGTTCTTCCTGGGGTTCAAGTGGAATCTCCTTTCCTGCAGCTTGAGTCCACTGCTCCTTGTCCTAATCTCTGGAGCGGTAGAGAACAAGCCTGCTCCCTCCTTGACATGACATCCCTTCATAGAAGGGATTTCTGATTCTGATACTGCTTAAATTCTGATACTGACGTTCCCGAGAGAGGACAGATCATGGCTTGTATCAGAATAAAAAGAAACGCCATTGTCACTTCCAAGAATATGTTTGCATCAAGCTCCTGTGCCCCCTCCACCACCACAAGCAGGACCCCTAAGATAAGGGCCTCAGGTCAAACTGAGCGTTGTAAAAGGCCACCTTTGCTTCACTTACCTGTGGGACACAACTCGGCCTTTCCTGCCGGAGATCCCTTCTGCCTCCCGTTCTGCCAAGTGCCGGCAGCTTTGGCAGAAGGGACGCTGGGGCTGAGCAGCTGGCTCACAGCAAGGTCCTCCAAGCCGTTCTCCAGGCCATGGAGGGGGCAGGCTAGGGGCCTCCTTTTGTCCACCTTCTCCTCCTCAGAAGGAGGGACCATCAGGGGACTCCTCGCCATTCTTTGGGAGAGCATCTCCTTCTGTCCCGCCACCTCAGATCCTTGGCACTCATCTGGGAAAAAACAGAAATACACCGATTGGATGCACCAGAGACAGAAAGCTGCACTTTTTCCTTCCAACTCGCCTCCAAAATGACAGTTGTTTCTCTTGGCTGATTTTCCTGTGAATATGGGGACTGGGAGAGATAGAAAGAAAGATTTTTTTTTTTCCTAGAACTTTCCAGGAATGTAATTTTTCACTAATTTCGTTCTCAAAGGAAGGTGCTGGAAGGCCTTTGAAAACTGAGCACTTTTTGGAGACTCCTCAAAGTTTTGGACTTCTTCAGTACAAAATTTAAGCATGATTTTTTTTTAAGAAAATAACGTTTTCTGCATAGGAAAATAACTTTTCTGTATGCAGTTATTATTTTTTAAATAGAGAATGCTGTTTCCTGTACAAAAGAAAATGTGAATTTTGCTCACTGTGAGTCCTGATCTGCAAAGATTCTTGTCAATCCCTAATCCTCTCCACCACAGTTTCCCAACACTTGAGAAACAATTTTTTATTTTTGCCATTTTGCAAGTATTTTGGCACATCCTTTCCATGGTGTGGCACCCAGCCAGGAGCACCATCTTCTCCTTCCTCTGGCAGACTATTTTCCACTCCCACGACTACCTAGTCTCCCACTACACTCCTAAATGGGTGACAACAGATGGCTTCCACGTCAGGGAGACTGGCTGATCCATTTCCAGACTTTAGTCTGAACTTTAAAGCAACATCAAGTGCCGACCCAATATTTCCTGAGCTACGGTTTTGAGGAAAAGGCCAGGAATAAATAAAATTAAGGATAAAGATGATAACGGTACCACTAACATGCCCCACACACAAGAAGTTCACCACCTTGAAGATCTCCTTTATAGTTCAGATTAAATCCTGAGGTAGATCCACCGCCCCCCTGATATAGGAGCCACCAGCTACACCATTCTAACTGGGTTGAAGATAACAGTCCCGCCGAGTCCAGATCCATGCGTGCCATCCTCAGACCTGCCTTGGCCAGAGTCCCACCACGGCCCACTCCCTGGGCTCTGCTGGTCCCTGTCGTTTTCGCTGCAGCTGGAGGAGGAGGAGGAGGAGGAAACGCTCGGCGCGTTGAGGTAACTTGGCCTTTGGATGGGGATCTCCTTGAGGCAGTTCATCAGCCGGTGGAGGGGAGAGCTTTCCGCGTCGGCTTCCGTGGGAACAGAGCCAGGGTCACGGCCTGCGGGACACAGAGGAAGGATGCCTGAAGCACCACCTGGTAGAACAAGAGCAACGCCAGGTGCTCCTACCTGGAGTTTTCAACCATCACTCTGTAAAATAATCTTCGTTTCGGTCAGGTATCGTTGGCTAATGTTGCACGTTCCAACGTCCAACAATCTTAAATTCTAGGCAAGCTTGTTTTTATTTTTGATGTGTGCCTTTAAGTCATTTCCAACTCACGGTGAGCCTAAGGCAAACCTATCCCAGGGCTTTCTTGGCAAGATGTGTTCAGAAGGTATTTCCTCTAAGGCTGGGAGAGTGTGCCTCCAGGATGGAGAAGGGCAAGATTCCCATACCAAATTTAGGCTCAAGTAAAGGGATTTTGGCCATTGCTGCCCGATAGTGCTATTATTCCACTTTCAACTTCCTATGGAATCCTGGCATTTGCAGTTTAGGGAGGAGCCTTTAGGATTCTCAGCAAGAGAACTCTTGGACCTCTGGAAACTACAAACCCCAGAATTCCACAGGAGGTTGAAAGTGGAATCATCGCGCTATAACAGCCTAGTGCCGAAATGGCTAATGTAGAGCAGAAATGACCTTTATTTCACTTTCCATGGGAGAAATTCGGAGTAAAAGAACACACCCATGCTTTCCTTTGCTGTATGTCCCAAAATCTGGAGCGGTTCGGATAGATGAACGGAGCAGCCATTCCCCCAGATATGGATCCCAATACCAGAGCCTGTTTTCTGCTCCTCCTCTTACCTCCCTTCCACAGCTTCTGAGAGGTCATTTCTGTTCTCCTCAGCTTCTGGACACAGAGGCTGTGTGTGGAGGTGGCTGAATTTAAAATTGGGTTTTCGCCTACAGGAATCTCTTTCAGGCAGTTCTCCAGGCCTTGAAGAGGTGGGATTCCAGAGGGACTTGAGCCTGTGTGAAAAAGGAGGAGAGGCGCGGAAGATCCCTGGTCAGGGACATGGGCATGTCACAGTTGGGGTGCCACAGCCGCGAAGGCCCTGTTCCACGCCTCCCCAACACAGTGTATTCTTCGCTGATTGTGGTGTTGCAGGACAACATGGAACTTCTGTGTCTGGGGCATCCAGAAACCTTTGGCTCTCTGGATGCCAAAGGATCATTATATCTGGAACAGACCACAAGAGCCATCTGGTCCAACCCACTGGCAATCCACAACTTGCCTGGTGAAACTGAGTTGCCACACTTCCAAGCCTCATCTTACCTCCCTCCTTTGCCAACCATTCCCTGTGATGTCTGTCGGAAGAGCTGCCGACAGCAGAGCTCCTGGCTGGCAAGAAGAACTGGCTACTGGTGGTCCCTGGAAGCTCCTTCAGGAAGTTCTCCAGACCCTGCAAGGGCGTGCTGTTACGGCTGAGGCCTGTGGAGACAGGGGAAGCGAAAATGGGCATCGCAGCACTGAATGGGTTCCAGGGGTGCTGCTCTGGTGGGAGGCAAAGTGGGGGGCACTGTCTCCCCAAACAAGAATCCTAGCCTCTCCTCCATGGGATTTTCTTCCAGATCCCAAACTTCTAGCACTCAAGAGAGTGAGGGGTTGAAAATCATTCACACCCAGGCCATTTCCACACTAGACTGTTATAGCACTATGATTCCACTTTCAACCTCCTATGGAATCCTGGGGTTTGCAGTTTCGGGAGGGGCCTCTGAGGATGGCCTCTGAGGCCCCTCCCTAAACGGCAAACCCCAGGATTCCATAGGATGTTGAAAGTGGAATCACAGCGCTATACAGTCTAGTGTGGAAATGTCATCAGTTTCAATTCCCCTTATAGCTAAGAGTGGAAGAGCAGAGACTGATTGGCACTAAGAGTAACCAATCAGGAAGCAGATTATTCCCACCTTCATCCTTCCTGGTCCACCTGCCCGGCTCTGGCGTCCACCTGTGAAGTCCGTCCGGGGAACTGCTGAGGGACGAACTGACCGCTGGCGAACATGGCTGGCTGGCCATAGCTGTCCGAGGCAGGTCTTTCCTCCGCTCCAAGCCATGCAAAGGGGTGCTGTTGCAGCTAATTCCTAAGGGAAAGCGCATTTTATTTTATTTATCCATCCCAGTTTCAAAATACATCATTGATTCTTGTTAGAAGGCACAGCAAATACATCAGGAAATAATGGAAAGCCTGTCGGCTTCAGCACAGGTGGCTGCTTCCAGGCTTCGGAACTCTCTCCCAGAAGAGGCTAGCATCGCTCTCTCTTTGTTGTCCTTCTGTCACCAAATAGAAAAACCTTTTCTATTTTGACAGGCTTTTAAGAACTGACTGCAAGGCTTTTAATGTGTGCCACTGCACAAACTTAAAGCTACCCAAATCTTGGTGTGGGTTCCCCGCCCCGTCGACTCGGGAGCCAGCAGTTGCTCACCCTTGGCCACCCTTTACCCTTGGCTGGGTAAAATCCTGATTTTGTTACAAAGAGAATACTCCACACAGAACTCTGATCAAAGGGGCATTCCCAGAGGGCATTTGGGGGCAAAACATCTCAGGGGTCTTGGGGTCCCAAAAACAGCCCTTGGGGTGCATTTTCCCTAAAGAGGCCAACTGTTGCTCGCCAGAAGCCCCTCTTGAGTTCTCACCTTCCTCCTTCCTGGACCACCTCGCTGCCTCTGGCGTCCATCTGGGGAGCCCATCTGGGGAGCTGCTGAAGGAGGAGCTGATGGCCGGGGAAGAGGACTGGCTGTGTGGCCTCAAGGGGAGCTCCTTCTGGTACCTCTCCAGCCCTTGCAGGGGGGCGCTGTTTCGGCCAAGTCCTGCGGGAAGAAAGCGGTCAAAATATTGATTGCTCTTCGCCACCAGCCATTGCAAATGCCCACTGCTACGGACACGGTGGACATAGAGGACTGACAGCAGGGGCAGAGCTACAGGGTGGCAAAATGAGGGCACTGCCTCCACATAAGAATTCTGCCCCTCGTCAATTAAGGTTCTTTCAAGTCCCCAAATTCCTAGCATTGCAAAGAGGGAGAGAGTCAAAACTGTTCCTGCCTAAAACTCTTTTAGTGACTGATTCCCATTCCTTGGGTCATTTTGCCTGACCCTTTTCTTTGGATGCTTAAACTCTATTTGTCGATATTATATTACATTATATTATATCACAGTGGGCCCTCCTCACATGTGACTTCCACATGCACAGATCTATGTTCGCCAAAGGTGTTGTGTCACTACATGTAAAATGATGGCAAAGGTGTCACCACCATTTGTCAGGAACCGAATTCACACACACAAATATGACAGTGTGATTACACTATTTATTAGGAGCGTGATACATACTACAGGACTTCAGTGAATGATCTGAAGCAGTTTAGCAGAATCCAAACATAAGTAGCAAAAGATACTTTCCCACAAAAGCAGAAATCAAGAAACCTTGAAGCAGCTAAGTCCTGGATGGTAGTTCTTATCAGAGCTGCATTCCTGGCTTTGTTTACCTAATGGTCTCTGGTTCATTTCCTTGGTGACAAGCAAGCAGCTAATTACTACTACGACTACATGTCTTGTGCTGAAAATATGGAGGGCTACCCGACACCATTAGGTATTATTGGACGCAAGCATTCATGTTTCTTCTATCTGGGGGTTCCTGGAAGAGAACCTCCATGTACGTGGAGGGCCCACTGTATACAATATTATGTTATGTTATATTATATTATATTCATTCTTTCTCCCAATAAGGGAATCGAAGTGGTGCTTGGCACCAAACCCAAGCTGCTTCGTCTCACCGTCTTCCTTCCTCGTCCCTCTCCCCCTCTCCGGTATCCATCTTAAGGGTCTGTCTGGAGAGCTGCCGATGGAGGAGCTGATGGCCAGCGAACACAGCTGGCTCGGTGGCACATCTGGAGGGAGCTCCTTTAGGCACCGTTCCAGGCCTTGCAAGGCATTGCCAGGTCCTAAGGGAAACAGGGCCGGGAGATCAAAATGAACGTGCGCGGCATGGCTCAAATCTCAGAAAAACTCACAAGAACAGTTTTGAACATGGTTCAGAATATGAGTAGAAACATCTTAGCCCCCAAATAAGGCAGTGATGGATAGTGAAGCTGGACATTATTATTAATAGGGCGATCATAACTGCTGAATTTTATCTCCCGCTATAGTTTTAGTGCAGAGTGGGCAAACCACAATGAGGCCCCACTTTTGTGCACCCTGAAGCCCCTTCCCATCTCATCCAAACCACCCAAACCTCCTAATTTTGTGAGCAGGGGAGCTTTTTACTTATTTGTTTTTATTTGGAAGTTCTATTTTTCTCTTAATTTCTATATGGTTCTATAATGATTTTAAGGTGTCTCATTATGTGGTTGATTTTAATTGTTTAAAGTTTTATTCTGGAAGCTGCCTTGGATCCCCCACTCTGGGAGAAAAGCAGCATATACAATCAATCAATCAATAAAATTAGCAGCATTGACAACCACTGATGGAAAGTTCCTAGAGAAGTAGTGTGATGAATTCCGCTACCACTTTGGAGAGACCAGCTGTCACTGAAAGTTATCAGGATGCAAATCAATTTGGCCCCCTTACCACAAATTGTCCCTCCTGGTGATGTGGGGCAGTGGGCTATCTTCTCTGGTGGGGCCCATTCACTGCACAATTCTGGAGGGGAAGAGAAAGTCGGGTAAGTCCAGTGCTCTTATTTATTTCATAGAATCACAGAATCATAGAATCATAGAGTTGGAGGAGACCCCAGGGGCCATCCAGTCCAACCCCCTTCTGCCATGCAGGAAGATGCCATCAAAGCACTCCCGACGGACGGCCATCCAGCCTCTGCTTAAAAACCTCCAAAGAAGGAGGAGACGCCACTACACTCCATTAAGGCAACCGCATATTCCACTGCCAGACAGCTTTGACCATCAGGAAGTTCTTCCTGAGTTTCAGGTGGACTCTCCTTCCTGCAGCTTGAATCCATTGCTCCTTGTCCTAGTCTCTGGAGCGGCAGAGAACAAGTCCACTCCCTCCTCAACATGACATCCCTTCAAATATTTAAACATGGCTCTCATGTCCCCTCTTAACCTTCTCTTCTGCAGACTAAACAGCTTCCTAAGCCGCTTCTCAGAGGGCTTCATGGCTTCCAGACCCTTCACCATTTTGGTCGCCCTCCTCTGGACACGTCCCAGCTTGTCAACATCCTTCTTAAACTGAAGTGCCCAGAACTGGACACAGGATTCAAGATGAGGTCTAACCAAAGCAGAGTAGAGTGGTTCCATTACCTCCCTCAATCTTGACACCATACTCCTATTGATACAATCAAGAATCACGTTGGCTTTCTTGGCTGCCGCATCACACTGCCAACTCATATTCAGCCTGTGGTCCACCAAGACTCCTAGATCCCTTTCACACGTACTGCTATCCAGCCACGCGTCCCCCATGCGATATTTGTGCATTCCATTTTTTCTGCCTAAGTGCAGGGCCTTACATTTCTCTCTGTTGAAATTCATTTTGTTAGCTTTGGCCCAGCTCTCCAATCTGTCATGGTCGTTTTGAAATTTGATCCTGTCCTCTGGGGTATTAGCAACCCCTCCCAGTTTGGTATCATCTGCAAATCTGATGAGCATGCCCTCTGCTCCTTTATTCAAGTCGTTGATGAAGATGTTGAATAGCACTGGGCCAGGACAGATCCCTGTGGCACCCCACTAGTCACTTCTCTCCAGGATGAAAAGCAGCCGTTGGTGATCACCCTTTGGGTTCGGTGGGCAACCAATTCCAAATCCACCTAACAGTAGCCACATTTGCAGAATGCCATCTATCTGATTCAGAGAGGCTTTGTAGGGTGCAAGAGGTCTCTTTATAAAGTCTCTGTCACAGGGGGTTTACAATATTAACCTTTCACTTCATAAAGGAAATGACAGAGGGAGAGGAGGGAAATGACAACACAAGCAATCAGAAGTGGAAATACAGACGCAAGGCAGCTCAGCTACAGCAGCGTGTTTGCCAGCGCAAGGAGCTGTGCCAAAGTCCCAATGGGAAAGATGCGACTGAGGACAGAAGTGAATGAAGGAAAGAAGACAGCATCGTGCAGGTGCTGAGCTCATGGAGTCCCAGTATCCTTGCCCCATCTATCTCCCCTTCTCATGAAAGCCCTGCGGATCACAGAAGATCTCCAAACAGCTGAAAAGCTGGTGCTCAGGATTACATGGTCCTGTAGCAGAACTTTGGAATGTTATATTCTGCAGAACTTTTCCTAGTCCGCAAAAGTAATTTTTCTCAAGCTCTATGCTAGAGTGGGTGCCTCTGAAACAATACCAAGAATTTGGAGGAGCTTCATTCAACGCTGTGCACCCAGTTCCTCCTCCGTGCACAGTACCACACTGGGGCTAACATACCCAGCCTTCCTCTTCTTCCTCCTTTTCTTCTCTTTTTTCCTCCTCCTGCTGCTGCTCCTGCTCCTCTTTTTCCTGGGAGCATTCCGGAAGTGGGCGGCCTGGGGACAGGGATTTCTTTCAGGCACTTCAAGAGGCCGTGGAGAGGGCTGGTGGCTGGACTCCACTCTGTGCCATGAACGGAGAAGAGAATGGCTTTAAGATGCTTTAAGAAAGCTCCCTATTCCCTCATCCAAATCACTGATAAAGGTGATGAAGAGCACTGGCCCAGGACAAAACCCCGTGGCACCCCACTAGCCCCTTCTCTCCATGATGAGGAAGAGACATGGGGGAGGAGCACCCTTTGGGTTCGATTGGTCAACCCAATCTCACCATCTTATAATTCCAGCACAGGTTGTCAGAGTGACTCCATGACCCCTCCACATGTTGTTGGACTCCAAATCCCACTAGCCGAGTGGCCAGGGATGATGGAAAATGTAGTCCAGAAGCTTCCCCACCCTTACTGTAAGTCCCATGGGGAAGGGTGAGATACCCTTCCAAGTTTCCTTTCAAACCAGCCAAAGAGGGGACCCAGGCCTTGCCCTGGGCTGGACTCTGTCTCACCCTCAGGATAGGGGACCCAGAGGCCCGGATCCATCCTGGCCTCTGCGCTGCTGTGAGAGGAGCTGCTATGAGGCAGACAGGGCTGGAGGTATTGCTCCTCCTCCTCCTCCTCTTCTGGGGGCCCCTTCAGGCTTGAAAAAGGGGGAGTCCTCTCCCTCATCTCCAGGCTCCACTTTAACTGTGGCAAAGAAAGAGAGAGCAAAAATGAAGAAGGTGGAAAGCACTGTTGTGGACTGCAGAGGCAGAAGATCAGCAAGGAATCGCGTAACTGGGCTTCTCATCTGTCCATACACGTTTTTTATAGCACAGCCTCATGTATCACAGAATCTTAGAGCTGGAAGGGACCACAACGGCCATCTTATCCAACCCCTTGTGTGGAGACTATAACAGACAAGGCCTGGCCTTGCTTTTTCTTTGCTCGGATTGGAACGGCAGCTCCCTCCGTGCTTCAAGGCGCCTTGCCACTCCACGCACAGCTCTGGCTTTCCCCAAAACACCGCCCTTGCGTAAACTGGGCTCAGCTTTTCAATTATTAATTAAAACATAAGCTTATGAGGTAATGGAAATGTATAAGTTAACAATGTTATTGAAAGATAAATCGTTAGACAATTTTAGGGAGCAGTGGGAAGTTTAATTGAGTATTTGGGTAGGAAATGGAGAGAATCATTTATAATTGCCTTTAAAGAGTGATTAAGACAATATAGGCTCTTGTATTTATCTTTGTTCTCTTTATTTTCCCTTTTCCTTTTGCTTTTTTTTGCCTGTTTTACTTTATCTTCTTGTGTGTACTGATTGCATAATTGCTGGGGGGGTTTTAAATTTGGTGTAGATGTATCTTGAAAATACATAATAAAGCATTTTTTAAAAAAGCATTAATTGAAACTCCTTTAATGACTTATTTCCCTTGATCAGGACACTATACCCTTGTTGATGCCTTGTTGTGTCCCGTTACTTTATGCCTCTCAAAAAAAGCACACGGATTTCTTCCACAATGTTTATTGGAAAATACAGGATGCCGCTCACAATCATGGCTGGAGTTCACAGTTTGCACCATCCATCTAGTTACATGATATAATACCATAATTCATGACCACCCATTCCCCACACCCATTGGTTGGTTCTGCATGTGCGTGCCCCCCTCTCTCTTCCAGGTTGTTTTCTTTAGCCCAAATACCCCTATTTATTTCATTCCCTTTTATCTTCCAAATTTCCTTCATTTCCTGCAAATTTCCTTTTGATGTCTTGCCCTAATCACCGGTTCCCCAAGGCCATTTCCGCACAAGTCTGTTATAGCGTGATGATTCCACTTTCAACCTCCTATGGAATCCTGGGGTTTGCAGTTTTGGGAGGGGCCGGCCAGCCCCTCCCGAAACTGCAAACCCCAGGATTCCATAGGAGGTCGAAAGTGGAATCATCGCGCTATAACAGACTTGTGCGGAAATGGCTCAAGTTACCTGCAGGCTAATCCCCTGTAAATCACTTCGCCAATTACTGACACTCTAACACAAACAAAAGTTTCTCGGCCAGGTTCATCACAAACAATGCAAAGCCGTTTGTTAACATCTCATGTCTCCCAGAACTAACATCCCTTTCCAGCTCTGCCATAAAAAACATCTCAGCTTAATACACATTCCTCCACTCCCCATGGCATGGAGAAAACACTACATGACACGCCTTCCCGTTCAACATTGCCAAGTCGGCCAGCCAGAAAAGTCTGGTCTTACTTTTCACGCCCAAGACACTGGTCTCCTCCGCTCTTCTCTCTTGGCCCGTGGCTCCAGGGGTGTGGATGGAGTCACTGGATCCATTGGGGCATCGAAGTCGGGGGCCGTTGGTCTCCCGCTTCATTTTCACTGCATAAACCCAAGAAAGAAACACAGACAGGCTAAGCAAGCTGCAGACAGTGGGTGTGAGTGGGATGGTGAATCTGCTCCAGACCTTAGTCTGAAATGTAAAGCTCTTGAGCATCCTCTTCAAAACAGATCCTGCACTTTGGAAGACCACTTACAGTTCAGACTACAAACCAAAGCGGATTCACTGCTCAGAAGCCTCTGCCAGAGACCACTGGCTGTAGAACACCCTTGGCACAGGAAAGTCAAGGCATTTCCACCCAGAATAGAACACCCAAATGGCACATGCATTCATAACATATTTAGGGGCACCTTGTCCCTTTTAGGGTTCAAGAATGGAGGCATTTGTGAAGACAGCTGTTTATTTCACAACATGCAAGCCTAGATGTCAGTGTTCAAGCTGAGCAGCCTAGGACCAAAGTTACCCAAAGGATACACACACACAGTTTGTTAGAGAAGTGAGTACACTTTGAATTTTTCTTAGCGTCCTTGGGTCAAGTTTGGGAAAATGACCTTTTCAACCATATGGCTGGTGGATTGACATCCAAGAAAGGCACTTTTGGAGCTTTGCCCAGGGGTAGAATTTGGCTATTGGAGACCTGTCCTGTAAGAAAAACCAGAGACAGTGAAAAATGTTGCCCCTTACCTCTTGGGAGGGGGGTCCCATCCTTCACCTGCGGTGCATTCTTTCTCCCACTTCTGTCTGTCTGGGAGATAGAAAAATTGCCTGCCGTTGTAAGAGCAGGACCAGATCCTTCCCTCCGAGGACTCTGGGCAAGCAGCTCCTCTTCCACTGGTTCAATTTTAACTACGTACAGAAACGGACAATTAGCATTATTATTATCAGTTATTTATATACCACCATCTATGTACATAGCAATTTATAAGCAAAGCAACAAAGAACAGTGGGTCCTGCCAAGGTAGTCCAAAATATATGTAGATATAGTGGGCCCTCCTGAGTCAATTCCAAGACCCTTGCAGATGCCAAAAAACACAGATGATAGCATCCCATATTAATAAATGGTGGCAATGTGCACGCAGATGGTTAAGCGCATCCATGTTCCCACTGCTGCAATCCATGGTCATTAGAAATTACAGATCCAGAACCTGCAGATCTGGAGTGTCTGCTGTATATACAAACACAAAGAATAAAACTCTACCGTATTTGCTGGTATATAAGATGCATTTCCCCCCCCCGAAAAATACTGTTTGAAAATGGGGTGCTTCTTATACGCCAGTGTGTTTTATAAGCCAGCAAATACAGTATACCATACAATTGTAAAACAAATTACCCAGAGAAAATACAAAAAAAATACACTATAATATGAAACAAACCAGCAAATACATGTAAACAACTACACATCAGTGAGAAATTAAAATAAGAGCATTTGGTATAAAGGAGAGCACTTGTGAAACATTTGGGAACTGAGCAGGAATTCATTAGGATATGCAAATGCCAACACTTTATTGCTTGATCCATTTTATATGGCTCTGAAACATGCAAACATCTCAGAAACCCACTGGGTGGCACTGGGCCAGTCACACCCTCTCAGCCTAAGAAGAAAGCACTGGCAAGCCTCCTCTCAATCAATCTTGCCAATGAAAACCAGCAAGATGTCATGGTTTGAGTGCAGGACTAGGACTTCAGAGACCCAGGGTTTAAACCACCGCATCACAGCCAAGGAAACTTTGGGCAAGTCACACTCTCTCGGCCTCAGAGGAAGGTCACGGCAAACCTCCTTGGAATAAATCTTGCCAATGAAAGCCAGTGTGTACAGTGGTTTGAGCATTAGACTATGAGTCCTGAAGAAGTTCAGTTCCCTGTTCAGCCATGGAAATCCATTGGGTGATCCCGGGCAAGTCACACTCTCTCAACCTCGGAAGAAGAAAGGCAAATCTCCCCTTACCATGAAAGTCCCGTAAGAGGGTAACCATAAGTTAAGGCACATAACAGCAACAACAAAGACCCATTTAATCAATGGGATTCAGCTTTGTTTTGACTCCTCATTCAATAGCTGAGTCTATGGATCTAATCCTGGAACTGACCAAGAGGATTCAGTCCCAAATGTCTGAGCAAGCAGTACAACTGTCCCTTATCAGTGGAAGAAGTGCATGCAGCCTTGTGGCCGTGTGTCACACGAAAACAGAAAAAAGCACTGAGAATTACAAGGAACCCAACGACTTCTGCAACTAAAGGTGAGAATCAAAACACAGGCCAGGGTAGAAAGAAGTGAGCTGCTAAAAACTCAGAATTCAGAAATGAAGCCCACCTCGGATGGGGGGAGATCCACCACTCCCCACTTCCCTCCTCCTGGGCCCGAAGGTCTTTTGACAGCCACCTGAGGGAAGTTTACGGGATGATGCTTGCTGGGGAGGAGGGGGCTGGTGAACAATGAGTTCCTTCAGGCACTTCAGGAGACCACGGAGGGGCTTGTCCTCAGCTTTCTTTCCTAAAAGAAAAGAAGAACGGGGGGGGGGGTCAAAGAGTACAAACAAACCCAGTCGCTGCTGGCGGATTCCATGTCAGTGGGGTGAGGAATCCATTCCAGGTTTTTATCTGAACTTCAAACACGCTATCAAGGTACTCCCATCCCTAGTGCCCAAAAAGAAGATTAATTTCCGCACTGCACTCTTATAGCGCGATTATTGCATTTTCAACATCCTATGGAATCCTGGAGTTTGCAGTTTCGGGAGGGGCCGCCTGGCCCCTCCTGAAACTGCAAACCCCAAGATTCCATAGGATGTTGAAAGTGCAATAATCGCGCTATAAGAGTGCAGTGCGGAAATGACCTTAGATCATGAATATAAAGCCCTTGTCTTGTATGTCAAAAAGAAATGTAATATATAGTATTTCAGTTACTATTTGGTACTAATAACTTCCAGAAGCTATCTTCAGGTGATGACTAGCGTACTGTCAGTGTTCACAAGTTATAAGCGAGAAGAGGCAAATCCTGGAGAGCACGCAATGGACTCCGAGGAAAAAGGGAGAGATACGTCTCCAAGTACTCAGCAGATGGTTTCAATTTTTTTTTCCACACTTGGCCCTCCACGTTCGCTAAGGTTAGGGGTACAGGACCCCCACAAAAGTGGAAAATATGCAAATATCGAAATGTGACTGTGGGAAGGGGTTGAAGCATGGAGGGTTTCGACCCTCCATATCAGAGTCCACCTGTCTCCCTGGGTATCAGTTGCTGGAACCAAATTGACTAAAAGGAGGCTATTGTATTTTGGACGTTAACAGTCAGCCCCCTGCATTTGCTAGGGTAGGGGTGCAAGACCCCCACCCAGAAGTGGAAAAACTGCAAATATCAAAAAGTGTGGGGGGGGAGGGAGGGCGAGGCATGGTGGGGAGACCAGGTCAGGGAAAGGAGGTAAGTGGGCACGGTGGTCCTATAATTCCTCTCTCCCACCCATCTCCTTCCTTGGGTGCGGGTGGGGCATCAGGACAGGGTTTATAGTGCTGAGAAATCAGGCTGCGATCCACCCTTAGCTGGCCGGTCACCAACTGGTGGTGGAGGAGGAGGACCAGAGGTGGGTTTTTAAAGGACTGCATGGCATGATCAGAGCCACTGAGAGGGAAGGCCCCCTCGGAAAAGAAGCACTTGAGGTGGGGAAGGCAGGAGCTGGAGAAACTTGCAAAGAATCAAATCTGTGAGAGTCAAACCCACAAATGTGGCGCACTGACTCTACTTTGGTAAAGCAATGTTCAAGCAGAAGGTTGTTAAGTTACCGGAGAAATCTCGGTGATGCCCAGTCAATGCCTAGCTCGCAGCTGGCAAAAATGGAAAAAACAGAAACCTGACCTTAGGCAAAAATTGTCACACATCCAAGGGAGCTCTTGGGAGGGGGGAGAAATTTCACTACATTTTGTCCTCCCCCTTCCCCAAGGCCTTTTAAATTCAGGACAGTCCTTTCTTGCAACAGTACATCAGCAAAAAGTTGACTTCTGGGGCCACGGACGGTTTTTTTTAAAAAAATGAAAACACTAAAAATGTGGAAGGAGAGGAAGTCCCACGGCCTCAAAGGAGAGGCATATCTGACCCATGAGCTCAACTTCCTGCACCTCCAGCGAAGAGACAAGATGCATTCCCTCCTCTGAGGCCTCCTTCTCTAAGTTACAAACCTGGTGCCACCTTCGAGGATGCGGGTTTGGGAGCGTCTTCTTTATCAGGTCTTGCAGCCACCATCTCAGATGCTTCACAGTCTCCCAAGGAAGGACTGCTGGATAGAGCAACAGTGTTCAAAGGACTGAGCAGAGGAGGGCAGCCTGCCTCGCCTTTCTTCTGGGAATTTGGTAAGAGCTGACGGCCAGGATCTTCACTGGTTTCTGCTGTGACAAAATAATCAAGGAACAAATAAGTTGAGAACCTTCCTGGACTTATGATAAGAGTTGGAAGGAACCACAAGGGCCATGGATTGCAAATCCTACCATTCCTCACCCCTGATTATGCTGGCTGGGAATTCTGGTATTGGCAACAACATCCAGAGGGCTGCGTGAGTTATAGCCCAGAGGTATAAACGCCTTCCCAATCTCCAGCAGTTTTTATATGCAACTTGCTGCATGGATGACTCCTGGAAATCGAACCCAGTGGGCATTTAGGAGGCCGATACAGGCATACCTGTCATGCCCTGGATAACTTGCATTCCACAAGCTTCACTCACAGTTAAATAGCAGTGTTCATCTGCAATTAAGCAAGCAACACAGCACACTTCATTCAAAATTGCTGAGATTACGCACATGGGTCACATCACCCTACCAGTTTAGGCATTTTCCCAGACCCTCTGTGGTTTATGTATCTTTTGTCCTTGAGGCAGGAACAAGTTCCTGTCTTCTTATCTTTGAGCACTGCCAATTCTCATAACACATTTCTAATACTTTCGTTTCCCCTCCTCTGATCTCCTCCTCCTCGCCTAGACACGCTGCAGCAGCGAACAGTGAAGCAATTAACCATCTAATGAACCAAGTAAGATTCGTAGTACTGTGCAGTGTAACATCTGTGAGGATAGATTTTTATTTCTTTTGTAAAGATGGGAACTTTTCATATTGATTTTTTTAAAAAAGGGTCAAAAGAGTGGATAATCAAAAAGCTAACTGTCAAAAAGCAAGGGAAACTTGTACTCATACACTGAGTCTTAGAACAAAATAAATATAAGAATAGTATACTGTATATGACAACAGCTGCTAGAGTAACATATGCTAAATATTGGAAAAGGAATAGAGGTCCGGAAATGGAAGAGTGGCTTATTAAAGTTCAAGAATATGCAACTTTAGATAGTCTATCGAGAGTAATGAAAGGAGAAAAAAGAGGAGATAAAAAGATTGAACTGATGGAAATTAAGAAATATATTGAGGAAAATTGGGAAAAGATCTGTAATGGGTAATGCAAGGACTCTATTACGGTACAAGCAGGACGAGACAAGAAAGCTAAAGTTACATTTAAAGGACAGTTAACTGTGAAAATAAACGTGGAGGGGAAAGATGTTAGAGGAAATTAAAGAACCAAGTTAAAGAAAGCAGGAAGTGAAAGCGATAATGAGACAAGGATAAATCTCTTTTTGCTTGTGTGAAGATTTTAATGATGTTGATAATGTAAATAATGTAACAATGTTGAGAGGTCTGTAGCTTATTTCTGTTTTAATAAAAATATATATATATATAAACTGAGTCTTAGACTCTGGCAAACCAAGTCTTTCCTCCCCAATTTTTACCTTTGGGGGGATGCTCTTCTCCAGCTCCGGCCTTTGCTAAGCTCGGTTCTGCGTCTCCACTCCCACTGCTGTCCGGAGAGTCACGGGCTGGATCCGAGGGAACGCTGGACCGGCCTTCAGCTCTTTCCTCCTGCTCTCCATATTTTGTACCCTCCTCTTCATGAACAAAGGATCCTCCCAGGGCTGTGTCTGCTTTAACTAACAATGAACACCAAGTTGGACCAAGACGGTGTAAAAAAAGTCTTCCAAACATCTAGTGTTTGCTTCTGATTTCCTAAGCAATTCCAAACAAGCCATTTTGTCTTCTTACAAGAACAGTGTCAAAAGTCAATTAAGATAACGTTAGAACGATCTGTTCTCTGTCCCGCTATCTTGTTTATGTTAAGCAACTTGGAAGTATTTTCTCTCCCTTTGGAAGCTCTATAAAAGTCTTGATCTTCCAATAAAGCTTTGTTGAGCTGATCGGGGTACTGCTGCTGTCAAGCTGACAGCAGGGCTGAGAAGATGTTCCCTCTTGCACATGTGTGTGTCTGTGTGGGTGGGTGTGACTTCTCCCCAGCCTGACTCAGGCCCCAATCCCAGCTCTGTGATAACAGCCGGGAAACAAAGGTGGGCTGGCATTTTGCACCCAACACTACCAGTTGCACCAAATACAGGCATCCTTCAATTAACAAAGCCTCTGACAAAGAGGCTCCTTTTCACCAAGTCTTTTTATGCCGACCCAGCCTGCGTTGCTCCTCTTTCTCTGTCTGAGCTGGAAGTTTTTCAGCAGCATCCGCACTGGAGGGGACAGTGAAGAAGGGCTGGAGAAACCAAGACTTTCAATGTCAACTTGCAGCAGTAAACAATGCAATACAGGTTGAGCTGGGAAAGATGGGGATTTTGCTCTAGCCAATCCAACGGTGGCTGTATCTGAATGATTTCCTACTGTTTTATTTTACTGACTAAATTAATACACCAGATTGGCAACAGTTACCTGGAGGACCTTTTCTTCAGCTACCCCCAGACTGTGAAATGATCTGTTGGAAGAGATTCAACAACTGAATACGCTGTCCAAATTTAAAGCAGCGTCTCTTCCAGCAGGTCTATCCCAATAATTTTAAATTTTAAGAATGATTTTATATATGTGTTGTCTGTTTTTAGGCATTTGTACGTTGATAAGTATTTCACCTACTGTTTTAACATTATTTTTTGATCTAGTATATATATATATTAATCTGTTGTTGTCCCCAGGCCTTGATTCATGGAGAGAGCAAATAGAAATAAGAAATTTTATTTTTTATTATTGTTGTTATTGTTGTTGTATGCTGCCTTTGGACTACATAGCATAAAGGTAGATGTACGTACTGAAATAAGCGAGTAAATAAATAAATATTGACTTATTTATCTTAATGCTTATATGAACATAGGCACCAAAAACACCTTCCTATCTTATATATTTGCTCATCCCTTTTTCCTTTCCTTACCTTCTGTCTTTCTTTCTCTTTGGAAACACATGATAAAAATCCCACAAGAAGTTTATAGAAATGAGGTTCCTTGGGAAACAAGTGCAACAAGGTGCTACTATAAAAGAGCATCTGACTCACCTGGGCGCCTGACTCACCTGAGGTGCTCTCGGGGGACAGCTCCCCCTCCCTCGCTGTTGGGGGGCTCCCATCCTGCACCCCAGACGGACAGGGCGTCTCGAGGGGGCCTCCCTCGACACGCTCCAGGTTTGCTTCTCTAGCAGCCTCTGCGTTTGCTCCCAGACCTGGGACAGCAAAAATGCAATGCAGAAAACCAAAATCGGTAAAGAATTACCTTTAATTAGGCCTCCTATTGCAGTTTATGTTATTTAAAAAAAAAAACCAACAACGACAACGTCTAGCAATGTTTGGTTTTCAGAAACAAGTATTTTTTTAAAAACTAAAGAGCATGGGCCCCTTGCGGACTAGAAAAGGGGTGAAATTAACCTCCTCAGGCGGCTGCTTCTGTTCTCCTTCTGCGAGCAAGTACAGACCTTTTTACAGAAACAGGTATTTGGTAACGCGCTGTTTTTTGCTAGTAGAAGTCCCGAGAATGTGGAAGGTTGGTAACCGGACAATTGAACAGGTCAAGAAATATGTTTACCTTGGTGTCCTTTTAATGGGCACTGGTGCAGACAGAGAAATAAGATAATTCTGGCAGGGAAAAGAGCTTTGCCGGTGGTACAATCTTTCTACTACAAAAAAGGCAATCAGGGTATCCTGGCTGCCTTAAAAATTTATAAAACCAAATTAAGACCACAATTGCTTTATAGCATATTCACCTGGATTCCAGCCTTTAATAAGGAGATTGAACGATTGCGGGCATTTTTTTTTTCAGGAGAATATTATCTGTTCCACCATCTGACCCTTTATGCAGAATTGGGCCTGAATTCTCTTGAAACTGAAGCCTGGCTGACGACCTATAGATCCTGGTCTAAGATTCATTTTAGGCCTAACAGATCTAGCCTTTTATGTTTCCTTCAATCTGACATTTACTATACCAGGTGGGCTACATTTTATGAAAATAAAATAATGTCTATGGGTTTAAATGTGGATTCTCTCCTTTTATCAACGGAACAGGAGTGTTTTGAGACTGTCAGGGCCTGCCTTGCTGAGAGGGAATATCGGTTGTCCTATCCCACACCTCCCAGGGTTTGCTCCCCGTCGAGGCTCGGTATTCCCCCCTTGCAGGGTAGGATTCCGGATTGTTTTCGAACTCTCTCGTTGTTGGCGTCAAGGAAGGCCTTCCTACTTGCAAGGTCGAACGTGCACCCCTCAAATGTGACTAAGACCCCTTTTCTGAATCGCATATGTCACCGTGCCCAAGCTCCTGACGTTCTCCAGCATATTGCGCTGTTTTGCCCATTGCCTATAATTCCAAGGAAAAAGTCGTTAAGGAGGTTATCGGAAAGGAATATTTGTTTAGACAGGCTATCAGTGGAATACTTATTGGAAGATCAGAACCCGCATATTACTAGGCTAATGGCCAACTTTCTGGTGGAGGCAACAAACTTATGGCTTAAATTTTAAAACGTTAAAAGTTTTATTGTAAAAGTATATGTTGTAATATGCCTAATAAAGGCGATGATGATGATGATGATGCTAGTAGAAGTCATTCCTGATCACTCCCTGTTCCAAAAAAAAAAAAAAGGCCTTTCCTGGACCTAAATTGGCCCACAGTGGAAAAGGGCAAAAATGTGGTGGAAATGCCCTCCGTACCCCCAATTTGAGGATTTAAAAAAAAAATTGCAATGGGTGGCGGTTAAAGGGCCCCCCATTGCCCACCTCTGCTCCAGCAATGCAGCATCCTCTTCCCTCTTTTCCCCGGCCCCAAAGAAGCGTTCTGTGCAAATTCACCCGCCTGCTTCTGAATAAATACTTCAGTGTGCGATTCACAAATCTGCTTACAGGTCTCTAAAGAACAGTCGTATATATATGGTAACAGCTGCGAGAGTAGAATTTGCAAAATGTTGGAAAAACGAAGAGGTTCCCAACACTGAGCCGTGGTTTCAAAGCTTACCAGAGATGAAAACAGCGGATGCTCTTTCACGAAAATTAAGAAACCAAACAGAAGAAGGCGTAAAAAAACGAGTGGGCTCCAACAGATCATTCCCTCCAGCATAAAATATAATTAATATACAAAGAGCATTTGAGAATGAGGAGTTGGGGAAAAATACATTACTACATTCCAAAGGGTTTTAAGAAAAATATGTACTAAAGTGTTAAGGTTACTTAACAGAACATCCAGTATATAAGGATCTGGATCGAAGGTTATTAAAAGACAACGGTTGAAGTACGTAAACAACTGGTAACATTTATGTTAATACTTCCGCACTACCCTGTTATAGCGCGATTATTCCACTTTCAACATCCTATGGAATCCTGGGGTTTGCAGTTTCGGGAGGGGCCAGACGGCCCCTCCCGAAACTGCAAACCCCAGGATTCCATAGGATGTTGAAAGTGGAATAATCGCACTATAAGAGGGTAGTGCGGAAATGGCTAAGTAGAAGTGTAGGAGGATAAGAAAATACTGTAATGTAAATAAAAATATGACAAATAAACTGTTTCTAAATATTTGTTTTGCATTAAAATAATATACAAAAATGATAAATAAATAAACAAAACCAGGTATAACTTGTTAAGGACCGAAAGGGGACCCTCTGGCCCTGGTTGTGCTTCCGAGAGCCATCCGGTGTGTACGTACCCTGGCTGTGGGTCTCTGCCCGTTCCTCCTCATTGCTGCCGGCGGGTGCGCCAGGGTGGCGGGGTGGGTTCAGGGCCACCAAACTGCCCCGTTGGCTCGGGTGCCGCAGGCCCCCCTCTCGCTCTGCGGCTCCGCTTTGCCCTTGGAGAGAAAGAAACGTCAAATCAACGGTCCCAGGATTGCTGTGGAGCTCTTTGGAAATGTGGAGAAACTGTATGTTAGAATCATGCACCTGAAGATTTATCCATCAATACATAGGGGAAAAAATGGACTGCAATGCAGAAAAGTGCATGCTTAAAGAAATCGGTCAGGTCCACTAGACCTTTCCACCTCCCTCTCTCTTTTCTTTTTTATACTCGCAAAGGTAGTAAACCACTTATACCTTCTGGCTTCCTGTCCTGTTTCTATCTCGTACTACCCAACTGCAGAACTTTGATGCCACTTTAACGGCAATCAAAAGCCACTGTTCCATGTCCAAGTCTCTAGAGCCGCAGAAAACAAGCTTGCTCCATCCTCCATATGACATCCCTTCAAAATTTAAACATGGCTATCATATCACCTCTTGCTTTTCTCTTCTCCAACCTTCTCCCTAAGCTGCTTCTCAGAGGACTGCATGGTTTCCAGACATTCTACCATTTTGGTTGCCCTTCTCTGGACACGTTCCAGCTTGTCAATCTCCTTCCTGAACTGTGGCGCCTGGAAATGGATGCAGTATTCCAGGAGGGGTCTGACCAAAGCAGAATAGAGGGGTACCATCACTTCGCTTGTCCTAGACACTAGACTCCTACTGATGCAGCCTAGGATCGCATTGGCTTTTTTAGCTGCCGCATCACAGCTCTGACTCATGTTCAGCTTGTGGTCCGCTAAGACTCCTAGATCCCTTTCACATGTAATGTGGTCAAGCCAGGCATCACCCATCTTATTCTGTACAATGCATTTTTTCTGCCTGAGTCTACTACCTTACACCTGCACTAATATCTAACTGGAATCTCTTTTCTTGCAATTACTTGTAATTTTAATCCACTGATTTGTGCTCTAGTTTTTATTCTTACTTTCTTCTTCCTGCTCAACTTTGCTGTTCTCCCTTATGCTTCTCTACCAGTCAAATTAATCTCATTGGCCATGAGTCAAGCTTCCAAGGAGAAGACAACAACATCAATCCATCCTTTGCGTTTTGCAGGTTGCAATGAGATTTAAGAAGTGCGTCAGGTTCCAAACATTCCCTCTCCATTTCCCTCCCAATAGCAACCCTTCTTTTGAAAAGTCATATGACATTTTCCTCTGTCTCTTCCGTCGCTCCTCTCCTTAACGTCACAAAAATTTCACAGTTGTCAAGCATTTCACGGCTGCTTGTCAAAAAGCCTGCAAGATTTTTTGTGTGCTGGGGTGGAGGGAGAAATAATCCACCAGAAATTCCACACCTGACCTGAAGAAGGGGGCACACCATGATTCATTTGATTAAAAAAAATAAACTGTGTTAACAGACTTGTTTCATAACCTACAAGCCAAATCATTGTTCCTGCGTGGGTCAAATTTGCGTGAAGTCACGTAGCTTCTGAGAAGGAGAACGAGGAAGAATCAGGGCCCTTTCACGCCACACGATTACAGTGGCATTATTCCACTGCAATCCTGTGGAATTCTGGGATTTGCAATTTAACGAGAGATATCTGGAATTCTTAGCCAGAGAGTTCTAGCACCTCGCCAAACTACAAATCCCAGGATTCCATAGGGCGGAGCCATGACAACTACAGTAGAACAATAGTGCTATAACTGTGCAGTGTGAAAGGGTCTCTGATCCAGAACTAGGGCCATTTCTGCACTACGCTGTTATAGTGCTATTATTCCACTTCCAAGCTCCTGTGGAATTCTGGGATTTGTAGTTTACAGAGGCTCTCTGGCTGAGAATCCTAAATGCCCCTCCCTAAACTAAAAACCCCAAAATTATTCCATAGGAGGTTGAAAGTGGAATAACAGCACTATAACAGCGTAGTGCAGAAACGGCCTAAGAAAAGGAAGCTCGCCTGGAATTTGGCCAACTCTCACTTGTGGCTTGTATCTGCTCTGGATTTTAGTCCAAACTTTAAAGGGGCTATCTAAAACACCAGAGCCCAGGTCCGAAAAGAGGTTCAGCACCTTGGAATAACTGCTTCCAAGTTCTGGCTAAAACCCGGTGTGGACTCACTGCTCCTGCTGACAGGAGAGCTCCAGCAGAAACTCTGGCAGCCCGTCCTCCCAACTCACCATTGTCAGGAGCCACTTCGGATGCTCCTTCGGCTCCACTGTCCTCGTCGTCACGAGCTGCGACGGGGTCTTGGTGGGCTTTGGCGTGGCCATACAGGAACTCTGGGATCTCCTTGACAAGTTTCATGAGTGCGCAAAGATGGAAGCTGCTCTGACACTCCCCTGTTTGGGTGAGAGGACAACACATGATACAGGCAAAAATCCAGTGGTTAGTCATTATTATTAATATTTATTTTATTTATGTAACACCATCCATTTATATGACACTTTACCTGTAAAACTTGTAAACAGTGGGTCCCACCAAAGGCATACAATCTCAAAATATATGTATGTATGTATGTATGTATGTATAGATATATAGATGATATAGATACATACACATTCTGTCAGGGACCGATTCAAACACACAATGGAGGGTAATCCCGGAACACACAAACACACACACACACACACACACACACAGAGGACAGGAAGGAATAATAAAACTATACCACGTAAAACCAATTATCCAAGTAAAATACATATAATACCAAGCAAACGGACAGGCACATGCAGTCTAACCATGCAAACTTACAAAACAATATTGAAGTAAAATTAATTAACAAAAAAAGTTCTCAGATCTCTCAACTAAAATCAGGGCAGACAACTCTGATGCCGCAGGAGAACAGCCGACATTACATTAAGAGATCCAGAAAACATATTCAGGGATAGACGTGTTGGTCATGCCGCAAAATACAACAAAACCCACAAAAGGCATTGCTGATATGTGGATTTTGGATTTTGTTGCATGATACATTAACAGAGACACACGCCTGTACAGGCTGAGTATTCCTCATCCAAAATGCTTGGGAGCAGAAGTGTTTTGGATTTTGGATTTTTTCAGATTTTGGAATACCTGTATTCACATATATGTACATAATGAGATAATTTAGAGATGGGACCCAAGCATAAACAAAATTCCTTTATGTTTCATATACACCTTATACACATAGCCTGAAGGTGATTTTATACAATATTTTTTAATAATTTTGTGCATGCAACGAAGTCTGTGTACGTTGAACCATCAAAGTAAAGGTGCCATTCTCTCAGCCACTAATGTGGACAGTTTTGGATTCTGGACAATTTCAGCTATCCAGATAAGGGACGCTCAACCTGCATTTAAAAAAAAACAATTCTGGGGGAGCACTACAGGCACGGGGGGCCCCTAAAATAGGATCTCGGGGCAACACCCACCTATGGGCTACACTTTGCCCACTCCTGATGTACGCAATCTTTCCCACACCCATGTGTCCCAGTTCTGACCCTTACCATCCCCGTCGCTAGCTGGGGCCAGGCACCCCTCTTCTTTGGGATTCATGCCCCCTAGGTCCCAGGGCCCCTCCAGATCCTCTGGGAAAGAGGGTCTGTCACCTGAAAACAGAAGACAAAGGCTGGTCAGAAAGAACGTCAGCAGCTGCAAGAACAGGGACAACTCTCTCTAACATCTCCTCTCCGTCCCCTGGAACACAACACCTCGGATGCTATGAGAGAGGCTTCTTACCTTTGCAGTTGTCTTCTCTCCCAGCCCTGCCAAGTTTCTGGCCCTCAGTGGTTCCTTCCAGCCGAGAGATCAAGAAGGAAAAATCCAGGGAGGGGACAGCACGGCCTGCCACGAAGACAAGATACGGACAGGGGCAAAATGTGAATATTGCTTTGACGTGGGGAACTCTGATTTAAACCAGAGCTTCCAAGGAAGGCACTCACCCAGCAGTTTGTTTCTGGTGGAGCTTTGACTGCATAATAAGGAAATTCCCCAAAGGGCCCAAAATAGAGAGATGCGGCTATGGATCTCAAGGAAATGGCAGGGAGAGGGCATGTCCACACGCAAATCTAACCAGAAAATAGCTATGTTCTACTTTGAACATTGTTTTTTTCAAAAGTAAGCTGTTAACCTTTAAAAAAAAAACAGTAGTGTGATATGTATTACTTAGGGTTGAAAGGGCAAGTAAAAATTCTTTTTAAATTCATTTTTAAATCTACTTAGAAAAATGGCCCCAAACACCTCCAAATGACTCCATCCAAACTTTTTAAAAGTAATAAGAAACTTGCTCATTACAATATAGAGGTGTAGCTATGGGAGGGAGATATGAGGATGCAGCCTCCCCAAATAAAAATTCTGCCCCCACCCATGAAATTTTCCTACAGTTCCCAAATTTCTAGCATTGAAGACCATGAGGAACTGAAAACTGCTCACATTTAGAAATCGTATTTTCCGTGATTGCATTTCCCTGGGAACTCTGCCTGCCCCTTTTTCTTTGGATATCTGAACTCTGCTTCCAGATGCTTGGCTGAAATTTTACTGCAATCCTAGAAATTTGGAGACTGAAGGAAAATTTCCTTGGACCAAGCCATATTTGACATACACAGCCACAGCCTTGACACTGAAAAAGGAACATTTTCCAATCATTATTCACAAAAATATGTCCCTTTGTAATTCCCACGAGCAATGTGTTAACAGGTAACACCTCTACTTGTAATCCATTATTTACAACTTCTCTTTATAGCCTCTTTCCTCTAACTCAGGCCAATTCACACAGCACAATTACAGCACTATATTCCATGTTAATTGCCACGGCAACATTCCATGGAATCCTGGGATCCGCGGTTAGGGGGGGGCATTTGGAATTCAAAGCCAAAGAGCTCTAGTCCTTCCCCAAACTACAAAACCCAGAAGGCCATGGGATGCAATTGCGACAGTTGGAGTGGAATATAATATACCCAACAACCGTCCCACTTTGGCACAGACTGTCTCGATTAGTCCTCTGCCATCCCACCTTTTCAGCTGCTTTTAAAATGTCCCAGTTTCTCCACTTCCCCTCTTTGTCCTCAGCATACTTCAACTGCTGCAAACTGATTGCAAATTGGAAAAGTCGTTCATGTTCAATTAATTCAGCAGGGAGGAGGGGAAAGGAGAGGGCAAAATCTTGCCCTTCCCAGTAGGCTCAGGCAGAAGCAAACTGCTGTAGCCTTTCCTCACTTGGGTGTAGTTCCTCATTAATAATTTCCTCACTAATAACCAGACTCTGGTTTTATTTGATCACATACACCCCAGTTTTCATCTGTAAAATCCTGGCAGATAGATTGTTGTATGCTTTCAACCTGACTCGACTAACCCTATCCTTGGGGTTATTTTTGGCAAGAGTTATTCAGGAGGTTTGCCACTGCCTTCCTCTGAAACACAGCCTACAGCACCTGGTATTCCCTAGCGGTCTTCCATCCAAGGACTAACCAAGCCTGACCCTGCTTAGCTTCTGAGATCACACAAGATCTGGGGCTTTCAAAGTATTTAGCCTTCCTTGGCAACATCAAAAGGGCACCACCCGAGGCCTTACCCAAGGAGAGAAGCAAAGTGTAGTTTTCCAGCATCACTTCCTTGTGCAACTCCTTCTGCCAGCCCTGCAGGGTGGACCACTCCTCGGCAGAGAAACTGACGGCGACATCCTCAAACGTCACCTCCTCCGGTTCAATAAGTGGCCTGGATATCCGTTGCGCCTGCACCTAAAAGAAATGTATTCTTTTAACCCTATCCAGTTGAGCTCTTCTTTTTTCCAGTCTAGCAGGCTTAGGGCAAACGTAAGGGAAACAATATGTTGCTTTTTTCAATTTAAGTTTGTCTACTATCTGCAATTATGTTGAATCTGTTATTATTTCTCCTTTTTTGAATAAGCAATGTCTAAGGCCACTTCTGCACTAGAGTGTTATAGTGCTATTACTCCACTTTCAACATCCTATGGAATCCTGGGATTTGCAGTTTAGGGAGGGGCCAAAGAGGCTAAACTGCAAATCCCAGGATTCCATAGGATGTTGAAAGTGGAGTAATAGCACTATAACACTCTAGTGCACAAATGGCCTAAGTTTAGGTAAATGAATTTTTAATTGTTATTACTACATTATATTTAAAAAAGACAGTTGTAATAACAGTTAACATTATTAAGCAAGTTTGTACAGCTTTAAGGCATTTCATAGTTGGGTTTAATTTATGATGTAGTAGAAGGGTTAAAAAATAATCAATAGTAACAGGCTGTTGCTTTGCTAGTGGGGGAAATTCATGTATATGTTGCAGTTGTTGTATATATCAAATGTTATCTGTATGCTTGCATGTAGTATATGTAAGATGTTATATCTGTAATTAGGTATGTGTACATATGTATATGTCATGTGTTAAAATAAATGCAGGGGAAAAATTTTTTTTTGCCTTTTTCACCAGGAGGAGGGGAGGAAAGGGCAAAAGGAGGGTTGAAGCAAGCCCTGTGCAAAAGACCCCACACACCCCTCCCCATTTCCATTCATAAGTGTGTGTGCTTTTCTCCCCAGCTTCCAGCGTCTTGCCACGCTTCCGCGGTGCCCACTCTTTTCGTCTGGCCCCATTGCGAGTGGGATCCTCAACCCTGCACGGCAGCGAACGCCAGGGCAAAAGGGGAGGGGAATGGGAAGAGGCAGCCCTGGATGGGAACGGGAGGGGGGCGTGGTGGGGGAGTTTATTTGCAATTTTTCCACTTTCACAAGGATTCTAAGCCCCCGACCCTTGCAAAAGTGGAACCAAACCCACCTTTCTCAGCACTGCCATGGCTACTTCCCCACTTCACCAAACCCCACATCCTGCGGGAACCGTCTTTTGTGTACAACAGAACTGAATGGAGGGGCTGGAATGCAACCTGCCCTCCAAATGCCTGCAGCGGAAAAGCCAGCACTGGGCCATAAAAGTACATCCTGCCATAAATTAGCCTCTTTATTGGGCCCTTGTCTTGTCTTTCCCTTCCCTCCCACACTCGGTTGCACAACTTTGCAGAAAATGTCTGCTGGAAGAGACACGGAGTTTAGACTTAAATTGTGTGGATTCTCCATGCCAGCCCCAGCCCCACACTTCCCTGGCAGCTGCTGGCATCACAGGTCTATGCGCAAACTATGCCCAATTGTGGAGAAAGCAGCATTCTTCAAAAGGATAGTTAGGTTAGTTGTTTAGGATAAAAAGGAAGCAGGGTACACAGCCCCAAATACCCTAACGGCACCAGATTCCATCTGGTCTTGGAAGCTAAACAGGGTCAGCCCTCATTTGTACTTGGACGGGAGACCGCCAACAAGTGGCTCTATTCCAGAGGGAGGAACTGTGAAACCCACCTCTGAATATTCCTTCCCTAAAAAAAAGGCCATGAAATGCATGGTGCCACCATAAGTCAATAGGCAACTTGAAGGTATACACAAACACAGAGTGTGCGTGCTCCAACATGGAAAGGAAGCAACACTTAGGCCATTTCTGCACTGGACTGTTATAGTGCGATGATTCCACTTGCAACATCCTATGGAATCCTGGGGTTTGCAGTTTAGGGAGGGGCCGACAACCCCAGGATGTTGCAAGTGGAATCATCACGCTATCACAGTCCAGTGCGGAAATGGCTTCAGTGGGGCAACAGGATTGGAGGTGTACTCAATGAAAGAATCCATCACCTCCCAACTGCTTCTGACATCTCTACCTGTCACCTGGCCAAGCACGCCAAATGCCACGGCACACTGATGAGATCTCAGCTGACAGGCACTGCAGGGCTAGCATGAGGACCAAAAGCAGTCAGTTTTCAATCGCTGTAACAAAGGCAGACGGCCACAGAGGAGTATTCTTGGCAGGCCCCTTGCCTCCTGATGGATTTGGGAAAGCCATCAGTCACAATCGGACAGCTCTTCCTTCCATCTCCTTCCCCTCTCCACCCTCCTGCCACCAGTTCAGTCAGAGCTAAGTTTAAATATTTGAAAGGATATCATATGGAAGATGGAACAAGCTTGCATTCTGCTGCTCCAGTGTCCTATCTCAGTCCTGGCACAGCTGATAAATCAAACAAAACAAACTGAGTATCTCCCAGCTTGTTACTTACTTCCAGGCAGTAAAGCAAAGAATCCAACATCAACAAAGTCCAGCAGGGTTTCACAGCAAGGAAGTGTCCAAGGTCAATCTGAGCTTTTGTCAAGTCATCCAGCAAGGTAGCAGGTCAGATAAGCTCTGACAACTCCTGGAGAGGAAGGATGCCAGCTAAATAGGTCCCGAGCCTAGTGCAGCTGAGACTTAATTGATTGTTGCCAGTTACAGATCCTGAGGGAACAGATGCTGGGTCTCTCTTTGCTGCCTGTGCACTGCAAAGCTGGTACAAGGTAAGTGTTCTTCTATATCTGAAGAGGCAGGACTTTCTGTTGGGGCTGGCACCATCCCCTGTCCTGTTTCTGGCCCTGTAATCTCTCTCTGTACAGCAGACCCTGGCATGCCTTCTGTTTCAGCCTCTGGCGTGCCCTCTGCTTCACAGACTGAGTCAGAGTCCATGCACTATTATTTCCCTCAACTTAGACCCTAGACTCGCATTGATACAACCTAGAATAGCATTTTTTTTCTAGCTGCCACATCACACCAGGTACCCCAACAAACAGACACAACAAAATAGTCACACAGTTAGTTGAGCTGTCACCTCTGCAGGTAGCAGCACAACTGACATCCTTGTCATGACCTGAGGTGGCACAAGACACATCCCGGAGTTTGTCCTGCTGCCCTGAGGCCAAAACTTTCTTTTGTCCATTTCCAGTTTCTCTGGGGAACATGGCACAGCTGACCTGGTGCCTAACACAGACTGACAAGGTGATCTTTTCAAGAAGAAAATTTTAATTCCAAGGGCACTTTTGGCTTGGCTTCCTGGGTTGTGTGTGACCATCTCCTCCTTGATAAACAACTCGCATCAAACATGCAAAGGGCAGCCAAGATAACGGGGGTTTCATCTACAACAAAGCGTGTGTGGGCACCTGCTTTTTTCTTTTTGTTTGATTGAGTGAACTGGAAGAAATTTACCTGGAAGGTATTACAGCCTGGATGGGCAGCAGTTGGAGAACAGGGGAATGAATCGGCCCCCGACTTAGAAAGCTGCCATCTCCTATAAAAAAATGTTTCCAAAGTTGGCCCAAAACGCTCTCTGCAGAGTTGGGGGCATGTTTGCCACATCTTGGGGCCACTGAGCTTTTTAAGCCCTGGAGAGGCCACCTTTTAATAACAGGAGGTAACCCAGAAGTCACAGATTTTATAACAGGTCTACTCTGCACATACAATGAACTGAGAGGAGCCCAGTCTGAGACGATATATGATATAGCCATCTTTAAACACTGGAAGGACTGCCATGGAGAAGATGAAGGAAGCATCCTTCCTGTAGACACTAGGAGCCTTTCTGCACTACACTGTTGCAGTGCTGTTATTCTACTTTCAATCTGCTGTGGAATTCTGGGGTCTGTAGTTTACTAAGGCCAAAGAGCAATCTGGGTGAGAATTCTAAATGCTCCTCCCTAAACTGCAAACCCCAGGACTCCATAGGAGGCTGAAAGCGGAGTAATAACAGTCTAGTGCAGAAATGGCCTAGGATACAAACCAATGGACTGAAGTACTGTGTATGTGTATGTTTGTGCATCTTCAACTTATGGCGACCCCCGTGAATTTCAAAGAGTTTTCTCAGGCAACAAATATTCAACGGTAGACTTGTCAATTCCTTCCTCTGATATAACAACCCCAGCGCTCTCCCTCCTTCATTTTTATTATAAATCAGTATCTCTTTTAAAGCAATTATTTTTCTTTCCTTCTCTATACACCCCAGATTTTTAGTCTAAAGGCAGAGGGAGAGGTTTCAGCATTTTGGATAGCTCCATTCAAAACTGGACTAAACTCAGAATGGACTGACCACCTGTGCCATCCTGGGACCTGGGCAGCTGCTAATGCAATTTGCCAAATTGCCATTGCAATTTGTTTTAAAGTAAGTAAACGGCCCAGTATTAAAAATCAGAATTGCATAAAAGAACTCAAGAATACATGCCTCTTTTTGCAATAAGTTTGGGGCCCTGGTAAAAATCATTTGCAATTCTGTTTTCATACAAAAGTTGCCAAGGTTTCATTGGGGTCCCCAGCCACATCCTAATGAGCTTGTCACGGTAACCAAGCTCAGGTCAGCAATTCTCGCACAGCTCCATCATCCTGCCAATAAAATATATGAGCAACTGAAAACTGGATGAGGATTTAAAAAAAAAATAAACTCCACGCTAGGAAAGGCTCTGAAACCATTTGGAAGAGAGGGTGGAAAAGAGCAAATTAAGATGAGTAGCCAGCTTTGAACGGATTTAAAATACCAATCATGATTCAAAACGACATGAACCTAAAGAGAGCCGTAGCTGATACATCAACAATTTAAACTTTCTTTTGCTGAGGTAGAATTGTAGTACCATCAGCTTCACTTAGGCCATTTCCGCACTAGACTGCCATAGCGCTATTATTCCACTTTCAACATCCTATGGAATCCTGAGGTTTGCAGTTTAGGGAGAAGCTTTTGAGGATGGCCTTTGAGTCCCCTCCCTAAACTGCAAACCCCAGGATTCCATAGGATGTTGAAAGTGGAATAATAGCATTATAACAGGCTAGTGTGGAAAACTCCTTACTCTCTGCACTATTTTTCTCTCTCATCTCAAGCTGAGAAAAATCTGATTCAATACAACTAGTTGAATGTTCTGTTTCACCGAAGGACGGATGTGAGTCTGTGGGCATTGGCTATACTTCGTTTTGTCTATTTTTATTTCTGATTGATTGAGGAGGAGCAAGAGATTGTGTGAAACAGAAACGAGCATAGCAGTGCATCCATTTGTTAGTCTATTCCTCTGAGCACAAGGGTTTGTCAATGCTTCTCTCCTTGGAAGACTACCTAGAAGTTCATACCCTAAATGCAGCCCATCAAACATGACCACTCTATTCTCCATTGGTTAGGCCTCATTTGGAATCCTGTGTCCAGTTCTGGGCATCTCAATTCAAGAAGGATGTCGACAAGTTGGAACGTGCCCAGAGGAGGGCAACCAAATTGGTGAAGGGTCTGGAAGCCATGAAGCCCTATGAAGAATGCCTTAGGGAGCTGGATATGTTTAGTCTGCAGAAGAGAAAGTTATGGGGGTACATGATAGCCATGTTTAAATATTTGAAAGGATGCCATGTCGAGGAGAGAGCAGGCTTGTTTTGTGCTGCTTCAGAGGCCAGGACAAGGAGCAATGGATTCAAGTTGCAGGAAAGGAGATTCCACCTGAACCTCAGGAAGAACTTCCTGACAGTCAGGGTTGTCCAGCAGTGGAATCTGCTGCTGCCTCTATGGAGTGTGGTGGAGTCTCCTCCTCCTTTGGAGGTTTTTAAGCAGAGGCTGGATGGCTGTCTGTTGGGAGGGCTTTGATGGGTGTTCCTGCATAGCAGGGGGTTGGACTCAATGGCCCCTGGGGTCTCTTCCAACTCTAAGATTCTATGATTCTATTACTGACTCCAGTACAACACCCCAGACGACTATGGATACACATATAGGCAGACAAGAGCCAGTGTGGTTTAGTGTTTCTAGCATTGGATACAACACTAGAGACCAGAGTTCAGTTCCCTGCTCAGCCATGGAAACCCACTGGGCGCTTCACACACTCTCAGCCCCAGAAAACCCCATGATAGGTTCACTTTAGGGTTGCCATAAGTCAGAAACAACTTGAAGGCACCCAACAACCACAAACATACACAGGGCATGGAATTGTTTCCTTCAAAAAATATAGCATTGGAAAATTGCACATAAAATCTTCCATTTTGGAAACTTTTCCACCCCCTAGGTCCAGGTAGGTCTGTTTCTGAACTCTTCTGACTATAATGCCAGACCAAGAATTGCATTATTCCAGGAAAATGGAAAGCGGGGAGGAAACGACAATAATCATTTAACCTCAAGCAACAGAGAAGATAACAGAATCTTACCCAAACGTTGAAAGAGGTAGGACAAGGATTAACAGGGAGATGACCCAGTCAAGCGTATCCAAGAAATAATCAAGTAAACCTGTTTGGTATCTTCCACCCCTTTCTATTTCTTCCATCGAAATCAATAACCATCAGAAAATGGAGAAGGAGGTACGTGCCTTCAAGTTGCCCATGGACTAATGGAGACCCCAGAATTTCACAGGGTTTTCTTAGGCAGAGAAAACTCCCCAGCTTTTTCTGACTGGTGAGCAACCTCATTCATCTGAAGGATCTCCTCTGTGCTTCATTTCCTCCCAAGCAACTGCAAAATCACTGTTGGATGCCTCCCCTTCCTCCCGGCACCAGGCTTTTAAAAAAAACACAACACAGCCGATGAAAAATTATGCTGTTTAAAAGCACAGCCTCCTATAATCAGCAAGATGAGGAGACAGATATCCAAAGTCATGCTGCCCGCAGGGAACCTTCAGGAACTTGCCAAATGCAGTGCCAAGGCTCCAAGAAAGAGCGAATCCCGGCAGCCCCAACACATCCCAATCCAAAATATCAGGGAAACGATAGGACAAAACAGTCCTAATGCCTTGTTGTGTCGTTCCAAAAGAGGAATGTGAATGTACCCTCCATCTGTCCCAATTTGGCAGGGAGAGTCGTGATTAACCCTCTATCATCCCATTTTTATTTTTTTTTTGCTGCTTTTAAATGTCCCGGTTTCTCTCTCTTTCTCCGACATTTCCCCCTCTTGCTCTTAATCTTACTGCAAACCGAGGTCATTTCCACACTGGCCTGTTACAGTGCTATCATTCCACTTTCAACATCCTATGGAATCCAGGGGTTTGCAGTTTAGGGAGGGGCCGTTGAGGGTTTAAGCCTTTGAGGCCCCTCCCTAAACTGCAAACTCCAGGATTCCACAGGATGTTGAAAGTGGAATGATAGCACTGTAACAGTCCAGTGCGGAAACAGCCTGAGTTCAGAGAACTCAGCAGAGGGGAGGGGAGAGGAGAGGAAGAGTTGGAATTTTTTCCCTTCTCTGTAGGCTTCGGCAAAGCAAACTGCTGCAGGCTCTCCGAGCTTCTTTGTTCTTCCTCATTTATAACTTTTGGCGACCTGACCACAGTCTGACGCTGCTCGGCCATAGGTGGGAATTCAGTGGTGGGAATTCAGTGCCAATTTCCTCCAAAGAGCGGCAGTTCATTCACACTACACAATTATAGCAGCATATTGCACTTTAGCTTTCATTCTTGCATCCTTTGGAAGACTGGCTTTTGTAGTTCCGTGAGACACCACAGCAGCGGTTCTCAACCTGTGGGTCCCCAGATGTTTGTGGACTTCAGCTCCCAGAAGCCCTGCGCATTGACCATAGTGGCTGGGGCTTCTGGGAGCTGAAGTCCACAAACATCTGGGGGCCCACAGGTTGAGAACCGCTGCACTACAGCTTTCTGGCTACAAATTCAAAATACTCTCCCTAAACTGCCAATAGAGACCCAGTACGGTGTAGTGTTCTGACTGCGGGACTAAGACTCCAAGTAGATCACACTCTCTCAGCCTCAGAGGAAGGCACAGCCCCTTCTGAGCAAATCTTGGCAAGAAACCCCCCTGATAGATTCACTTTAGAGTTGCCATAAGTTGGAAATGACTTCAAGGCACACAAGAACAAAAAGACAACAAAGCCAACTGGTTGTCCTAGCTACGGCAGACCTGTGGTGCAAAATACAACAACATCCAAAATCCACAAAATGATGCCTATATTGGCTAACCAAAAGTGCACGAAATGCACCACGCAAAATGACAGTGACAGTCACAGGTCTACAGAGAACATTTAGTGGGTTCTACTTGTACAGTTCTCTGCCTAAGGAAGGGGTTGGGTAGCCTCACCCAGGACAGAAACAGCCTAGATCTCAAGGGAAGTTACTTTTCCTGTTGCTCACGGAGTCAAAACGTTTATTGCCTGGATTTTACGACTCTTTGTCCCCCAATGCCCACGTGGCCAAAGAGAGGAGAGACTTTCTTCTGCCTGCGTCCCTATCCCTCCAGACCATCTTAACCGGCAACAACAAAATCAACACCTTGCAAAAATCTAAATCCGCGAGTCTGACGCTGGAATTTTTTATTTCTTCTCCTTTGTGATTTTTAACACTTTTGCCTGATGAAGAAGCCAGCGGAGCTTCAAAAGCCTGCATGAGGGATTTTGCGCACGAAAAATATTGCTGTTTTGTGTATCTTGGATGCTACTGAATTTTGCTGTATGGACCACATGGCTGCCCCGGATGTGTCTTCCAGACCTAAGGGGATTTTGGTCCTCTTTTCCTGAGGGTTCTTAAACAGAGATACGGCTCGCTCCCAGGGGTGCTCGAGCTGTAGATTTCCTAAAGAGGCAGCGGGTCCGGCTGAATGACCTCCCCAGCGTCCATTCCAACTCTACAAACCTGTGGGCCCTTCCACGCTACGCAATCGTTGCACTATGATTCCACTTTAACTACCACGGCTGCCTCCTATGGCATCCTGGGGTTTGTAGTCTTCGAGGGTACTCGAGATCTTTGGCTGAGAATTCTAAATACCCCTCCCTAAACTGCAAATCTCACGATTGCCCAAGAACAGAACCACCGGCAGCTAAAGTGGAATCATAGTGCAATAGCGATGTAGTGTGGAAAGGCCCCAAGTTTCCACGGTTTTGTTGAATGAACGAAACTCACACTACGCTCTTAGAGCGCGATGATTGCACCTTCAACATCCTCTGGAATCCTGGGGTTTGCAGTTTCGGGAGGGGCCGGCCGGCCCCTCCCGAAACTGCAAACCCCAGGATTCCAGAGGATGTTGAAGGTGCAATCATCGCGCTCTAAGAGCGTAGTGTGGAAATGGCCTCCGCCGCGTGATGGCTGGACACAGCCCACTGACTCTAGTGGGGATTTACAGCTCCATTTATCCCCGGCCTGCTGGCAGGACGCATTTCAGGGGCTCCCCAGCGGTTCTCAACCTGCGGGTCCCCAGATGTTCGTGGACTTCAGCTCCCAGAAGCCCCAGCCACTATGGTCAATGCTCAGGGCTTCTGGGAGCTGAAGTCCACGACCATCTGGGGACCCGCAGGTTGAGAACCGCTGCAATACGTAGTCAAACAGAGCAGCAGTTGCACGTCTGAATAACCCCCCAAGCAACACCATTCCAGTAGTTTGGCCTCCTCCCGACGAATCCTTGGCGGAACGAGGGCGCCGGAAAGGGCAAGGGAGGCGGGACAGGTCGGGAGCGTAGGCACGACACGGAAGAGGGCACGACATCCCCACCGGGCCACTGTAAAGGAGTTCAAGGGACCCGAAAACCGCAAATCCCCCTTCAGCGACCCCCGGAAGTTCTTTAACCCCCTCCTCTTCTCCCCGTTTTTCCGAGGTGGCGCCGTTCTCACGTTCAGACCGGGTGGGGGACCCGGGAGTCCCTGAAACGGGGCGACGGGGCTCGAGACCCGCCCGCCCAGGTGAGGACGCCAGGACCGCCCTCCCCCGCCGACGCGCGCACGCGACCGGTCGTCTGAACGCGCCCCTACCCGCTGCTGCGTGTCAGGCACCTGGCCGCTGGCTCCGGAGCCGGCCGGGGGGTCCCTGGGAGCGGCGTCCGCTCCTCCCTCGGGGTCCATCCCGGGCTTCCTCCGAGGGTCTCCCCTCGCACGGACCCGCCCGCCCGCCCTCTCCTTTCCCCGGGGAGGGGGGCGCTGGGAGGAGCGACCCCGAGCGGCTCCGCGATCCCAGGACGGAGGCGCAGCCGCGCTCATTCAATCGCCGACGCGACACGCAACACGCCTGGCGCGCGTTCACACGTGAAGGCGCGCCCGCGCACGTCGGTCGGTGCAAAGCATCGCTGGGAGATGTAGTCCTTTCCCCGCGCCCCTTCCTCCCGGGAGGGGGAACTACGACTCCCAACAGCCCCTTGGCCTGCTGGTCCGGGGATGCCGGGGCGGGGGGGTGCTCAGCGTGCCCGCGGCTGGCGAGCGGTCGCCCAGTCTGGGCCACTAGCCGGGGAGGGGCAGCCGGGCGGGGAGGAGGAGCTCGCTGCCTTTTGCCTCCGACCCTGCTGCAGGGCGGCAGGCGGGAATTCAACAGGTGAAGCGCCCTCGCTCCTGCCAGCCCTGCGGGGTCGCTGCTGCGGGTCGGCTCTGAACCCCCTGGCCTGAGGCCGTTTCCGCGCTAGGCTGCTAGAGCGCTGTTATTCCTCTTCCGACGTCCCACGGAATCCTGGCGTTTGCCTTTCAGGCCCCTCCCGAAACTGCCAACCCCAGGATCCCATAGGCCTCGCCGCGCCGCACAACTGTTGCAGTATGATTCCGCTTCACCTGCCATCGTTCTGTTCTGTGGGATCACAGAGTTTGCAGCTGAGGGAGGGATATTTCGAATTCTCAGCCGAAGAGCTGCGGTACCTCCCAAGACTACAAACCCCAGATCCCATGGAAGTTAAAGTGGAATTATAGCGCACTAACTTGGAGTGCAGAAGGGCCGAAGGCAAACTGGTTGATTTCAGCTCCCCCCTGTCCTTCCCTCTTTGCAGCTGTGCCCAAATGCCTCCGGTTTGCAAGTACTATCATCACCATCATCATCTTAAAACCAGAAACAGTGGAGCTGAATTATATGCAGAAATTCCAATCCCTTAGCATTGGCATCAGCAAAGATGATGGTTTCAGAGGCCATTTCCGCACTAGACTGTTATAGCGCTATTATTCCACTTTCAACATCCTATGGAATCCTGGAGTTTGCAGTTTTAAGGAGGGGCCTTAAAGACCCCAGGGTGTTGAAAGTGGAATAATAGCACTATAACAGTCTAGGGCAGAAACGGCCATAGTAGGCAGCATCTCTTGATACTGCAATGAGGCAGAGATGCTCAGCCCTTTTCCAAGTTTGAGAGTAAAAACATGCACACAACATTCTGATTTTATGACTGCACCAACTCCACCTTGCAAGGTCAGAATAATATTCAAAGCCATGCAATTCTGCAGGGAAAAATTTTCTTAATTTTTTTTGTTTCTGAAGCCATGTCTTCTGTACCACTGGCTAAGTCTTCCAGTAATCCCTGCTAACAAATTACATTTCCTTTTATACTCAGAGGTCCTGCAAATCTTTCAATTCATGGTAGCATGAGTAGTTAGAAGTAAAAATCAGTGGAATATCATGGAACATGTAAAGTAGGGTAGAAGAGCAGGATCGATCTTGTATGGTAACAAATGCAATGCGACGCATAATGTTGATATCTCAATGAAATAACACTATTGAAATCCAGAGAGGAGTGGAAGATAGCGGCAATAGTTCGGTAAAATGTACAATGAGAAATGTTTTATACAATGTAATCACAATAAAATTAATTAAAAAAATAAGTCCTGCAAATCTTTTCCAAGTTTACTTCTTACAATACATGAGTCCTGAGTATTTTTCTCATAAAGAGTGGCCATGTATTTACATTCATCAGCACATTTAGAGACTGGACGTATTTGGAAACGCCCTGTCACTTTCTGGGTGGTTAGACAGAATCAGGAACATAATCTGTTATGTAATATTGTACATTTTGATTCCATATATGTGTCAGTTTGCTTTATATTACATTGTATTTTTTTGTATTTCATCTGGATAATTTGTTTGACAATTGTATAGGATAGTTTTATTATTCCTTCCTTCCCTCTGTTTGTGTGTATATAAACATATATTTTAGATTGTACACTTTTGGCAAGACTCACAGTTTTTGGTTGTTTACTTGTAAAGCGTCATGTACATGGATGGCACCATATAAATAAATGATAAGAAGAAGAAGAGGAACATGCTGGTGGAGAAATTAACTGAAAAAATAAGGGCTGCTAAAGATAAGCAGGACCCCATGAGGCTTGGTACAACTTCTGTCCGTTATGCCACTGAAAATGCCAGTCTCCTCCAGCTCACACTGCCTAACATGTTGATTTTTGGAAAAATGCTCTATTTTCATTTGTCATGTGGGCTGCAGATTTCTTATTTGGATAGTCAGCTCAATGCACCTCGTTGTTTTGGATCTGAGATACACTGTTTGTTTCAGTAAAATCCTTACAAAACAAATTTTAAAAATTTGCACGTGAGTCCTCATACCACAAACATAACAAAAGCAATCTCCTCAGAGGAGGTTTGGAGCCCAAGGAAAGTGACTTTTGGTAAGCAGATCTATTGCTTTCACACCTCAATACTGCAAAAATCTGGAAAAACCTCTATCATGTCACACAGTCCTTTCAAGATTTAGGCTGAGGATCCTGATTTGCAACTTTCTGGATCCTATGATGTTCTGTCCCGTTATCCCAATCCTAGTGTGGTGTAGAAGAGTAGATGCAGAGCCTGAAAACGATTGGGATGGCAGCTCCCATTATCCCCTAGCCCATATGGCTGCTGGCCACGAGAACTGGGAGATTCTGGGTGTTGTCATCCAAAAAGTAACTTTTTCCAGCCCTGATGGAGGTGTGCTCGAGAGAGAAGGACATCTCTATCTCAACCACCTGAAAAGTTTCCCCTGCGTGGCAGACTTCCATTGTGAGTCTTGCTGATGGTCCCAAACCTTTGCAATAAGAAAAACAGAGAAAGCCCCGCTTTAATTTGGGATTCCTCAGGCTGAATTCAGAGACCTAAAACTCCATCCGCTGTAAGAGAAAAGGGTCACGCAGGTCCTCCAGACCCCCGACTCCATCCTGTGATTTGACACATGGGTGGAGAAAGCAGTTTCCTTATGATATAGGTATGAATTAGAAATAATAAAGTAGAAATAAAGTAGAAGCTGGGGGCTTAGGTCAGAGGAACGGAGAAAGATTTAAGAAGGGTAAAAAGGTCACGAGAGCCAATGTATCACGTAGCTGGGATGTTGATCACGTAGCCAGGGTGCTGTTTGCTTATTGACTGGCTGCGGTAATTGCGGATTGTAGCTAAGCACTTTCCGGGGTCTGAGTGCGAGGGTGATTAGCTAGTAACAGCATGTGGTATTTGTGACCCCGGAGGGTGGGACCGAGACACGCCTGCAATCTTTGCCTGTGATCTTTGTGTATGCTGTGAACTTTGTCTATAAAAGAGCTGTGAAACTTGAATTCAGGGCTTTTGGTCTTTTGGAGACATCCAGCCAAAAGCCCCCGCGTAATAAATTACTCTTTTTCTTGCTCTGTGGTCTCTGTGTTCTCTGGGCTCCTGCAACACTTACAACTATTAATTGCATTCCTTCTTTGAAGTGACAGACTCTCAGAAGAGAGGAACCCAAAAGTTCCTGTTGATTAAATGTTCACACACTGCCGCCGTGTTATGAACCCTTCAGAACAAAGGCAGCCGTCTCCAGAACAGCTTGGGAACACTTATAGCACGCAGAGCTAGAGGAGGCTGCTTTGAACTAACTGTTAATGTTCTTCTGAACGCTTCCATGAAAGACAACCTTTAAAGAGGGTTTAGAGAGCCGGTGTGGTGTAGTGTTCTGAATGTTAGACTCTGGAGACCAAAGCTCAATTCCCTGCTCAGCCATGACACTCACAGGGCGAGCTTGGGTGCATCGCACATTCTCAGCCCCAGAAAATCCTGTGATAGGGTTGCCTTAGACTAGAGCCACCATAAGTTGGGCGTGACTTGAAGGCACATGACAACAATAAAGAAGGTATACAAGGTGGGCTTTCCTTGTCTCACTTTGGAACTTTCTCAGAGTGTTACCTGTTTTCATTGCAGAGTAAACCTTGCTGGGGGGGGTTTTCTCTTTACTCCTTGCTTGTGTTGCTTTGCAATTTTGGATCAAGCTGCTAGGCAATGAACCTCACTCTTACGACACCCAGCCGTTCATCCACTCGTGTAGCAAAGAAGATTTGGGTCTAAATCCATTTTTTAAAGTCTAGACTAGAGTATATCCATTGAATCAAAGAGGGAACTGGGCAAGTTAGCAGCTTACTCTAGCTGGGACTAGCCTGTCCTATGCAGCAGTCAGCCAGCATCCCAGGAAGCGGGTGGCTGGAACGGCAAGAGCTGCCCAGCAGTTAATCCAGTTCAGGTCAGTTACAGTTTATCCAGCAGGATGAAAGAAGAAGCAAGAAGGTGGTCAATAATCAGTCCAGAAATCATACAGCAAGTCAGTAGTCCAAATTGTCAGGACACTTCAGCTGGAGATCTTACGCTCAGAAGCGCTTGGACTCAATGAGCCATGAGGAATCTTCCATCTCTATCATTCTATGAGTCTATATGATTCCGTGATTAATGAGAACGAGCACACAAGCCACGACGGCTTGCAGCCGTTTCCTTTGGTCTGAGACTACTGGGAAGGGAAGATTCTCCCCTTTGCTGAGTTAACTGAATGCAAACTGCTTTTGCACTTTGAACTGAGCGTGCAGCAGTTCAAGTAAACTGAGGGGACAGTGGGAGGAAGAGAGAGAAATTAGGATATTTTTTAAGTGGCTAAAAAGTGGGACATGTTACCCTGATCTCTGGGGTCCCTTGGGGAACACCTCAATGTGCTCCACGTGATGGGGAATAGAAACTAGCCAAAGCATGAGCTATAGCGATGCAAAAGGCAGGGTAACCTAGCGGGGTCTTTTTACCCAGTTTTTATGGGGTCAGGCCAAGCCAAAAGCCAAGCAAGAATGTCCAATAAATGATTGTATTGAATAAAAGTCTCACGCACCAACGCACACACACGCACCCAGGAGCTATTAAGAAGCGAAAGAGAGGAAATTGGATAGGGGAGCATTGGAGGGGTACAGTTGGGGGAATACTGCACCTTTTCCTGAAGTCCAGGGTCCGGGAAGCCAGCGGAGAAGTGGGGCTGAGCCGGAGAGGGCTGAGGGGATCACTCAACGGACGGAGCAACGGTCTGCTGGGGTGACCGGGAGCGATCCGAAGAAACGCTCAAAAGCTGGGACTGTTTGTAGGGGGGAAAGTCCCTGGAGGGCTAATCCTTTCCCGGGGAGAACAATGGGTGTTGGACCGATAACGAAGCTCCACCATGGTAATTTCCTTTGCGTGATGGGATTGCAAGGTGTTGCCCAAGTCTCAGGATGTTTGGTTGTGTGTGTTTGTGGTGTGACTCCATGTAAATGGTCCTCGCCTGATGGAATATTTGCTCAGCTTGGGGCAGACACGCTAATCCCCCCAAGTCGGCTTCTCAGGGGCTGAGGACCCTTTGTTTACTGTGGGTTTACACATCTTGAGGTCTCCTGGGGCTACGTGACTGGGGATTTTACTGGCCTGACCTGGTTTTCGGTCATTCGACCGTGTTTGCCTCCGTGCTCATCCAGGCGACCTCTCAGACACACGGAATCATATTTAATATCAAAATCGTAGACCCCAGGAGAGGGTTTCTCCATCGGAGTAACAGACAGGAGAGGATTCCTAAAGACTGATCCTGCCAAATGGGGACAAGATGTGGAAAGACATCTTCTTTCTGCACAGATGGTTGGAAACAATCTTTGAAGGCAAGGGAAAATATCTTGTCTGTGTTATAACAGACATCTGCATCCCTGGTGTCTCAGAGATGGGAAGGGAAAGCTGAAATCCTCAGGCGATTATCTCTCTCCACACCAACTGGCATCGAGCTTATTGACAAGATGAAGGCACCCGTGACCTCTGTCAGGAATGGCAAATGAATGATGGTTTAAAAAGAAGCTTGGAATCCTGAACCAATGCAGGAGGCTACAATTCTGTGCAAACACACGCCTGCTTAGGCCATTTCCCCACTACACTCTTATAGTGCTATGATTCCACTTTCAACCTCCTATGGAATCCCAGGGTTTTCGGTTTAGGGAGGGGTGCTTAGAATTCTCAGCCAGAGAGCTCTTTGGCCTCAGGAAATTACAAACCCCAGAATTCCACAGGAGGTTGAAAGTGGAATAAGAGCACTACAACAGTGTAGTGCGGAAACAACCACAGACCAATAATGTCATCTGGTGTGGTCCACTGGGGTTCTCCAGATATCTCTCCAGTCCTTCCACCTCTCTTATCATCCACAGAATGGCAGAGGTGCTATTTCAGAATAATCACGAGCAGTTATTGCAGAGAGAGGAAATTTGTAGAGTGAGGTTACTGCAAATGTAGGAAAAGATATCAGCCTTCGCAATGACCAAAGAAAAACATACACAGGCACGTGTCAGACTTCATGCTTGCGTGCTACTGACAGAATGTCAGATACTAATTGTTACCTCTTACGCGTTACTTTATGAGTTAACAAGTTAGTACTTGTGTCATTACTAGTGTCATTTTTTCATTTCTTTTTAAAGTAGTTTGTAGAAACACACACTTTCCTCCAAAGGCTGTAGGCTAAAACCTCCAGAGCAAGGGAAAAGGTGACTTTTTGGACTGTCACTCCCAGAATCCCCAAAAGAAGAATCTTCTCAAAGCCTAAAAGGACTGCCAAGGATTTTTAGGCGTTGTAGGCTCTATTCCAGAGGAAGGAGCTTACAAAATCACCTCTGAGGATTCCTTACCTAAGAAAACCCTATAAAATCCAAGGGATCACCGTAAAGGAACAGGCATTGCACACACATTCACTCATTGCATCTAAGGAAATGGGTTCATATCCTCGAAAGCTCAAGATAAATTTTTTTAAAAAGTTAATTTTAAAGGTGCTGCCTTTTTTTCTCCTCGCTTCCCTGTTTGCATGCTGCAAGAAACTAAAAGCAACTTCTAAAAAATCTTTTAAATCCGATTTCGTTGTCCCGCGCTCCTCCCGCCTGCAGGTGGCGCTGCCCCGTCAGGGAAAGAAAACAAAAAAACCCAGCTCCGCGGCCTTGCGCATGCGCCCTTGCTCCGACGTCCAGGCCAAAGGCGTCGAAGAGGCTTTGCTTGCGTTGCCCGCGTAAGCGAGCGGTGTTGGTTTTTTCAACGTGCGCATGCGCAGTGGCTTCACCTGGTGGGCACCGGCCATGGCTGAGTGGACTCCTGCTCAGGTGAGGAGTTAACCCTCCGTTGCCCGGAATGGGTGGACGGGGGGTGCCAAGGCCAGAAGGGGGGTCATTTTAAAAGCCCCCCCACCCGCAAGGGGGAGGGGGAGGAGCTGAAGCTGTATGGACGCGGTGGAAAGAGTCCTCCCAATTTGAGGGGCTTTTGGGGGTCCACGGGGGGTCTGCAGGCCTGGAGGGGGGTCTCTTGGCTGCAGTTTTGGGGTTCAAGAAAGAAGAGAGGGAGCTTGTGGTTACTGTTATGATGGTGGAGTAGAGTCAAGAAGCCCACTAGCTTAGCTGCTGATTTATTTGGGGTGTTGTGGATGGGAAGGGGGAGTAGATTTCAGATGGAAGACCTGTTTTGGGGACCCCTCCACTCTACTTTGTGCCACGGCTGGGTTTGGGGAAGCATGAAAAGTAGTTTGAGTAAGCAGGCCAATAAGCATGTGCAGAGTGCCAGCCATAATTCAGCATGCATTGGATTGCGAGGAAGCCAGGATGCATGTGCAGAGTGCAAGCCATTGTTCAGCATGCATTGGACTGCACGGAAGCCGATAAGCATGTGCAGAGTGCAAGCCATAGTTCAGCATGCATTGCATTGCAAGGAAGTCAGCAAGTGTGTGCAGAGTGCAAGCCACAATTCAAAGTGTGTTGCATTGTGAGAGGTCCCTGGTTCAGACTTAGTGCAGTTAGTCCTGTCCTGGCTGGAGAATCCGAAGTCTGATGTGGCATGAAGTAGCTTCTCCTGTTCCTAAGAGTCACCCAGATTTCTCTTAATACATCTAGGGATGGTGTGGAAAGCTCTGGGCTCCTCTCATGTTAAAAATGTAATCTAGATAGCCAGTGGGGTGGTATTTAAGTTGGTACAGCATGGAAGTTAGGGTGGATCAGGGTGTAGCTGCAGGAGGGCAAAATGAAAGGATCTCCCCCCTCCAAATAATAAGAACGCTGTGCCTCCTAATCAAATATTCCTTCAGTCCCCAGATTTCTAGCATTGATGACGGTAGAACAGAGAAAAAGCTTTTGCCTGCAGATCTTGAAACTCAAGCATGTTTATATAGGGAGATACAGTTTTTCAGATAATCAGGACCAAAGCTGCAGAGATGCTGTCCGGGATCGAGTCATATTGCGTTGGACCTTCAGTCCATCTAACTCTTGGGTCTTTCCTCCGTGGTGGTCTCCCACCCAAGTATGAGCCAGACTTGAGCCTGCTGAGCTTCCAAAGTCAAACAAGGGAACACAGAAAATTCCTTCTACTGAGTTAGACCCATCTGTGTGTCGCTCAATCTTGTCAGCTTTGATTGGCAGCTGTCATTCTCCAGGGTTTCAGACAGGATTCTTTCCTAGGACAACCTGTGTAATAGGTCGTGTAACTGTGTAATAGGTTGGAAAGTTCTCTTCCTTCTAAGCACGGAATTTGATTTACAGTTGTTGCTGTGTGCTTTCAAGCCATTTTTTGACTTATGTTGACCCTAAGGCAAACCCAAATGAGGTTTTCTTTGCAGAGGGTGTTTGCCATCATCTTTCTCTGAGGTGAGGAGATGTGACTTGCCCAAGGTCACCAAGTGAGTTTCCATGGCTGAGCAGGGATTCGAGCCCTGGTCTCTAGCGTCATAGTCTGATGCTCAAATCCCTCCACCACGCTGGCTCTTTTTACAGTAGCACAGAAGAATTTCCTTGTTTCGTTTGTGCATAAAGTGAAAACGTCTCTGGGCCTGCCGCATTTATTTGTCCACCTAAAAAATGTATTCCTTTGTGATTCTAAAATGTAATACTTTCCTATTTAACAAACTGCAAAAATAAAGCGTGCAAGGCTACAATGTGTTCCCTACCCGCCACCAAAGAGCACATAGAAATAGAACAACAGATAGCAAGATAACAAAATAATCTGTCCGTAAAGGAATCTGTCAATGCCTTCTTAAATAGCAACATGGTTTAAGTGCTGGTGGATTTCATGGGAAGTCTGTTTTGTGCAACCTTTCTTTTGTTCCTATTGTTTTACGATTCTTTGCAAACACACCACCATCTGCCATTTAGGATGTTCAGTGAGTCTTCATGTAGGAAAAATAAAAATCCAACTGTTATTTGCTGCTCTTGGCTCCCTATACTGTCCTGTTTCTGCTCAAAACGGGTAAATTGCAATTCCTGGAATTCTCGAGGGACAGCAGTTCATGGTTCTATGACCTGGTATGCTGTTAAATATTAAAAAAGACCCGTTTTTCAAAATGAGGAGCAGACTAGCAGTTACTTTCTGGTTTGTTTTCTTCCTTTTGTGATTTCTGAATACCCCTTTGCAGCCCGGGAAGGTCTCAAGGACGGAAAATTGGCGCCTGGATGTGCCAAAGTTCCTCACCATGATTCAGATGTGACTTGGTTGTCTGTCAGTGAGGCATATCAGGATCAGTAACTAATTATTCCCAAGGTTTGCTTAGTTAATTTTGATGTTTCCCTGTAGCTGTTTTGCCCTGTTCCCCTGGCTGAACCAAAATCACTGCTGTGCGTTATAGGCCTTGAAGATGAAGATGATGGGTTGTGAGGATGGAGTCCTTGAAACAGGAGTAGGAAGCCCTACAAATATTGTGGGGTTGCAGCTCCCAGTATCCCTCACCGTCGGCAAGTGCCGACTAGAGGACTTCTGAAAGTAGCAGTTCAACATTTTCTGAAGGGCTGCGTGTTTCCTACCCCTGCCCTGAAATGATTCTACAGTATTCATGGTATATTCAAGGGAGGCCTTGTTTGCTCCTGCCTTAAAATAGGGTTTGTGAGTGGAAAAAAAGCAAGGCTCAGCATAAGAGATTGTATACGCACACAAGAGACAGGGTGAAAGGAAAAACTTGCCCTCAGTCCCAAAGCTGCATCAAATCCGACTCTGGGATTTTTCAAATACAGCATGAAATAGTTAAGGAGGTTTTTCTTTATGTTGGTGGTGATTAATATTTATCATTATTAGACTTATTAACAGACAGAACTTTATAAACAATTAGCAAAATGTTTTGGCTTCTGCTTTCTTCCGTTGTTGTTATGTGATTTCAAACTGACTCAGTCTTATTGGCAGGATTTCTTTTGAGAGGCTTGCTGTTATCATCCTCTTGGGCTGAGAGAGTGTAACTTACCCAAGGTTGTCCAAGGGCTTATATTTCCTGTTGTAGAAAGGGCCTCTCCTTGGCAAGGTTTCGAACCCTGGTCTCCTGGAATCCCAGTCCAACACTTGAAATCAGTACTCCACACTGGTTCTCATCTTTTTCACTGGCCCAGAAGTGAATTGTATCCAAGATGACAGGTTAGAGGACTCTTGATGACATTTTTCAGTGGATTCAGTGGTATTAAGTACAGCAGCCCTCCACTTTTGTGGGTTCAGCATTTGCAGATAGATTTGATTATTCATCCATTATTTTATTTATTTGTTTAAAAAATTCTTTATTTGTGGTCCACCTCCTCCAGTTTAGGACCTAGAGATTCCTAGAGAAGTGTTTTGTTAGGTTAAAAAAAAAATTGTGTTTTTTTTTATATTTTAGGTTTTTCCACTTTCATGGGGGTCTTGCTCCCCTAACCCCAACAGAAATAGAAGGTTTACTGTATTATCTTCTAGATTGAGACCATGCGGTGTTTAGACCTTAAGTCTGTGGGTGCAGAAATTCTCTCTCACAGCCAAAGTCCTTGAAGAGTTAGAACCTCAGTTCCAAATGCAGATCAGATCAGCTGTGGTGTTCTAGGCTAAAATGTCTAGCCGCCGGTTGCCCAAGCTTCCTGATCCAGATTGCAGATTTGCAATTCCTGAAGCATTTATGCAGATCTGTGGTTATTTTTCTCACATACTGAAGATGGCATCCTATACCTTTCTGCATTTAATCATATAAATAAGATTGCAAGAAGAGATGTTTTGTTTACTAGAGCACGTCCTGCCAGTTGCTGTGTTCCTGAAAATGACTGCCTACCTTATTATGGTTGTTGTTATTAATATCCCTTTTTTTCGCCCAAAACTAGAATGCAGCTTACACAAAATTTAAACAAATAGAGATTTAAGAACATATTCTAAGATCCCATTTCCCCAAACCCCCAGCTAGCATACTGAATCTTTAGCCCACCCAAGGGTTTAAGCAATAGTTTTATGGATAGTTTGGGTTAAAAATGTAATTGCAGCTAATTAATTAACATTAAATGAAAAAAAAAACATAACCCCATGAGTGTACCAAACTCAAACTATGGTGGTTCTGTCCAAACAATGGCTGTTACCCATCACAGTTTGGACAGCAAGCATCACTCGATCTCTCCCCAAGATTATGACCATCATTCCAGTCTCTGTTGATCTCTCAGTTGCATCAGCCCCAGCCAACATGGCTAATGGTAAGGAATCATGGGAATTATAATCCCAAAGAATCTGGAGGGCCACAAGTTCCCGATACCTTTCTGTACCTCCATGGTCAGCCTCCTATTTCTCCCCTTTCTAGAACCCCCCTCTTGCTTTGCTTCTCTCTGTTTCTTCTCCTGGGTTCTCTTGGATTTCTGCTTTTCTAGGAGCCAACGCATCCTCTCCTTACTAAATTCTTCTGGGTCTGAAGAATCCTCTCAGAATCCCCGGTGCTAGACTTTAATTTGAATTGCCTCTTGAATCCCTATTGATCAGCTCTGGTGTGAATTCCTTCTTGTCTAGATCCCTGTTCCTTGATCTGGTCTGAATCCATTCTTGGCGGAATCTCTAGTGCTGAGCTGAATCTCATCTTCTCGGAATCCCTGGGGTTTGACTCTGGTGTGAATCCCTTTTGCTTGAGCTCTACTCTAAATCCCTTTCTTGTTTAAATCAATAATCGAATCTTGCTTCCTGTCCAAAGGTTCTTCCCAGTTGGGCTAAAGAAGCATAGGTTCTCACAATAGAGCTGCTTGGGATTTGCCTGTTGTTACGGCCTGTGCATCCACTCATTCTGTTCTCTTGGGTTTGGGAGTGTTCGTAGCAATTTGGATCTGTGCTAGCACTCTTCCAAAGGTTGTTTTAAAGGGGGGATACCGAAGTGCTTCTCTAGTTTGAAGGGCAAATTTAGTCTTTTTTTTAAGTTCAGTTGGCCATCCACAGTTGTGGGTTTGACTTTCATGGATTTGATTATTTGCAGATTTCTCCAACCCCTGCCTCCCCATCTCAAGCACTTCTTTTCCAGGGGAACCTTCCCTCTCGGAGGCTCCAATCAGGCCACACAGCCCTTTAAAAACCCTCCTCTGGAGGGTTGGAGAAACACAGGCTTTTGGTTCCAGGATTCAGCAGTGTATCTACAGTGAACAATACAATAAAAGCTTGAGCTGGGAGAGTACGGGATTTTGCCGTAGCTGGTGCTCCTGTAGCCGTGTGTGCCCGCCGACAGCAGGGAAGGCAAACAGCAGCTGCCCTCAGAATCCCTTGCTAGCATGCAAGAACAGCAAAACAGAGAGGAAAAGGGGAGAGCAGATCAGCCTGGATGTTAAAAAGCATAGATCTGCGAGTTTGGCCATCAAAGTAGAAATCATAAGAAAAGTGGAGGTTGGTGAAAGAAAAAGTTGTCCATGGATGTATTTTGGAAGAATCCCTTTAAGGGATCTCTAGAAAGTTCAAAACATTATTTTCTTTACCTATGCAGTGTTTACCTGACCTGGTTGTTTCATTTCTCATGTTGCATATTGTGTAGTTTAGGATAAAAACCTTTCTGAAACATGTTGGACTGCTCTGTGTGTGTTTACATGTGTGTGTGTAGTGTAGGAACCTATCTGTCTTCTTTCTTCCATGTTATTTCTGCCTTTGGTACCAAATGTTCTGTTATGGGAGTAATGTGCATGAGCAAATCTGCTTTGTTAACTGAGGTATATTTGTTTTCGATTTAAAATTTCTGGAGAGGAGAAGAAAAACTTCCTGAATGGCTGTGAAAGTAAAAATGCCACAAGCTAGGCATTTAAAGTCTTATTTCAAAGCCAGAGTTGGAGTGAGTACACTTCTGCTGACACCAACTCCACAACCCAGGTTACAGAGATATAGTGCAAAAGTGCTATTTGACCTGTGCATTGATGCACTCAGGCCGTTTCCACACTACATTGTTACAGTGCTATTATTCCACTTTCAACATCCTATGGAATCCTCAAAGGCCCCTCCCTAAACTGCAAACCCCAGGGTTCCATGAGATGTTGAAAGTGAAATAATAGCACTATAACAGTCTAGTGTGGAAATGGCCTATAACTCTAAGGGGAAAAAAGTAAGAAAAGTTGTTAGAGAGGAGACATTTTTCTGCTATGGCTCACAATTAAAAAGAAATCCACTTAAGAATAGCAATAAAACAGTGCGGTTTGTGTGAGGAATTTTCAGAAAATAGCATGTAACAGCACCAACTTCGTTCGAATATTAAAAAAAAAAAGCCAGAACTACGGCAACAAATACCTACAACATCCAGCCATTTCTCACCACATAGGCCCCATCTAGAGAAGCCCTGAATCACTTTTGCTTGATTCTCATCCAAATCTGTAGTACTTGACCTCTGAATTCCTGTTGCTTGATCCAGTCTGAAGGCTCGATTTCTGAATTGATGTTGTTCAACCCTGATCTGAATCCCTTCCTGTCTGAATCCCTCCCTACTGCCTAGCTATAGTCCAAATCCCTAGCACTCCACTCCAGTCTAAATCCCTTCTATTCTGACTCATTACTGCTTCACTCTGGTCCAGAGCTTTAGTGCTCAGTTTTAGTCAGAATCTCTTGATTTCTGAATCCATATGTGTTGGAAAATTCTAGCATTCTCTCCCCCGACTTCTTGTTCTGGGGCAAGTGGGGCTTAGCTATCTTAGAGTTTCTTTTTCCTTTGCATGTCAAAGCTTTTTGCCTTCCCACCTAAAGCCTCAACTCTTGCTCTTTGCGTTAATTTAAATGCATGGCTGTGGAATCAGGTGACCAGACCAGGTGACCCAGGATAGATCCTAGGGACATTGGCCTTACATAAAAAACCACACCTCTCTCTCTTTGCCCTTTTTGCCATTTTGCTTCCACTTCCTCCTCTCTGACCATGCCTCACCTCTCCACCAAGAAAATGGTGACTTGAGCTACTGTCTTACCTAATATTTTTGTTAGCTAGTTAGGATCTAGGTTCTCCAATGCATATGTGACTGTAAAATTCATGAGTAAATTTTTGATAAGTTTCTAACCTGAAACTGCCTGCCTTGTTTTGCTTTCTAAGTCTGTTTCACTTCTGGGACGCCACACAGAGATTGGGACATACTTTTTTCTGCTACTTTGCTAAAATAAGGCCAATTCCTAACAGTTTTAACTTTCATAGAATTTCCCCCAAAGGGCTAATACCCTGGGAAACTCAAACTCCCAACACTATAGTTTGACCCTGGTTCTGAATCCCTTCCAGTCTGAGTCCCCATAGATTGACCCTGATCTGAATCCCTTGTTTTCTCAACCCCTGTTGCTTGACTCTAGTTTGAGTCCCTTCCTGTCTGAATCTCTGCTGTTTGACCTTGGTTTGAATCCCTGTTGCTTGACTCTGGTTTAAATCCCTTCCTGTCTGAATCCCCATTGGTCCAGATCCTCTCCTGTCTGAATACCTGTTGCTTGACCCCAAATCTTTCATGCTCAGTGCTAGCCTGAATCCCTTGATTCCTGAGTCCCACTCTGGTCTGAATCCCTTCCTCCCCCGCAGACTTGGGAATGGGATGTGGAGCCACAGCCCCTGCCCTCATTTCAGCCCCCTGCCATCTTTGACCAAAACGCCGAGAGAGAGATCTACCCGACGGCTGAGATTTCCCTCTGGACGGTAGTGGCCGCCATCCAGGCGGTGGAGAGGAAAGTGGACTCTTACGCCTCCCGGCTGCTGAACTTGGAGGGCAGGACAGCGACTGCCGAGAAGAAGATCTTTGAGTGTGAGAAAACGGAGTTGGAGTTCAGCAACCACCTGGCTGCTCTGGGGACTTTGATCCAGGAGTACGGAGTGCTCCAAAGGCGTCTGGAGAACTTGGAGAACCTGCTCAAGAACCGGAACTTCTGGATCCTGAGGCTGCCACTGGGCCCGAAGGGAGAGGTCCCCAAGGTAAAATGAACAAAACAGGGAGGGGTCAGAATTCAGGGCTAGCGTACTTGCTTTGCATGGGAAAGGTCACTGGATTGGTCCTCAGGGAGGTTTGGGAGTTTTTAAAAAAATGGTTGTTTTTATTTGCAATCAAGTTGACTTTGATTTATGTTGACCCTGTGAACTTGAAACCTCCAAGACACCCTGCAGTCAGCAGTCCTACTGAAGTTTTGCAAACTCAGGGGTCCGTAGCATCCTTGATTGAGTCAGTCCCCTTGTGATCTGGGGACCCTTCACACTACAGAATTATAGTGCTATTATTCTGTGTTAACTCTCTTGGTTCCATCCCCTGGAGTGCTTGGATTTGCAGTTTAGGGAGAGGTCTTTAGAATTTTCAGCCAGAGTGCTTCATCAAACTACAAACCCCAGGATTCTATAGGAAGGAACCATGGCAGTTAAAGTGGAATAGTAGCACTATAATTCTGCCATTTCCGCACTAGACTGTTACAGCACTATTATTCCACTTTCAGCATCCTGTGGAGTCCTGGGGTTTGCAGTTTAGGGAGAGGCCTTTGAGGCCCCTTTGAGGTTCCTCTTCCTTTGAGACCCCTCCCTAAACTGCAAACCCCAGGATTCCAAAGGAGGTTGAAAGTGGAATAATAGCGCTATAACAGCCTAGTGCAAAAATGTCCTCTGTCATGTGGATGAGCCCTTGCTCTTCCTCTTTCCTTCTATCTTCCATTTTACCAGGCATTTTGAAACCTTGGCCAGTTGCCACCAGTCCATGCTGGAGGCTGTACTGGCCTCAGTGGAAGCCATTTACCTGTTGGAGCCAATAGTTCTCACCTGGTATAAGGCCACCTCCCCTGTAGGTGGTACCCCCAGTAAAAAGAACCTCCCTCAGGATACCTTTTGGTTCGAGAAAGTAAACAGAAAAAAGTTTACATTCTTCCTGAAGGCATCTGGACAGCTGTTTTGGGCAGTAGCAACTGACTCAGATCATGAAGCAAGAGTAGGCAATTGTGGTGGGTCCAGGGGCCTATTTATTGTCTCTAGGGCCAGACAGGCCACCCGAAAAACTCCACAAGCCTTCCCCCAAAGCCTAAAAGTCCACTTGTGGCTTTGAGCAACAAAAATGGTTGCTTCTGGAGGCTTTCAAGAATGATGGTTCACTTCCCTTTTTTGTGTGGGGCCAGAAGACAGGCTGCCCTAGGTTTCTGGAGGGAATGAGGCCCCACAAACAGCGTTGGGGCTGCAGACAGACTCGTGATGGGGGACATCCTTGCATGAGGGATGTTTCTTCGCCCTGGCAACAAGGCCACGAGTGTAAAAGAACCAGGTAGGAAGCGATTTAATAAACCTGGTTCTGACAGAGACCCTGGAGAGGTCTACCCATAAGAGGAGGCACTGTGGGGCCAGGTAGATAGATAGTCTCTCCTGGTGTTTAAGACCACCTTCCCCGTAAGGTCATACCTCAGAGAACCTACAGTTTGGAAGCTGAAAATATCTGGATACATTTTGGATGGAGGAGAGAGGAAGGATTCAGTTTCCTTCATGGCCTGTTTGTGGGTTTCCAGAAAGCATCTGGCCAGCTACTTTGGTCAGTAGATTCTGGAGAGCTTCAGAGCATTGCTTCTTGGACCACAGCACCCAGAATCCAGTGGATGTGGTGTCTGAAGATGGATTCTGGGAGCTGTGACCAAAAAAAAAAAGAACTTTTTCCAAGGCTTGATTCTGGGTCAGCTGTAATATCAGAGGGCTTGGAGATGGTGTCTCTGAGGCATTTTTGTGATTCCAGGTCCCAGTGACTTTTGACAACAACGCAGTCAACTTCTCCACACAAGAGTGGGCCAACCTGGAAGACTGGCAAAAGGAACTTTATAAGAACATCACTAAAGGAAACTACGAGCCATTGATCTCACTCGGTGAGTGTCCGCTTTGTCTTCGCAAGTGCAGCTTTAAAAGAAACAGACAAAAAGTCAGGTTAAACCACATTTGCTGAACATTAGCAGGATAGGCGTAACAGGAAGCAGCAAGAGTTACTGGAGGGAAGGCTGCAACGTCATTAAAGGAAATTTGGAGAGAAGGGAAAGCAGGGAGGGAGGAAGCCAAGGTGGCAGTGGCAGTAGATCTAGGCTGAGATCCCATTTGGAGCTGGCAGAGCATCCAGTGCTACAGATTCATAGAATCATAGTGTTGGATGAGACCCCCGGGGCCATCCAGTCCAACCCCCTTTTGCCATGCAGGAAGACGCAGTCAAAGCCCTCCCTTTGACAGACAGCCATCCAGCCTCTCTTTAAAATCTCCAGAGAAGGAGACTCCACCATACTTCCAGGCAGCGGGTATTCCACTGTTGAATTGCTCTTACCATCAGGAGGTTCTTTCTAATGTTTAGATGGAGTCGCTTTTCCTGAAATTTGAAGCCATTGCTCCACGTCCTCATCTCTGAAGCAAGAGAAAACAGGCTTGCTCCATCCTCCATGTGCATCCTTTCAAATATTTAAACAGGGCTATCACATCAGCTCTTAACTTTCTCTCCTCAAGGCTAAACATACCCAGCTCCCTAAACCTCCTCTCTCTGATTTCTTTGCACAAACAGACTCAGCCATTTCCAAAGCTGAAATTCCTCCCCAGACGGAACCGGCAGAACCACCTCCTGTTGTGGATCAGGAGTTTGCAGAGGGCAAGGCGTTCCCAAGACAAGAGCCCCGGACAGGTGAGTGGCCTCCACACATGGGGGATGAAGCAGCCCTCTCTGTTTCTCTGTCTGCTGTCCTGCCCTGAAGCTGCCCTGGATGATATGATACAAGAAGATGATGTCAAAATATAAAAGCAAATAGTCTCAATCCAGGTTATCAACAGGGTTGCTGTTTTGCAAACTCTACTGAAAATAGTGAGGGGTTTGAAGCTGGAAAAACTTTTACAGAGTGAATTTGACAGTTGTGAGTTCTTTGAGAGTGAGTTTAACCCCCTTGAAAAGGCTCTGCTCTGTATAGTGCCAGATTTTGCAGTTTTTCTTGTTGCCACTGCACTCTCAGCCTCTCCCATCAGGTTACAACTGCTTCTGCCAACTTTCTTTTGCCTCCTCTGACACCATTGTGCCAGTAGAAGGACACAACGGGGTGCTGGCTCAAATGCTTAATTTATCACCACCCCACAGGAGGAGCCTAAGGTTTGAGAGGGAAGGGAGACAATACAGACCATAAAGATGGCTGCTCTAGGCTCCCAGGGGAAGGAAAGGTAGCTGCATTTTTCATACCTGTCTGTCCTTGTCCCTGAAAGTTGGAAATCTCTGGCACCCACCAAAAACTTGCTTTTGCTTCTCTTCTCCAGATTCAGAAGCTTTGGCTTCCAAGGAGGACCTCTTGTCCTGGATCAAACAAGAAGAGCCTCCCAGCAAAGAAAAGTGGGACCTTGAGGAGGAGATCCCCCAGTTCTTGGCTTTGGTGAGTGTGCTCCAGAAACATGGATTTCTGTTTTCTAAGTTACCCTGTTAACCTTTCTTGGGGGGACGAGGAGACATACACCACTCTGCTTCTGTGTTCCATAGTAATTTAGTTCTAACGACTCCCTAAATTGGAGGACTTGACATGTTACGTCTCTTTTTAGATGAGACACAGACAACTATTCCCTTGCCTGTATGCTCTGCCTCCAAATCTCTCCTCCTCACCAGAGCTGTCTAACCCCAGGAGGGGCTGTGGCTGCAGTGCAGACCGTGAAGACACGGCAGGTCTAGGCTTCTGGGGGAAGGAAAGGGAGGGTGCACACCACCTGTGAGCACACTCTTATTTTTCCCCCACTGAGCTGAGTCCAGCTGCTGCTCCATAATCTCAATCGCTCCCTTCCTTCTCAACTGATAAGCACTTGTGGCAGACCCCTCCACTGGGCTTGACCACTGCTGGGAGTCAGAGGAGAGGATATGAAACTGCCCAGCCAGAACTCTACTGCAGTGTAGGATCATAGCCAAGAGGAGCCATGTTGGATAAGGTCAATGTCCTTATCTAGTCTACGAGTCTTCTCACACCATGGCCAAATAGGAGAAGCCTGGCAGTAGGACCCAAGGGCAACAGCAGCCTCCATTTTGCATTTCCCCAATCAAAGGATATTTGTTGTCACAGGGCCATCAGGTTGGCTCTGACTTATTGCAGATCCACAAAGGAGAGACCTCTTGTTCTTAACATATCTGCTCAGGTCGGGGCAGTTGTGGCTTCCTTGGTAGAGTCCATCCACTTGTCATCCATTCTTTCTGTTTTCCTTCTGTCTTCAACTTTCCCTAGACTTATCTTCTTCCCCAGTATGTGTTGTTGCCTCATAATACAGTCAGCCCTCCACATTTGTGGGTTTGACTTTCTCAGATTTAATGGTTTGCAAGTTTCTCCAACCCCTGCCCCCCACATCTCAAGTGCTTCTTTTCTGGGGGGACCTTCCTTCTTGGCAGCTCTGATCTGGCTGTGCAGCCCTTTAAAAACCCACCTCTGGTCCTCCCCCTCCACCACCACCAGCTAAGGATGGCTTACAGCCCAATTTCTCAGCACCACAGACTCTCACCTGATGCACCACCCAACACCCAAGGAAGGGGGTGAGTGTGAGAGGGGAAGTATAGGGCTATCATGCTTGCTGATCCAGACTAACATGGCTATGTCTTTGAATTCTACCACCTGTGTAATACTATTTAATACAGGGTTCTCAGCTGAGCATTTTTCAAGGATATACTGTAGTGCCATTTTTGGAAAGGGATCATAAGTAGTCTCTTGGAACCAGATCAACTGGGGGCTGTAAGATGATGTGAAATACATAATATGATTAACATCCAGGGATAGTTCAAAAATGTATAGCTAACCTGGAATGAATAATGTAAAACAGATTGTATTGTTTATAGTTGATGCTTGCTTGTCTTTTTAATCTCATTGTTATCATGTATTTCTAAAATGAAACACTTGTAAATAATTGAACGGCTGTCCAAAATGGAAGCTATTGCGTGGCAGAGGCTTCCACAGTTTAATTGTACACTCTGTAAGGAATTGTTTCCTTTTTATCTGTCTTGATGAGCCAAGATCTTGAACCGACAGCCTTCCTCAATTTCTTGAGCCCTCCAGATGTGTTGGTCTACAGCTGCTCTCATCACAGCCAGGTGTGGGCCCCGGTTCTAACCCTAGTTTAGCCTCTGATTGGCTAAATTAACATTCTTGCAGTTATAAAACTTGGTTTTGTTTAGTTGGGAAGGCTCTGAAAGAGACTGTGGCCAGCAACCCACACCCCACCCAAAAAGTGTTCATGGGCCGAGCAGAATGAGAGATTTGGTGGTCAAGACTGATAGTCACCCTCCATTTCCTCTTCTGGTCTCTCTCATAAAGCCAGGTACCCTGTGGTCAGCGGCATGGCTTTTGGGGGATACCCAAAATTACTTCCCAGAGTGAAAATGGAGGAGATAAAAGAGCCCTCTGGCCTTCAAGGTGTGCCCACCCCTCACTTATGCAAATATCCTGAGACCACTACCTGTTTGAATCATAAACTCATAGCATCATAGAGTTGGAAGAGACCCCAGGGGCCATCCAGTCCAACCCCCCTCTGCCATGCAGGAAGATATAAATCAAAGCACTCTTCGCAGATGGCCTTGCAAACTCTGCTTAAAAACCTTCAAACAAAGAGACTCTGACACGCTCCAAGGCAGTGTATTCCAATGTCAGATTCCTCTTGCTGTTCAAAAGTTCTTCCTAATGTTTAGATAAAGTCTCTTTTCCTGTAGTTTGAAGCTGTTAATCCGTGTCCTAGTCTCTGGAGCAGCAGAAAACAAGCTTATATCCTCCTTATGAAGCTGTATTTGCCCATTGGAGAGAGGCAGCCCATGTTTTGAGAGGGAACAGATTTTTTCCCCAACTGTGCCCCTGATGTAACTTACTGGGCAAAATGAGAGCTGTAGTCCAACACACATGGCGGGCACTGGGTTAGAGGAAGTTGTGTGCTAATTTGCTTAGGCTCATGAGCCTTTGTTGGCTGAGTCTGCATAGATTTGAATATAAATAAAGTAATGGATCACATGACTTTAAAACCATGTTATTTACTTGTGGTGCTCTCTTGGAAGAGCCATTCTTTCCTGGGTGTGTGTGAAACGGAGGAGTACTGCTAACGAAGCAACTGCCTCCCATGGAATCAGAAATAATTACATTAAAAAAAATAAACTTTTTTTTTAAAAAATAAAAATCTGCTGACAAATAAGTTTGGGGCAGGTGGATGAACGGACTAAATATTGCAGCCCTAACCTTGCAAAAGATCTAGAACCTTATAACTTGCCTGCCACCGTACGAAGTCTCCTCTTCAAAAAGAGCAGGTTTTGCTTCCCTCCAAAACCCTCCAATATTGGCTGGAACTTCACAACCTTGGAAATATCGATGATATTTCGTTTCTGATGCACAAGGGTCCTTGTGTCCAGAGCTGTCGGCTGGGACTCAGAGGGGTGCTGGCTTACTGGGGGTTGGACCTCGTCTTCGGGATCCCTTCTGGCAGGACGGCTCTAACTGTTCTGGGTCCCCTTTTATCCCCTCCACCAGATGACAGCGTGATGATGGTCAAAAATGAGGAGCGGAACCTCCGGGAAGGTCCTAAACCCACCTTCCCCAGCCACAGGATCTTGCATGGGATACCTAGCGGAGAAGTTTTCCAAGTCCCCAAGCCGGAAGCAGCCAACTGCGAGAGACAGGGCTGCCTGCAGGGTCAGCAAACCACCTGCCATCTTGTGCAAAGTCTAGAAGAGCCTCCCCAGAAGGAGCAGAGTCGCTGTGACCCCGAGACCACCCAGCCAGAATCCTGCCTCGAGAAAAACCCAGCCCAGTGTGTGAAGTGTAGGGAAGAGTTTGCTTGTGAGCAGCCATTTTCCCTGCCTCCAAGAATCCACACCACAGAAGGAAAACACATGGACGGTGGAGCATCAGTGACCTCAGAGGCTTACACATGTCCAGATTATAAGGGCAGCTTCGGCGACTTGCCGTTCTCCCAGACGGCAGCTCAGCCGTACTCCTGCTCCCTCTGCCCCAAGACTTTCCGCCTCAAGACCAGCTTGCAGATCCACCAGAAAACTCACATGTCGGGGAAAAGCAACAGCGCCTTCGTCTGCCCCGAGTGTGGCTGTGGCTTCAGCCACCAGGGGCAGCTCACCCGGCACCAGGCCATCCATGCCGAGCGGCCCCACCAGTGCTCGGAGTGCCACAAGGCCTTCAACCGCAAGTCCAGCCTGGTAGTCCATCAGAAGACCCACCGGGAGAGACCTCGGCCCTTCCAGTGCCCGCAGTGCAGCAAGACCTTCATCCGGAAGCAGCACCTGGACGATCACACCCGCACCCACACAGGGGAGAAGCCCTACCAGTGCCCCGAGTGTGAGAAGCGCTTCGCCGAGAAGTCCAAGCTGACCAACCACTACCGGATCCACACAGGGGAGAGGCCGTACTGCTGCGGGCAGTGCGACAAACGCTTTGTGCGAGCGCATCACCTGGTGAAGCACCAAAGCAGCGTCCACCAGGCCGGGGCCAAGGTCTATTCGTGCCGGGAGTGCGGGCAGAGCTTCAGCCACGCGCAGGCTTTGCTGAACCACCAGGCCAGCCACACCAATGGGGAGAGGCGACACCGGTGCACGGAGTGCTTGAAGACCTTCGCCCGCAGGAAGTACTTGCTGGAGCACCAGCGGATGCACACCGGAGAGAACCCCTATTCCTGCCTGCACTGTGGCAAGCGCTTCCGCTACAAGCAGTCGCTCAAGCAGCACCTGCGCGTGCATGGAGGCCAGCCTCAGCAGCAGGAGGCCCCTCCACCAAGCACGGAGCAGGGCCTGCCACTCAACAGCACCTTGGAGAGACCTCCACTTTTCCAAACTAGCCCTGCCGATGAAACTGTGGCGAGTGAGTCTTTGGCGAAATGGACAGAAACTGCGGGGAACGAGCCGTTGGCAAAATGGCCTTGCGAACCTGGAAGCAGTTGATCCAGATCAAGACTTTTGCATGGACATTCTTGGGACACGTTGGCAGGGCCTCCGTTTGGGTCAACGGAGGTGGCCACTGGCTTGGTTGAGACTTCTTCTCCACCTGGGGTGATGTACCCCACCAAGGCAGAACCTGCAGTCCTGTTGCTGCCTTAGACTAGCACAAGTCTGCCGGTGTAGGCGGCGATGGTAGGAGAAAAGCTATGGAAGCAGCGGCCACAAAGGAAAGCCAGGCCTTGGGGAAATAGGCGGCTTTGAACTAGCAGGTTCTACTTGCCTCCCTTAGCCAACGTAGTTTTGCAACCCTGGGAAAAGTGCAACTACACACATAGTGCAACAACAGGATTTTGGCTTTGACGCTGAGGTGGTTCAGAGCCTCTTCTGCTCAGGCCGAGGCCCTGACAGCTGCACCGAGCCACTTTTCCAACATGCTGTGTTAGCTGGCAAACCAAATACTTTGGAGGAATGCAAGTTAAATGTAAAAGTTTCTCAGTGCCCACCACAGGTGGAAAACAGGCCCACGATGGGGTTTTGCAACTCTGTCCAGTAGTTCACTCTCTTCTTGGCTGAACTGGTTGCATGAACTGCACTGAGTTAAAAGAGGACTGAGTTCAGGAACACAGGGCAGAGGGGGAATGAGTCAGCTCATGTTCAAAGGCTCTGCAGCTGCCTTATCCTTTCGAGTATGCAGATGCAGACACATAGCCTCTGGAGGAATGGGATCTCGTCCTCTGGCTGTCTTTGTGCTGGGGTGCTCGTTCCGTAGCCTGGGAGAAGACCTTCTCTCTCAGACTAACCAGCTGTTCGGCTTTGCTGAGCAATGAGAACTGTCAAGCAGTTTTGGACCAGAAAATGAAATTAGGGAGAGGAAGCTGGATATTTTAGGGCAGAGGAGAGGACAGAGGGCAGTTCCAGGTTGCCACAGTGTGGCCCTCCAGTGTTGCTTTGCAGTCCTTGATGCACACACCCAGAGTCCCATTTTTCTACCAAAAAAAATTATTGCTTTTCCTGGAAACTTCAACTTTTTAAATAGCTGTAGACCATTCTCTTCACTTTTTAACATTTTAAAAAAAATATTTTCAAAATCAGAAGTGGTCTTGTGGTTTTTTTTTAATGTTTTCAATTTTTTTTTTTTTTTTGGCAGTGTTAGCAGTTCATGCACATCCCCATTGCTTCCTATGGGTAGAAAAGTGGCCCCTGGACTCTCCAGAGGTGCCACCCATAGTATGTGCTCCACATGAAGGGGGGTTCCATGGGAAAATCAAGGCCCCAGGAGAAACAGGATGAGGCCCCAGGAGAAATAGGATGATTCTATCAGTAAATATCCATTGGCTTTTTCCCTCCTAGGAAAGGGCACACTGTTGCTATTCCAGGAAGGAGATAGGAATCTTTCCATCTTCTAGACGTTGTGTGATTGCAGTGCCCATCAGGCATAGCCAGCAGTTAGGATGTGGGGAGATGCACTCCCATGATTTCAGGGTTCCTCACCCCTGGCCCTAAAGGATGCTGCAAAAAAGAACTGGTGCATCTCTTAGTGCGCACTTGCCAAGAACATGAACGATTCTTCTCCAAATATTTTTGGCTTCTGGATTTCCAGGTGAGGGCCCTTCTAGCAAGACCCCCTCAGTTTGGACCCAGCCATGGGTCATCTGGAATTGCATTGTGATGGCACATTCTGGGTTGTGTTCTGCCGACAAAACAACACTCCATTCTTTTTTTCCCATTGGATTTTTGATGTTCCTCTTTAATATGGGCTTTTGCACAGCTCCCGATAGGTCTGAATGTGTGATCCTCCGTGCTTGTAAATGGAGCATCAACCTCCCTGTTGCTTTCTTAACCTGGTTGCCATGAAATTTCTCTCTTTAGGTTTGAGATTTTCCTCTTAGTGCCTCTCCTCTGCTTTTGACAAGCGCCTGTCTTTCCCCCGTGACACATCCCATAGCAAGGAAGTGGTCTCCCAGTCCCTCCCAGCTGATGTCTGTTTCTGAGAGTCAGTGTAGCATAGTGGCAGACTAAGAGGCTGAGACACCAGAATTGAGATTCCCCCCTCAGCCCTGGACTTCGGGCAGGTCCCATCCTCTCTTTTAGCCAGGTGGGAACGCAGTGGCGAACCTCTTTTGAAGAAGTCTTGCCAAGAAAACCGAAGGAGAGGTTGCCATAAGTCAAAGTCAGCTTGAAGACACAGCACAATTCCTAGCAAAAGAGGATGATACTTAGGGAGGATTGTGGAAGAATGAAGACGGAGCCAAAGAGAAAAATGAATCTGCCATCAGAGATTTTTTAAAAAAGGGATTGACGTAGGTTTTTCAAGGGACCAAAAAGCAGTGAAGGGTCAACTAAGCTCTCCAGTCTTTCCTGCTGGACTCTCGGTTATCAGCATAGCCTGCAAAGAAGGACAGTTTCCCCAGAAGGAGGCCTAGAACTTCCCTTCAGCGACAACAACAAAATTTTTAATTGCCATTGTATCTTTTAACTCCTTTTTTCTTCCCCTCTCTCAAAACAACAAAAAATCAACCAAGGTCAATTAATAAAAGATTTCGTACCATTCCTCTGAATAATTGATACCTTGCCTTTGTGTATTCTGTTTTAAAAAGACTGTTTGGGCCCTTGTTAAAAAAACTCTGTTTTCAGGGACGGGGGTTTTCAACTTCCACCTTGACTAGGGAGAGGAGAGAAGTGACCCTGATATTCTGTGTGCCAGTTTTCTCATGCTGGCTGCGGGGATGGTTGTGTTGCTCTCCAGGGCATCTGAAAGGCTGGGGAAGGCTTATCCATTTTGGTTGTCTCTTCTAGCGTGTGTGTGTGTTCGTTTGCTTGTTCAAATATTTCTCCCCTGACCTGTATCAAAAGATCTCAGGGCAACATACAGTCCAAAACAATTTAAAACAATAAAAAATAAACTAAAAGCATATTAAATACAATAGCAACTTATTGTATTGACAGTTTAAAACCATGTGCCTAAGCATACAGGCCCAGAGGCTTTAATAAAACAGCTGGTTTTCCTTGGTACTTCAGTGAAACCAGTGCTGGTGCCAAACAGCCCCCTAAGATGAGGAGATTCCTCAGTTGGGGTGCCACAGCTAAGAAGGCCCCCTCCCACCTTCTCACACAATGCCTGGATCTCACCTTTTGACAGGTAACGATGGTAGGTAAGCCTGGTTTATGGCTGAGCCAGAAATTGGTTCCCAGGACTGTAAAAAGCAGACCAAAATGAGTGACAGAGCTTGCCAGATCTTTGAAAATGTGAATTTCAGAATGCGTCTTTTCCTGTACTATCAAAAGCACGTACTCCCATGGAACTGCCATAAATGGGTCAGTTTTTAATCGCCCCGTGCGTCCATACGCCCTGATGTGAGGTGGCCAACTGTAAGGGGCCTGGAGAGAGAGAGAGCCAGGGTGGTGTAGCAGTTGGACTGTGACTCTGGAGACTGGAGTTCGAATCTCTGCTCAGCCGTGGAAACCCACTGAGTCACTTTGGCCAAATCATGCACTCTCAGGCTCAGAGAAAGGCAAAAACCTCTGAGCAAATCATGCAAAGAAAACCCTGTTATAGGTTCACCTTAGAGTCACCTCAAGTGAGAAAAGGAGGCACACTTCAACAACAGTAGTCGCCTTCTGTGCTGTGCTTCCGAGAATTTAAACTAATATTGCCCCACGCATATCCCTTGGGGGTGTGTGGAACAGTTACACCCTGTTTTGGGGTTTCTAGTTGGTTGCATGCTTTGAATTGACTTTCTGTTTACTTCCTGGTTTAACAAAAGCCTCTCCTGGGCCAAAAATAGCTCAAAGGGGTGCGGATTTGGCAAAATTGGCCCCGCAGCCTCGGAGGCATTTTCAGGCTCAATTTTCCTTGGAGATGTCAGAAATGGCCCTTCACCCAACCCTGCCATAAAACTATTAAACAAACAAAGCTATTTCTCACAAGCTGCTTCTACAACTTAGAAGTAACTGGTAATTGTTGGAAAGATTCCAGCATTCTCTCTCCCTCCAATCTTGTTCTTAGAGCAAGTGGGCATAGGTAACATAGAGCTTCCCTTCTCTTTTTTAATATCAAAGCCTCACCATTTGCCTTTGTGACATTTAAACGCATGATCATAAAAACCTTTGGTGTTCAGGTGATCAGATCAATTGACCCAGAATTGCTGCTTGGGTCATGGGTCTTATAAAAGAAAGAGCCCCCTTCTCACTTCCCTCTCTTCTCCATTTTTGCTTCCCCTTTCTCCTCTCCAAGCGTGCATCTTCGCATCTTCATCAGAAGATGGTGAGTTAAGAATGAAGCTACTACTGATCTATTCATTATCTAGTTAGGAGGTAGGCTCCTCAATGCATATGTAAATTACTAGTTAAGTTTGTAACCTGAAACTGCCTGCATTTGTTTTTGTTTTTCTTAGTTTCAGTTCAGGGAAGCCGCACAGAAATGTGGGTGTGCTTTTTCTGCTACTCTGCTGAAAGAAGGCTGAATCCTTACAGTTTTAGCTTTCATAGAATTTCCCAGTAGGGCTAACACCCTGGGAAATTCTAATTCCCAGCAATAATTAATTGACTCCCTCACCCTCGTAATGGAGAGATGACTGTATTACATTATGCCCATAAAGGAAATACGGTGGTAGAGGAGGAGGAAGATCACATGGTTCCAGCGATGGATTGTCCTGGGCTTGTCCTGCAGCCTCTCTCCACAATCAGTGTTGAGGTAGTGAGATGGACAAGAGCAGGAGAGCAAAGAGCAAGGTTGAAAGTGTGTTTCTTGGAAGATTCGAGGTGATCAGATAGAGAAAGTTGGTGGTAATTTGATTTTAAAATGGCTGAGGTTTAAGGTTGCCTACAGTTAAGGTCCAAGTGAAGAGACTAGCAATTTGTGAATCTCAGAGAGCACTGCTCTTGCTTTTTGCCCTCTTTATGCCCTCCTTTTGTTCTTAATTTTGGTCTTCCGGGTGCTTTGGACCCCAGCACCCAGAACTCCTGACCACTGGCCAAGCTAGCTGGGGCTTCTGGGAGCTGAAGTCCATAACACCTGAAGGACTAACGGTTGAGAACCAGTTTGTCAGAGCAGCTCGCTTCTGCAACAGCGACAGCTTCCTTGAGCAAAATAAAGGTCACATGGGAGGAGGCCCTTTCACACTACACAATCATATCACTATTATTCCACTTTAACTGCCAGGACAACATCCTATGGAATCCTAGGATTTGCCATTTGGGAAAGTGCTAGAGTCCTCCGGCTCAGAATTCAAAGTACCTCTTCCTACACTGCAGATCCCAGGATGCTACAGAAGGAAGCCGTGGCATTTAAAGTGGAATCATAGTGCTATAACTGTGTAGTGCGGCAGGGCTATGGGACAATTCAGTTCAGCTCTCTCTGCTTCTCCAACTTCCATTTCAATTTTGATAAGGAAGATACTGGGTACAGGTTGAGTATTCCTTATCCAAAAATCCAAAATGCTCCAAAATCCAAAACTTTTGAAAAGCAGAACCCAGTCCTCTTCTTGTAGGGAACATGAGGGAATTACGGAAGGTTGCTTGGGACCGCAAACTGACCATGTCACAGACCCCGTGTCGAAAGAATGATGTATAATCTCATTGTGTATGTGCAAATATTCCAAAATCCGAAACACTTCTTGTCCCAGGGATGTTCAACTGTATCTAAGGGAGGTGTCCTTAAAATGGTGCTATTTTATCATTGCTCTACCCCGCTGTAGAAATGTCAGATAATATCCCCTGGCTTAATGTTGTGTTTTTTCCTGACTCCGTCCCCAGATTCTAGGATGCAGAAATGCCCATCTTGAACACACACCCCGAAATGATATAAATCTCTTCCGAGACTGGTTATTCACTGGTAGCTGCTGGATTGTTTTCTCTCTGTGTGTCTTGGCTTGTCTGCAAGGCTGACACAGAAGCAGTAACTGATGCAAACTGCAGTAACTCCGTTGCCACAAGGCCAGCCCTACTGTTAGTACTGGCCCATTTGGAAAAAGAATGTGTACATGCTTACCTATCAGGTTTGCCATTAAGGGGTTTCTCAGGCCCAAACATATATGGAAGTCTTGGCTCGTTGTGTGTGCTTGAAGTTACTGACTATGAAATCACGGGGTCGTCTCTCTTTTCAGAAGGCAGCTCCGTTGGTGCCGGAGAAGGCGACAGCCGGTTGGAGATGAAGATCCCGGTGATGGCACACAACACTGAGGAGTCCCCGATGGTCATCACAGAGGTCCAGGTGCCCCAAGACCCCACGCCCGAGGAGGAGGAGGAGGCCAGGGAGATGCAGCCGACCCCTCCGGTGACCCGGCCGCAAGTCCCATGGTCTGGGTTCGAGAAGGCCTTTACTTTCGTGCGGCAGAGGGGGAAGAACGTGATTGTGCAGTGCAACTACTGCCTGCCGCTGGTCAAACACTTGAGTTCAGCATTTGCCTCTGCGTCCAACTTGAAGAAACATTTGGAGGTGAGCTGTCATTCTGCCGGTCCCCTCAAAAAATACTGTGAGGTTGCTGTTTGCATGTCACAGGGAAGGCACAACAAAAGCATAGAACCATAGAGCTGGAAGAGATCCAAGGTTTTAGTCTAACGCCTTATACCAGTGCAGGTATCCATGGCTAAACCACCCCTCTCAGGCGGCCTTCCAACCTCTGTTTAAAAACTTCCTGCAAAAGAGACTCCAAGGCAGTCCATCCCACTGCCAAACAGTGCTGAGTGTCAGGAAGTTCTTCCTAATGCTCAGCTGGAATTTTCTTTCTTGTAATTCATTTCAGTCGCTATTCTCTAGAGGGGCCAAGAACCAACTCGCTTCATTTTTTACATGGCAGCTCTTCAGATAATTGGAAGATGGCTGCCTCCAAATATATGAACGAATAATGGCACTCCATTCCGCTTTGGCCAGGCCTCACCTGGAATCCTGTGTCCAGTTCTGGGCATCATAATTCAAGAAGGATATTGACAAGAATATGTCCAAAGTCAGCATTACTTTAAATAACAGTATCTGATTGTTATCATAGCAAGATAAAAGTCAGTTGGTTTCAGTGTTGTCTGCAGAGGTGCTGTAAATTGTTGTGTGTAATTTCACCTTTTATTCCACCACAGTTAATTTGTGTGCTCTTTCTCCTCCCTCTTACTCTTCAGAGGGCGCACCCCGGGAAGCTGAGCGCCATCGAAAGGGCGAGAAAAGCGAGGAGACGCGGCTATTCTGAAGAATTGAGACAAGACGTGGACCCCGTCGCCAACAAATTCCCTCGGCAGCAGCGGACAACGCTCGGCAGATGGGGGTCTGGTAGCGAGCCACTCACCCAGCAAATTCTGGACAGAAAGATCATGGACTTCATCATAGAGGAGACACTGCCCCTTGAGACGGTGGACAAACCCGCGTTCATCGGTCTGGTTCAGCTTGGTCTTCCGGAAGACCTCACCATCATGGGCGCCAAGACTCTGAGAGACAGGGTCGAGGGGAGGTCAGCCAGCATGCGAGAAACGCTCACAAGCCGGATGGGGGACGTGGCCCACGTGGCAACCACCGTGGATTGCTGGGCCAGTGGCAGGAAGAGTTTCTTGCGGGTGACGGCCCATTGGATCAACCCGGCGACTCTGAAGCGTGAGTTTGGGGCCTTGGCTTGCAAGCGCCTCAAAGGGCGTCCCACACACGACGTCCTCGTGAAAGCCCTGCGCGATGTGCACATGGAGTACCGGATTCACAACAAAGTCACGTGCATGACGACGGACAGCGGTTCCAACTTTGCCAAAGTACTCCAGGTTTTCAAGGCCAAAGAACTGGAACCAACAGATGCCGTGGACACCAGCGATGATGACCATGACGACCAGGCTGAGGCGGAGGTGGAATTTGTGCCCATCTTTGAGATCCTGGACATGGGGAATGGGGCAGAAGAGGAAACACCAGACCCAGAAGATCTCCATTTGCCCCCGTACCAGAGGTGTGCAAGCCACACCCTCAACTTGGTGGCAACGCGAGATGTTCAAGACCTGATATCTGAGTCCGCCCAAAATAGTTCTCTCGGTCTTTTTCGGAAGCACTTCTGTTGCTTGATGGGAAAGTGCCGCAGACTTTTGGGGCGAGCAGAAAGAGTCGTCACAAATTGCTGAGTACATCTTGGAGCAGTGTGGGGCATACTTGAAGGTCCCGAACAAGTCCAGGTGGAATTCCACCTACGACGCCTTAAAACAGCTGAATCAGCTCCTGTCCACCGTGCCGCTCAGAGTCGACGCCGTGATGGACCGGTGCTCCTTGGCCCGGGTTACAGCCGAGGAAAGCCTGGTGGTACAAGAGTACACGGAGGTCATGGGGCCACTGGCCCAGTCCTTGGATATTTTGCAGCGGGAGAATGGCATGTTCATGGGGTACCTGTTGCCCACTCTCTACAACCTGGACCGCAAGTTGCAGGAGCTGGAGAACAAACCCACTGGGTACACCTACTGCCTCCCGCTGTTGAGGGGGGTCCGGAAGGCACTGAGGAAGCGGTTTGAGCCCATCTGGGAAGACAAGAAGCTTCTCCTGGCTGCCTGCCTGCACCCTCGTTTCAAAGCGGACTGGTTGGAATCAGCTACCCGGGCTGACCAGACAAGCAGGTAAGACGAGAAAGAGGAACCCTTCTGGGGGATTGGACCAAGGTGGGCGCATGTAGTCGAGCCTTCTGTGTTTCCCACAAAACCTCTGGGACCCTTCAACAGGGACCCATGACACTGAGGCATGTCTCAGCATCTGGAAATTAGGTGCACATTCTACCAGCATGGTGTCATGATGGTTTATTGGACTAGGAGTCTGGGAGCCCAGGGTTCGAATCCCTGCTTGGCTCTGGAAACCAACTGGGTGATCTTGGGCAAGTCACACTCTCTCAGCCTCAGAGGAAGGCCATAGTGAACATGCTCTGAAGAAATTTTGCAGAGAAAACACCATGTTACATTTGCCTTAGGATCAAAGTATGGAGCGGGGAAGGTGCAGCCTGTCAGCCCCATGTAGCCCGTAGACCTTACTTTGGTGGATTCAGAATCCCCAACTGCCCACCCCAGTGGGGTTTTTTCCTTTAATGGCATCATTTTTGGGGAATTCTCAGCCAAAAATCACCCAGAAATAAAAATAACCCCTCCTGAACTATCCCAGTATCCCTGAATACCTCTTTTCCTCACCACCTCCTTTCCAGTGACCAATCCGAGAGAATCATAGAGCTGGAAGAGACCCAAATGCCATCCATGTAGCCTGGAGAAGGAACAGTTAAGAGAAGACATGATAAGCATGTTTAAATATTTGAAAGGATGTCACGTGGAAGATGGGGCAAGCGTATTTTCTGCTGCTCCAGAGACTAGGACACTGTGAAGCGATGGCTTCAAACTACAGGAAAGGGGATTCTGCCCAAATATTAGGAGGAACTTCCTGCTGGTAACAGCTGTTTGACAGTGGAATATGCTGCCTCAGTGGAGTGTGGCAAAGTCTCTTTCTTTGGAGGTTTCCAGAAAAAGGCTGGATGGCTGTGTGTTCCTGCATGGCAGAATGGGGTTGGGCTGGATGGCCCTTGGGGATCTCTTCCAATTCTAGGGTTCTATGGTTCTAAGATACAAAGAAGGGAAACAAAGAGCAGGCCTTATTTAGTGTTCCCTCTTTCACTGTATACAAGCGTTGATGCCCCTTTTCATTCAGCGCTCCCATCCACTGAGTGCCAATGTAATCTTCTGGATTTCCTAACTGGCGTTGCCCCCTCCCCTCCCTCTTAGGTACATGATGGAAGCCTTGCTGAAGGCCGAAATCAGGAGCATGGTTGGCGAGGACAATCCTGAGTCTTCAGAGCGGGACCAGGAAGGAGACGACCTGGAAGACGACTTCTTCAACCTCCAGCCCCGGGGCAAAAAGTCCGGAGTGGACACAGTGGACGAGGAGGTCTGGAGGTACCTAAAGTCTCCCAGCCGGGAGGTGTCTTCCCTCCATGCCTTTCCACATGTCATGCAGTGCTTCCTGCACTACAACACGGGCGTGCCTTCGAGCGCCGCCGTGGAACACCTTCTCTCCACGGGCGGCAGCCTCCTAGCCTCGAGGAGACACCCTTTGTCCGACGAGCTTTTCGAGCAACTCTTTCTCTTGAAGCAGAACAAGGGGGTCTTTTAGAAAGCAGGTGCATTGTAAGAGGAATTGTTCTTTAAGTGCTGGGAATGACCAAAGATGCTGTTGGGGACCCATGGCAGTGGGTAACAGTGCCGGCCCTGCAGAGGGCAACTGGGAAAAGGCTGTGAGTGCAGCAGCAAAGACAGACAGACGCATCTGCACTCTCACATTGGGAGGAGGACGCTGTTGGTTCAGAACATCATCTGGAATTCTGGTGTCATACGTATGTGTGATTCCCTCTGTGGAAGCGGCTGGACATTTTTTCCCAATGCAGAATGTGGAATTGCAGCAGGGGGAGAACTTCAAATTGTGTGTCCAGTTGTGTATTCAGTTGCTCTTTGCCATTTGCATTGGATTGTGCAATGTTGCTGTTCAGCTTGAACACTGGAGAGCGCAGTCAGTGCAGGAGATTCATGTTGCACAGCCTCAACGTAGGTTCTCAGCCGTCTTGTTTCTTCACTGCCTAGCTTCCAGGTGGGAGCGTGGAGCCCACAGCACTCTGAGTAGGCCGGAAAACCACCCATACCGGAGCAAAGTGCATGTTCCAAACCTCCCCTCCCCAGCCCGCAATCCAGCTTTGCAGGAGGGCTTGCTCAGAGCCAGAAACCTTCCTCTGAGTGCCAACAAATCCATCTTACTTCCTTGGTGGCCATAGTGTAGCCAGGATAGAAGCACATCCGGTACCACAGGGGTGGGACTCATGTGGCCCTCCAGATGTCTGGATGGATTCCCAGCTCCCAGCATTTGTCTCCGTTGCCTCCCCTGCTGGGAATTGCAGGCCAACCACATCTGGAAGGCCAAAGGTATAGTCTCTGCACTAGCAGAACACACGATTCTGCTACCGTAGCACCCAAAGAGAGTTCTGCCTGGGATTTCTGTGCATTGTTTTTTGGGGATCATGGTGGTGGAGGGAAAACAGGCCTGGGAATACAGCAAGGATATATCATGGGGGGTGGGGTGGGAAATGAGGCACTGCCCTCCAAATACCTCTGCCTCTGAATGAAGTTTTCCCCAGTCTCCACCACGTCCCTGGCATACAGTTATGCCATTCTTTTACTAATCCTATGGATTTTTTCAAGACTTCTACCTTCTGTGTCTTTGTTTTTAACGCTGCCTTCAGCTACTTAGGTGCATTTTGTATCACAGGCCAGCAGCACTGATTGATGATGTTTTTTTTAAAAAGGTAATTTTAAACGACCTGTTCTAGTTACTTTTGAGAAATACAGAGAGGTACTGGTACTTTATAAACTTAAAATGGGTAACAGCAGTGGAAGCTAAGTGATGGGGGCAGATGGAAGCAGGATTCTTGGCTCAAGAATTATAACTTTTTGAATGTAACTTTCCAAGCCTGGGCCTCTCCATCAAGCACCACGATCTGATTGCCAAGGAAGTGCCTTGTCTCGGGCAAATGATTATTTGGAAAGGCAAATATCAGCCAGAGTTGTGGAGGGGATCAGTTTTTTAGGTAGCCAGCATCTTAAGCTGTTCAGCACAGAATAGAAACAGCAGCAGGGACAGATAAAAGCCTAGACTGAGGCCCGGCTTTGGAAGGGTGTAGGCCAGGCAGCCTCCAACCATTGTGCGGCACAGCCACTTGGGACCACAGAGTCTAAGCTGGGTACAGGCATGCACAAAGACACATGGGCCAGGCCATGCTAGATGTTAAGAGTCCATGAAACGTTCTGCGAGATAGGCTTCTGTCCCGTGAATTCTTGGTGTGAGTCTGGCACTGCAATGCTGTTGCAAAATGCTGATCCATCCTTGTTTCATACGACACTTGGAAACCATGAAGCCCTATGAGGAGCAGCTTAAAGAAGTGGTTTTGTTTCCCCTGGCAAAGGGAAAGTTAAGAGGTAACATGACAGCCATGTTTAAGTATTTGAAGGGATGTCATGTTAAAGATGGAGCCAGCTTGCTCTCTGCTGTTCCAGAGACTAGGACATGGAGCAGTGGCTTCAAAGTACAGGAAAAGAGATTCCACCTGAACCTTAGGAGGAACTTCCTGATGGCAAGAGCTGTTCAACAGTGCAATACGCCTGGGAGTGTGGTGGAGTCTCGTTCTTTGGAGGTTTTTAAACAGAGGTTGAATGGCCGTCTGTCGGGAGTGCTTAGATTGTGTATTTTTGCATGGCAGCGGGTTGAACTGGATGGCTCTTGGAATCTCTTCCAACTCTAGGAGTCTATGATACACAGTAAGTGTACAGGCATACCTCCGATGGAGAAGGAGACGTGTTCTTGGGCACAACCTCTTTCACAGAAAATTTGGTACCAGAAGCAGGAGAAAACAAGTGAAGACTAGAGACAGGTTCCTATACCACCAAAAAGAAGAGCAGGTCAGCATGACCATTTTATCCAAAAGCAATCATATGTATACGTGAAATGAAAACAGCTAGGTCAGGGAAGCCTTTCCTGTTTGAAGAAAACTATTTTGGACCTTCAGAGGCAAATTAAAACTTCTTTCAGATGCATCCAGGGACGGTTTTTTCCACAAGTCTCCCTTTTCTCATTTTGGTGGCCAGACTTACACCTTTGTGCTTTTTAAATATGCTGATGAGGCAAACGTAACTGCTTTCTGCTTTTCTTGTGTTCCCTTTTTTACACGTGCTCTGTCCAGGAATTTTGGGTGAGCTGCTGCTTACCTTCCCTTTTATAAGGAGGTCCACATGGGCACAGCACCAGCTAGAGCAGAGTCCCATTCTTTCCCCGGCTCAAGCTTTGTATATTGCTTTGTTTACTGCAGATATGTTGTTGCAAGTGAAAGTCTGTGGTCCCCCAGCCCTCCCTCACAGCCCTGCCAGTATCAATGCTGTTAAGAAAACTTTCAGCTGGACAGAGGATGAGGAAAGAGGACTTGCTGGGTGGCTTCTAAAAAGGACCATTCTATATATCAGATGTTTTGTTAACTACGGTACCCCAGTACGTTGGTAGGACTTGAACTGTCATGGACCCCAAGGAATCTTTTGCAGTTCAGTGAGGCCCCAGTCCCAGAGGGCTGGGAATTGTGAATTGCTCAGGAAACTCCAAACCACAAGGGTTCCCTAGAATGGAGCCACAGCACGGGAAGTGGTGTCAAAATGCCGCAGTTGTGTAGTGCAGAAGAGACCTTGGTGTCATTGCAGAGGGGTCCAGGGGGCCCTTTCTGGCTCCTGCGGGGGGGGCAGTGCATCCCTGCCAGCGTGTCAGCTAGCCCGCCATTGAGCTTGTGTGGCAGAGTCCACGTCCTTAGCAAGACTCTGTGGCCACCCGTTTTGAGGCCTAATCTCAAGACAACCACAAGAGAAGCCAGCAGTAAGTGGAGGATACAGATTTTTCAGGAGTTTTTGGCTGCAACTCCAGCACTCTTCCCTGGGTCGTGCTAGTTCAGGCTGCCAGAAGTTGGTGTCACAAGTTGCACAGTTCTCACTGTGGTGTAAAAGAGAGAGTCATCCGGCATGCTCTTGTGCCCTTTAAAGCCACATGGCTGTAGGGCAGACAGGAATTCCACGGATGAGCCTTTCTCACACCAAGAAAAGAGCCACTCTGCTCATTTATCTGAGCACAGTATTACAGTGTGGATTTGTCCCATTTATTTTTTTTTTAAACTGGAGTTTGATACTTATCTCAATGTGATTTGGAGTCAAGCTGTGCATCTAAGACCCTGTGGGTGCTTTGAGCTCACGGCTCTCTGGGCAACACAGCCAAAAGACATCTGGGGGACCACAAGGTGCCCATGGCTGGCTTACCATCATACAGGTGATGGCAGATGAGTTGGTTAAATGCAAAAGTTCTGCCTCAATACTTGGAAAACTTCCTGTTTTCAGTTGTGGCTCCCAGAACACTCCCTGCTCATAGGCAGCATGGCCAAAAAGTAACTTCTCCAAGCTCTGCTTTGTCCCTTTGGGGGCTCCCTCCTCCAAAGTTCAGGGTGCACAAGCTTGAGGAAATGAACCAGTGCTTTTCCTGGGTCATTCTTGGAGAAGTCATTCCTCAAAAGCAGACAATTACTGATTTGTTTTTCCTGACCGGAGTCCTGCGTCTTGTATAACAGGCAGAAGTTTCAGCAGACACAGCCTGACCCAGTCCAAAGGCCAGCCTGGAAGACCTCTCCTGTTCTTGGTTGGCTGTCATACAAAGAATTCTCTGCTAGCCGGACCTTATCAGACAGATATAAGGGGCCAGGCCCAGACATAAACCAAATTCTAAGGCACACCCATATTTCAGTATGAAATGAGAAAAAGCAATCCTATAGCACTGTTGAGACAGAAAAGATGAAATTTTTAGCACAAGCCTCTGACATTTCTGGTCCCAGGCATGTCAGGTAAGGGATACTCAACCTGTACCAACAGGTGGTGGGTAAGGAAGAGTGTGAATCGGGACCAGGACTGCCAGGTGAACTAAGGGACAGGACTCCCGTCGCTCCGATGGTTCTACAGAAGAGGGGATCTCATCACCATACCTGCTGAGATTCCCTCTTCTGCACAAGCATTCCACCTAGAAACCTAAATGTGACAGAGATGCAAAAGTTGCAGATTAATGGTTTAAAGCAATTCTGATTAATTTCTAAAGCAAAAGCTACTTTAACATCCCAAACTTAGAAAGCACCCAGTGAAACCCCCAAAATAAGGGGGGGCATCTCAAGATCCTGAAGAATGATGCTTAACCTTGGAAAGCCGAAGGTATTTGGGATTGCAGCTGTTTTAAAGGCCTTCTTGTGGGGTGTTGGGGGTGAAGCAATGGCTGTGGAATTTTTTTGATGGTAAAGACTCCATTATCATTTGCTGGCCTCTTGGCTTTTTAATTATTAAATGTCTTTTGTTCAGCATCTTGAGACCAGTTGTTCTGTTTATTTTCACGGGCTTCAGACTTGCCTGCAGGAGGCAGCAGCAGCCTGTGAACACAAGGGAATGCACTATTTACACTGCAGTAAAGGAAAAGCACTCTGCACATGCCTGGATGAGGCCTTCCTCTCACCTGTTCCAGGCGAAAGGCTCTGGTTGTGACCAAATTAAAAGGAAGGGTCACCATTTCTCTCCTATGGACCCAATCTTAGTATCCATGCATTTCCTACAAACCAAAAGAAAATAGCATATGAATGTGAAGTGTGATACAACCATTGTGGATTATGCAACCTTTGTTATCTTACAAGGTACTTCTTGTTGTTGTTGTAGCAGTAAACATTTGCTTTTTCCTACTGTGTGTGTTTTCCTTGAAAGGGATACCCCTGGCTGCTCCGATTCTAGGGGGAGAGGCCCATGGCTGTTTGCCACCCAAGATCAGCAAGTAATGCATACCTCATGTCACATCAGTTGGGGTGGCATCACCACTTTGGTGTGCGGGATGGGAGCAGGCCCCAATCCACGGAGGATGGAGCCCTCTGGTAGCAGAGGGCTCTGGATGTTGAGTCTCTGCTACTTTCACTTTGAAAAAATGGTTGTACCTGGCCGGGGGGTGTAACTACAGGGAGGGCAAAATGAGAGCACTGCCGCCCCCTAAAAAATAAAAATTTTACCCAATGCAATTTTCCTTCAGATCCCAAACTTTTAGCATTGCAGTAAGTTAAAACATCAGTTGAGCATTTAGAAACAGAGTTTAGGTATCCAAAGAAAAGGGGCAGCCAAAAAGAAGGTCAGGACAGCCAACAAAAGCGTTCTCTCAGTGTAAACAACTTTCAATCTCTGTGGTGCTGGAAATTTGGAGATGAACTATATGTATTTTGGGGGCAATGACTTCATTTTGCCCTCCTCATAGCTACACCCCTTGTTGCACCCACAAAATTTAGTCACGTGATTTAAATTTTTATACTCCTTGACAAATTTCCAGGAGGTCTTGATACATTAGCTATCTTTCTTTACCTGTCGTTTCTCTTCTATAAAAAGCTTCTTGTGCTGAGACCCATAAAGGCATGTTCGGGCACAACCTGGGTTTATATCTACAGTAGACCTTCCTATAATGAGGGTTCATTTTATGTAGTTTCAATTATACGCTTGGCTTGCAAGCGCTGCTTGCTCTGCTCACAGTATCTGGTGCTACTTGTCCTGCTCAGCTAAAATGCATTCATTTTGGGTGAGAAAAGAAGAGTCCCACATTATATGAAAGGTCTGAGAAAGGATCCTTTGTGTTATTTGCAGGCCTACTGTATTCCATGTTCACAATAAGGCATGTCTCTCAAAATGATTTTTTTAGTATCTATGCTAACTTTGACTTTATCCATGGCATCCACACTTCCAACTCTTATAATAACCCTTATTGTGCCCTTCCAACTCTATTCTTTTATTTCTCAGCATCACCCGTTCTTTCATCGAAACCAAACAGCAGGCTGCAAAATATAATTTCAAGTCAGGTAAACCCAAGCTTCCTCTCTCCTTTGCATCTCATTGCAGCCACCAAAATTTGGAAAGGGATTCCTCGTGCCTCCAGGAAGCCACATCTCTGACTCCCCAGTCCACTTCTGCTGTCATCCCTTCTCCTCTGAAAAATGCTTCCAGAAAAGCCTCTAATAAAGAAAGGCACACATCTTTCCTTTAGTGGAGGGGATGGAATTCCATGACCTTCCAGTTCTTGCCAGACTGTAACTCCCATCAGCCAATGGTGATGAAAGCTGGGAGATACAATTCAACAATTTCTGGGATATTTAAGCCAGAAGTGAACTTCTGGTCACTCCTGAGTTGTTCTTTTTTTTCAATCGGAAAAAACATTCTGGGGAGGGGGTGACCCACTGTGGACCCTGGGCCAGGGCAAAATTTGGCCCCTGGCGGCAAGGAAGCTGCGTACCTCTGGAGTAAGCAATACCAGGTTTGATACATTCAGACACGTGAAGATGGGGACTGCCAAAGAAGCAGACCAGAGCTTGGAAGGGCTCCTTTTGGGGATTGCAACACCCAGAATCCGCCATCTGGCAGCATCCTGATCACTCACAAAGAGATGCTCCGATTCCAATTCTGCTTGTGCATCATCCAATTTATTCGCTTCCAAAGGAGGCTGTGTGTCCCACACCTGTGTCCAGCCCAGTCCTACACAGCCAGGTTTCTGAGTTTTAAGGACCGGCATGAACTCCAAAGTCCAGGGACTGTGGGGTGGGCTGAGGACCCTCTAGCGAGGAGCTCCTTCCTCATCCCGCTGTCTCCACTTTCACAGAAGGAGCTTGGCTGTCAGCTCCAGGTTCTCCTGGATCGCCCGGGTCAGCATGGACCCTCTGGTGAAACTCAAGGCTCTGCTGACCATGGAAGGCCTTGCCACAGACGGGGCACAGAAAGGCCTGGCCTCTGATGTGGGCCTCCTCGTGCTTCTCCACAAAGCTCTCTGGATATTCGCCACAGTGGTAGCTCTGCTTGCCCGAGTGGGTCATCTGGTGGCAGAGCAGCCAAGAGCGGCACGCAAAGCTCTTGGCACAGTCCTGGCACTGGTAGAGCCGGTCCCGCGAGTGGCTGCGGAGATGCTTCAAGAAACAGGCCTTCTGAGGGAAGTTCTTGCCGCACCGGGTACAGGAGTAGGCTTGTTCGCCAGCGTGGGTGTTCTGGTGCACTGTCAGGTTGGTGAGGCGAGTGAAACTTTTGTGGCAGAGGGCACACTGGTAGGGCTTCTCTCCCGTGTGGATTCGGCGGTGCTCCACCAGCGTCGAGAGGCGAGTGAAGCGCTTCTCGCACTCAGAGCAGGCATAGGGCTTCTCCCCTGTGTGCGTCCGCTGGTGTTCCAGCAGGGTGGAGAGGCGGGTGAAGCGCTTGAGGCAGGTCGGGCAGGCGTAGGGCTTCTCCCCCGTGTGCGTCCGGTGGTGCGTGGCCAGGGTGGACTGGTGGACGAAGGCCTTGCCGCACTCGTGGCAGGCGTACAGCCGCTCCTCCGTGTGCAACTGCTGGCCTTGGGCGTAATGCTCCTTCCCACCAAAACAATAGTTGCCGTCAAGACACGAACGTGGTCGCTCAGAGGGATCCCGCTGGGCAGGACGAGAAATTCTTCTGCCATTTGGAAGGCCTAGATCCAAACCGTCTGGCACTGCGGGGAGGCCGATTTTCTCGGTCAGCTCCAAAGGCCGCGTATGTCTCTGGCCGTTGCAGTCGTTCATCTCCCGGAGGAAGTTCTCCTCGGATCTCTCTGCCAAAGTCCAACGGGGCTCGGTCACCCCTGAGCTTCTCTTCTTTCGGCTTGGCAGCCACCTCTCATCTGCAATCACAGGAAAAATAAAGACGGGAAATCACATTTATTAGAAGGATTTATTTACCACGTCTCAGTCCATCAGGCCTCTTGCCTGGAGTGATGCGACACCAAATAAAAATATTTAGAATATTAGATAAAAAAAAAACATTTAAACAAAGGTGCTTTTACAAGCATTGAACAGTTTTAAAAACCCGCGGCATCCACTCATGAAAATGACGCTGCCTTAGCTGTCCACCAGAAGCTCGAGGGGGACGGATGGAGCCAACCTGACCCTCCACTGGGGAGGGAGCCCCACAGCCAGGGAGCTGCTACACAGAAGGCCCCGACATGCGCAACCACCAGTCAAGCCTTGTGGGTTGGTGGGACATACAGCAGGGACTCCACTTGGGATCTTAAATTTTGGGCAGTCTCACACGGCAGGAAACCATCTTCCAGATATCCCAGCCTCCTGCCCATTTAGGACTTTGTAGGGCAAAATTAACACCTTGAGTTGAGCTTTGATAATGTTAAGCCATGTCAGTTCAGTGATGCTTACCTTGTGAACCTGGAGTGCTGCAGATGACAATGGCAGCCTGTGGCCCCAAGGGATTTCTTCAGTTGACTTAGCCCATTTCCACACTATGCTGTTATAGTGCTATTATTCCACTTTCAACCTCCTATGGAATCTTGGGGTTTGAAGTTTAGGGAGGGGCCTCAAAGGCCCCCATTAAGCAACCCTCAAAGGCCCCTCCCTAAACTGCACAACCCAGGATTCCATAGGAGGTTGAAAGTGGAATAATAACGCTATAACAGGCTAGTGTGGAAATGGCCAAGGGCACTGGATCTAATCAGCTCTTTGTTACTTCTGGCTCTAGGACCCCTCCTATGTTCCTATCCTCATCATGTTGGTTGCCTTCTCTGGTCACAGCCCTGTACGGCCCAGCATCCCATAATAGTTCTGCATGTGGTCCTGAAATGTCCACTCAACATCCCAGACTCTCCATTCAGCTTCTGGGGTGGGGACGCTGGAGAACTGTCCGGCTACACCACCATTCTGACAGATGCAGAATGTTAAGATATGGAATGAAATTAAGAAAGGTTATGTCGAGGTGGGAGAACCTAAAATTAGCATTGTGGAGGAGCATTTCATGGATAAAAATGAATGTTTGGCCTGGAATGTGTTTCTTTTTTTAAATACCAGTTTTGACAATGGATATATCATGTAAGCAGTGGCAGAGATATACATTTGAGTTTATATGGAAAAGGAAAAAAGCAAGAATTTAAGGTGTTGCAAGATGCAAAACAAAGTGGAGGATTTTGAGATGGAAGAGGGGGAGCTGTAGAAATCCCCTCTCCCTCTCTCTTTGTTCTTCACCTACCTGGGGCTGTTTCTTTGGCCTGTACCTGGCTCTCCTCCACCTCCTGCTCCTCTCCCTCTCCTTCCAACTCCCTTTCTTTCTGCAAGTGGTCTTGCTCTCGCTTGATCTGGGAGGCAGCTTCAAAGGCAGAAGCCAGGGAACCTGCAAAGAAAATTTGAGAGTAGAATAGGGGGCCGTCTGCTTTATTTTGTTAAAAACACGGTTGTCAGTTTTTCTCTTTGTAAGCAACATTCTCAGTATTCAGAAGGCAGCCCCTGTGTAAGGAACAGAGGTGAGGCCCTGAAAGTGCAGCACAAAATCACAAAATCGCAATTCTCTCTCTCCCTGAGTTCAACTACACTGTGTGGAGGTCACAGCAATTTGCTGTCATTTAACTATTGTTGTTGTTATGTGCTTTCAAGTCATTTCCAACTTATGCAACCCTAAGGTGACCCTATCACAGGGTTTTCTTGGGGCTGAGAGTCTGTGATGCACCAAAAGTCACCCAGTGGGTTTCCATGGCCAAGTGGGAACTCAAACCCTGGTCCCCAAGATCCCTAGTCCAATATTCAAATCGCTACACACAGTGGCTCTTGATTTAACGGTGCCTCCCTGCAACTGGCCAAGGGAATATTTATTTATTGACTTCATTTGTATGCTGCCTTTCTCCCAGAGTGGGACCCAGGGCAGCTTCCAGAAAGAGTCAATTTAAAAAGAAAAAAACCTAACCCAAGCCAGGATCCGTGGGGCCTCCTCCCTCTTCTGCGTCATGCTCGTGGCCGTGCGTGCACGGGTCCTCCCCTCGCTCGATCCGGGAGAGAATGTCCGGTTTAGAGATTGCATAGTCTGTTTGCAGTTGGGAAGGGCGGGACGGAAACATCAGGAAAAGAATGAAGTTTATACGTGTGTTTTCCTGAGCATCAAAAGATAGACAGCTGTTGTACAGAACATGGTAAGCAGAGATTATTTCCATTCACTCCTACTGAATTCCTCCAGTCATAATTTTTTTCATGGGAGGCAAATATCTCATGGCCCTTTCATTCAGTCCCTATTTGATCCACAATTTATACGTATTTAAGGTTTAGGAATTTCGACTCCAACCTTCAATAGATTCCCAACAGAACTCTCCCAGATTGAAATTACAATGGAACAAATTTTTTAAAAAATGAAATGAAATCGAAAATATTTCTATTTCTATTATTACTATTACTATTATTATTATTATTATTAACCCCACCTTTCTCCTGGTAACAGGACTCATGGCGGCTAACCACAGTAAAACAATGCAAATTAAAAACAATACAAAACATTTCCAAAGGGTCCTCCACTGGGAGAACAACAGAAGAGGAACGGGGCAACATGGTAAGTCCCAGCCAAAGATGCTACAGTCCTGCTGTGATTGTGATTTGTCTCATATACAAGCTCTGTAAAATGGCCCCAAGGCCATGTTGATTCACCAGTGGGTGCAGGGCCCAGAGTCAAAGAGAAGGCAAGGGGCACCCCTTACCGAGAGAGATCAAGTATTCGTAGTTCCCCTTCATCACATTCTTGTACAGATCCTTCTGCCAGTCCTCCAGTTTCTCCCACTCCTCTTGGGAGAAGGTGGCACTGTCGTCAAAGGTGGCCGGCACCTGGAAAACACAGAGATCTGAGCACCCAAAACCTCCCTGACAAGAGGCCAGTCCAGGCCTGTCTTAGTGCCCAGGAGCCAGAGGTACAAACAGATCTCCTGAGCGTGACCACTGCCATCTTGTTTGTTGGACAGACATTTTGTCTGCCAGGGCAGCAGGAAGCTCCCCCACTGACCGCAGGTCCCAGCATAAGGGTGGGCACAATGCACGCACAACCTGAACCCCTCTTCCAGGTCCCCTAAACCCCTCCACCACTCCCAAAGATTCCTAATCCCCCAACTTAAAAAAATCAGCATGATTTTAAAGTAATCTTAACCTCGAAACCATGCAAAAAGCCCCACAGACGGAGGAAAACATGCAAAAATCATCCCACCTTCACTCCCGCAAGCTCTCACTCCAGAATAACATACTACCTTACATCCCTCGGTTCTCTGCAGTCCCTCTCAAACTGGCAACAGGATGTCACTCCCTTTCACTTGTTGTGGATGGGGTATTGCCTACAGGGAGTCTGGGAAGTGGAAACCGGCCCCGCACTGTTGCCCATTCCTGCCCTAGGGCAACGCCCCACCGACCGCAATAGCAGTTGCACCCTGGAGCCAGCCTGTAGGGTATGCCAACTACGTGGGAAAAACTACTTTTCCATAGTACTTTACGGCAGAAACCTAATGGCACACCAGAGGGAGTTACAGCAATAGGCTTGTGGCAAATTTTAACCCAGGGAGAAATGGGTTCAAAACCACATTCTGCCATGTTAGAGATGGAAGACTTTGTGCCAGGTGCAATAATCACAATATTCCCTACTTTACAGGGTTGTCTTGAGCCTAAAGTGTGGAGGAGAGGGAGAACATACTGTTAGCGCACGGTTAAGAGCCCTTTCATAAATGCCTGTTGGAAAAGTTTCCACGTGCCACTGGAGGATAGCAAAGAAGGTTCCGTCCTAGCCTCCCTGGGGAGGGAGCAGTCACCGAGAGGGCCCTGTCTCCTGCATTCCCACCAATGCTAACCTGAAGGACTAATTCCAAAAGCTAACCCAAGAGAGGTTTCCTCCTCCACATAGCCCTCGTCGATGCACCCACCTTTGGGACTTCTCCATTGATGCTGGGCGGGAATCGCAGGATCCAGAAGTTCCGGTTCGTGAGCAGGGTCTCCATGTTCTCCAGCCGCCTCTGGAGCATCCCGTACTCCTGGATCAGAGTTCCCAGGGCAGCCCACTTGCTCTCCAGCTGGTTCCCAAACTCCAGCTCCGTCTTCTCACATTCAAAGATCTTCTTCTCGGCCGTCCCCGCCCGTCCTTCGAGGCTCAGCATCCGCGAAGCCAAGGAATCCATTTTGGTCTCCATGGCTTGGACGGCTGCCACCAGAGCCCACATGGACCCTTCCGCCATTTGCCCCGCCGTGGGCCACTCCAGGACAAGAAGGGACGGCTGTGTCGCTGGTAGACTTTGGGACTGGGAGTCCTGTTCCGGAACCTGGTTAGAGGGGAGAAGGAAACCAGAGTTGTGGTGAAAACCACAGAAGCCTGACCTCATCCCTGTGGGGTCATTTCGTTTCCAAAATACAAAGCAGTTCGGTTTTTGGGTTGGGAAGATGAGCTCAAAGCCTAAGAAAAATACATAACAAGGGGCTCAATGAAAAGAGATCAAAAGCTCTGTTTTCCAAAAGGAAAATATATGAAAACGGAGTAAATAAAAAGAGATCCTTTCTCGAAAAGCCCCCTGAAAACTTCTGTTTTTCAAAAGAAAACTATATGAAGACTAGATACTTTTTTAAAAAAAAGTCCCCTGAAAATTTCCTCTTTTTAAAAGAAAAATATATGAAAACAGACTAAGAGATTCTTTTTTTTAAAAGCCCCTTGAAAAGTTTCTCTTTTCAAAAGAAAAATGTATGAACATGGGGGAAATAAAAAGAGCTCTTTTTTAAAAAAGCTCCCTGAAAACCTCCTTTTTTTCAAAAGAAAAATATATGAAGACAGACAAAAAGATCCTTTTTTAAAAAAAAGCCCACTGAAAATTTCGCCTTTTCAAAAAAAATGAAAATGAATTAAATAAAAAAAGATCCTTTTTCAAAAAAGCCCCCTTAAAAGTTCCCTCCCCCCCCCAAAAAAAAAGAAAATGGACATTTTACAAAACAATCAAGTAAGGGGAAAAGCCCTTTTGCAAAGCTCTTTTCTGGATTCAGCTCCAGGGAACGCGCGTTACAAACATAGTTCAAGTTACAAGAAAGCCAATTCAGATTAGGAGAGATCCCAATCTGCTTCTGCTGCGCGGGAAGACACCGTCAAAACATGCTCTCCCATTCTTTTTTTATTAAACAAGCAAATAGCAAAACAACAAAAGAAAACACGACCTAACCGACAATGCCAAAAAAGGCCGAGAGAGTGTGGCTTGCCAGGGTCACCCGGCGGGCCTCTGTGACCGGGTGGCGACTTCCGCACCAGGCTGTCGCTGCGCCATTCGTCCCGCCGTCATCATCCTGCGGCACCCCGGGGTTTGCAGTTTGGGGGGGCGGGCTGGCTGGCCAGGATTCCGTAGGATGCTGAAAGCGGAATCGCAGCGCTCTAGCAGGCTGGTGCGGACGTGGCCTACGCCCGCCCCCCTTCTCCCGGAGGGCCCCCGCAGCTGAAGCGCCCGACCCCGGGGCGGCTGGCGCCGAAGCCCCCGTGCCTGGAGCCGGGGAAGGGCGCCGAGGCCACGCAGGGGGCCCCGCTTCCCGGGGCGCGGGGCGCCACGCAAGCTCGCAGCCGCCGCCCGGGGAGAGCGGGCGCGCCGGGCCTCCCGCGCGCCCTGCAGCGCCCTCGCCCCGGAAGAGCCGCGCGGACGGGCCGGGGCTCGCGGCGGCCCCGCGACGGATCCCCGCACTGCCGCCTGCGGGAGGCGGCCCGGCGGCCGCGGATTCCGCCCCGGGGATCTCCAGCGCACTCCCGGCCCCTCCTCTGAGCCTCTGCAGAGTTCCGCTGGAACTGCAATACCTGCGCCAGGAGCCTCCGGGCATCACCTGGGTTGCCAGAAACGGCCCCTCCGCGACCAGCAAGGGACCAGATGTTTGCTTCTGCTGTCGGGGCGGGGAGACGCTTTTGACGTTCAACAGCACTGACAGGCCCCGCGCTAATCTCCGCTCCCGGAGGATTAACTAGCAAAGGCGTCAGCTCCTCGCTGGCCAAGGCAAGGGCTTCCCCACCTGGGGCCGGAGCATCCCCGGCCGCCCGGCCAAAGGAACCAGGGCCATTTCCGCGCTACGGCTCCACGTCCAACGCCCGATGGAATCCTGGGGCTGGCCTCGAAGGAAAACGCAGACGCTCGCCGGCTCGCCTCGGTCTTTTAGCATACAGACGGGGATGAGCGGCGTCTGCTGACAGATCCTTTGACGCTATTGTCACTGGGCGGAGGAAGGAACAAAAGAGCGCTTTGCCCAGACACTTCGACACTCTACAGAATACAGCTCCCGTTAGAAGCAGGTGCTAATCTTAAACAGGCAAAAGATCTCGACCGTAATAGCTCCCTGGAAGAACGGGAAAACGGGGGCCGTTTCCGCACTAGACTCTCGTAGCGCTATGATTCCACTTTCCACATCCTATGGAATCCCGGGGTTTGCAGTTTAGGGAGGGACCTCTGAGGATGGCCTTTGGGGCCCCTCCCTAAACTGCCAACCCCAGGATTCCATGGGATGTTGAAAGTGGAATCATAGCGCTACAAGAGTCTAGTGCGGAAATGGCCGCCCTAGGCTATATAACAAGGTTTGTAGAGGAGGTTTGCCACTGCCTTACCGGGACCCCGAAAATCCGGCCCCAGGTGGCGCTCGCAAGCTGAGGGCGGACGGGCCAAACACGCATGCGCGCACGCCAGACCCTTTCCCCTCACCTCAACCAGTGCGCTGCTTTACTGGCATCCGTTGTGCTAGACGGCCCATAGAGTCCTCCGCCGCTTCCTGCAGCGCAGCGCCACCTTCAGGCGGGAGGAGCGAGCGAGCGGGCGGCCTCCACTCTCGCGATAGGTTGGAAGGGGAGGGGCAGGAACGCCGCCTTGGCTGGAAGGCTCGAGTCGGGTGCTGGGCCTCGCTGGCCCTATGCGCTGTCAGAGCGCTGTTATTCCGCGTTAACTTCCATGGCAACACCGTGTGCAGTCCTGGGATTTGCAGATTAAGGAAGGGCATTTAGAATTCTCAGCCGGAGAGCCCTGGGGCCTCAATATACTACAACTACCAGCATTCCACGTGATGTTGCCATGGCAGGTAAAGAGGAACAATAGCGCTATAATGGTGTAGCGTGGCTGTGGAATCCAGCTCCCAGAAGGCCCTGCCAGGAGGTCCAACAACAAAGGCGCCTGAGAATTACATCCCAAGGTGCAGAGCCGCCGTCCTAGCAATGCTGTCAACCAAAAGGAGGGGCCATTTCCACCCCACACCCTTTCAGCGTCCTTACTCCACTTCCAGCCTCCTGTGGAATCCTGGGGTTTGCAGTTTAGGGAGGGACATTTTGAATTCTCAGCCAGAAAGCGTTTGGGCCTCAGGAAACTACAGGATGTTGAAAGTGGAATCGTAGCACTGTAACAGTGCAGGGCGGAAGTGCCCACGGTGCCTTTCAGATGTTGCTGGGGGTCCAACTGACAGTTTAGACTAAGTGGCCTTGGGACCGCTGGGAGTTGCAATCCAGCAACTAGAATGTGGCATTTTCACTGACGGCAATAGTCCCAGTTAATCCTCTGCCGTCCCACTTTTTCAGCTGCTCTTAGAACATCCCAGTTTCCTTGCTCTCCTTCCACTTTCCCCCCTTTGTCCTCAGCTTACCTTAATGACCGCAAACTGGTTCAAAGGGCAAAAGTAGTTTGCATTCAGCAGGAGGAGAAGAGGTGGAGTCTTACTTTTCCTGGTCTACTCAGTCAAAAGCAAACGGCCACAGCCTCTCCTCCTGTTGCTCTTCGTCATTTACAACTTCTGCCATCTTGATGACATTGTTATTGCTTGGCCGCACATGTCCCGGTTTTCCTCTATGGAATGTTGCGGGGGGATGCATTTTCCACTGCAACACCATGATTTTGGAACAGAGCACCAGGCAGTAAAAGCCACACCATAGTATGGTTGATAGTTTAATTCCAATTCTATGTTGGTGTTGTGGATGTATTTAACTCTCCTTTTGCCAGCAGAGAAAAACATTTCTTTTCAAGCAGGTTTTTTAGCATGTGAGCTGGGGAGCTTATTTATTTATTTATTAAGCTGTTTTTAAAAAACACCGTTCTAGGTTTTTTTAATAATTTTATATGTTTTAAAATGTTTTAATGTTTTTAACATTTTTGGAAACTTCCTTGGGTCCCACTCTGGGAGAAAAGGCAGCATATAAATATAATAAATAAATACTGTATGCACAATTTGTAGGCCATATAACAACAACAACATTAGTGATGATGATGATGATAGTTGGCCAAACGTTTCCATTTACTGTTCTCCGACCCCTGCACTCATGCACACACACAAAGGCAAGCCCAAACCATTTCAGACCAACAATTTATCAAGGGATAATTTATTTGCACAGTTTCAGCAAAGCCTAAACTCTTATAATGAAGCTCCACAGCAAACAAGTTACAGGAGGTTCTTCAGGAAAAAGAGAACTGGAGATAGCATTGTTTTTTAAAGCCTCAATATCAAAACTCAACATTTCACAGAGAAGCCTTCTTTCCATGTTGTAACAATGGTCACAATTCTCAATGAAGGATGAAAGAGTTGATGGGGGAGAGTTGATTAAAAAGTCACAAATGTTTCTGAGTTCCTCCAAGAAGTACATCAGCCAGCCAGTTACCTGCTTGAAGTTATGTTTTGCCACGAGGGCACTGTGTTTGCAGAGCAGTTAATGCCGAGGCAATGGAATCCCAGAGTCAAGAACTCCATGGAACAACATTTTTTAACTGGTGGTGATTTCTTTCCATTCCATGCCTCCTCTAATTACCAATTAGGGGATCAGACCCAAATACCATGGGGATCAGACCCAAATACCACAGGGAGCAGAAAACTAGCCAAGCCCCTCCTGAAGCAGGGTGACAAATACACCCTGCTATGGATGCTGTGCAGTTATTTATAATAAAATATATGACAGACAAAGAGCAAAGCTTAAGAAATGGCTCCAGGGGTTGCACATCCCACACTTAGAGGGCTGCAAGTCATATCTAGTCCATCTGCAACTCCCAAAATACAGTGGGAACTTTGAAAAGAGACCTTGTCCTAGGGTCACAGGCTTTTGGAGAAGCACAAAAAGATGTTTTTGAGAGTTTTGAAAAGAGGGAAAGCTCCAACAGAGGGGAAACCCAGACCCTTTCTCAGGAAAAAGGACACAGGAGCAAATTGCTATGAAAACAGTGCTATGAAAAGAGAAGGCGACCAAGAGAACAATGTGCGTGTTGTTGTTGTCATTACCAATTGCAACAGGCTCCTGACATTCATGATGTCATCCAAGCAGCAACCTCAGCACAGGTGAGCGGGAAGCACATGGTCTCTCTTGACCCATCAAAGAAGATTTGCTTGGGAATGAACTGGAGACCAAGTATTAAACAGACAACCAGTTCAGACAAGGCCGCAAGGGAAGCGGAGGGAAAGGAATCTCCAATCCCACCGCAAGGGTAAGCCAACTAGGATGCACAAAGGGAAAGCTCAGGGGCAGAAGGAGCTGCAGGGCAAAGCCATCCATGGTTAAGAGGAGGGGACTGCAGGCCAGGAGTTCACAAGGCCACCTCTCTCTCTGCCCAGCAGCAGGGTGGGCAATGGAATGCACAGGCAGCTCTCTTGTTGCCCTGTCCAACAACAAAACCTCTAGCTCGGGGGACCTCTAGCTCCATTCAGCCCCATTTCCCACCCACCCTGGACCCCAATGGGAGACATGGTGTGAAAGATTATCAGGAACGGGGAATAAAAGGAGAAGTTGGGAGGAGTGCCTTTTTTAATCCCCTGAAGGCTTCCAGATTCTCTAAAAATACCACATAAGCATTTTTTTGCAACAGGGTAATTGGGGGACATGCACACAAGGCGTGGGGAGGGAGTGCCGTATTTTAGCCAAGAACTGTGCCCCAGGAGACACGAGAGAGAAAGAGACAAAGAGAGACAGACAGATTGAGAGAAAGAGGCAGACAGAATGAGAGAGATTTTGAGGGGGAGAGGCAGAGAGCGGTGAGCAAAGTGCAGTCCCCTAATGATGTTTTTTGCAGCCCCCAACACCTCCAGAACTTCCAGACCAACATTTTTCTGGCCAAAAAAGGGACAGGAAATTGATGCCCATGGAAAGCTCCAAGTGCAACAATTTACCTTTCCAGGAGGCTGCAAGGCCTCCCCGTACCATTTAACATTAAAAAAATGCCCATTCTAAAGAAGCAGCAGCCGAGTTCTGGCCACTTTGGAGTTTTTTTATTTATTGGGAGCTCATGCAGCCCTCGAGAACCTCAGGGCATAAAATCAGCCTCCAGACCTGCAACAGTTGCACCTACCCAAGAGAGAGAGAAGAGGAAGAGAAGAGAAGGAGGGAGGAAGGAAGGAAGAAAGAGGGAGAGAGATCTCGTCTTCAGAACTGATGGACACATACACGCACACAAACATAAACGAGGGACTCCGGAGGTCATATAAAACTGCCACATGGGCCAAATGAAGCCCACATACCACCCCTTGCCCACCCTCCCCTAGCTGGACCCATCAGGGATTGCCCGAACAGGACAAGAGACCCCTTCTCCCACAGCACGCATTTCAGTATGATGAGCACCCTTCCTGGATTTGTTTCTGGGGATATAAAGAAGTGCATCCAGGTCAGGCTTGTGTTGGGATGTGTGCTGAAACACATGCCAGGATGTGGGACCCAAGAAGAGTATTTCACTCCTCTGCCCAAAAAGCTTTCTCTCTTGGGAGAATAATCTCTTTCCTACTCTGCGGGAGATTTCTGGAATGCCTGGCTGCCTGATAAATCAAACAAAACAGGGACAGGGAGATCCTTTAAGGCGAGTGGCCTTGGTGCCATACCTTTCCATAGTGGGGTTTTGCCCTTAGGAAGCAAGAGCGGCCGATGCATTTTCCTCGGTGGGTTGTTTCCCTCCTCCACCAGGATCACGGGGAGTTTGCTCTGATCCTGGCAGGAGATATCACATTTCTTACAGTAGCCCCCGCTGTTCTCTGGTGCCCCCCGGAAAGACAGCCACGAGCCGCAGATGTGGCAGCGGCGACTCCGCGTCCGGCTGTGGTTCTGGAGGTGCTCCATCAGCAGCCCCTCGTGGACAAACGTCCGGTTGCACTGGGCACAGCGGAAGGGCCAGTCCTCCGAGTGCATCCGTTTGTGTTCAGCCAGAGCCACCGGGCACGTGAAATAGACATTGCACTCCAGGCACCGGCGGACCTGGCCAGGGGCGTGGGACTGCTGGTGCTGCTCGAACGCGTCCGCGTCCGTGAAGCTCCGGTTGCAGGCCGAACAGTGCAGGGGCCAGTCGATGGCGTGGACACGCTTGTGCACCATCAGGGTCTTCTGGCTGGAGAAGCACAGGTTGCATTCGTTGCAGTGGAACTGCATCCCCGGAACGTGGACATGCAGGTGCTGGGAGAGCTGGCCTTGGAAGGCAAAGCTCCGGTTGCACTCTGTGCACTGGAATTTCCGCTTGCGGCTATACTGGTGGTCTCCTAGGGTCTCCTGGTTCAGGTTCCCGTTGCACATGCTGCACTGGGCCAGGCAGCCTTTGTCATCCGCCTCATGCTGCTCAGGGTCCCCTGTGGCGTTCTGCAGAACAGCGCTCTCGCAGGATGTTAGCGATGACCCAAGCGCCTGGTCGTCTTCCTCCTCTGCAGCTTGGAGCAGCCTATTGTGTTCTGCTGGGGCAAAAAAAGGAAATCAGTCTTTAGGAGAAGGAGAAGGAAAAAAATAAAACAACCTCCCAAGGCAGATCAGCCAACACCAGTTAATACCAATACCGTACATCAGGGGAGGGCAGCAACAAGGGGAACAGCAGCCATTCCGACTGCCACTGCTATTAACTCTGAGGCTGAAGAAGAACAGCAAGGCACCGCTCCATTGCGCCTGATTGGAGATTGGTGATTGGTGATTGGATTGGTGATTGGAGAGAGCCCCTCCTGCTGCATTCCAACTACCACTGCTCTCCCTCTTGTGAAGGAGAGAAGAGCAGACAGGCATCATGACTAGGCCCCAGCGGCTGAGGAGAGCTTCTCCCGCCATTTGCCACTGCTCTGACCTCTAAGGGAGAGAACAGCAGCCAGGAATGGCTGAACTCAATTCCTGCCCACCTGCATACCCTTTCCCTTCTGTGCCTGTTATTTAGATTGTAAGTTTGAGGGCTGGGAACTGTCAGATCTAACTACTTGTAAGCTGCTCCGGGAACCTTTATGGCTGAAGGCCGGAGAAGAAATAATCTAAATAAATCTATTTCTTACACCCCACAGGAAGCACCCGCGTTCCCAACACAACTACTAGTGACCTTACATTACAGCTCCATTCTGATTCTACGATTCTTGGAAATGGATATAACAAACACATTCAAACAACTTGAAAAGCGCCTTTTAATGGTATTCTCATCAGTTACAATGAACACATTGTTAAAATAAAATGAATCTAAAAATAGACTCCAAAAGGCAGTTTCATTATTCATGTTGTTTCTTTTTCTTTTCTTTTGTTCTTTATACAAACAGGATATTTATATAAGGGATGCCAGTTTTCTGTGCTCTGGATCCAAGGCCAGGGCAATGGCATTCGGGATGGAGTGAGGCCCTTTCGTCTCCTTCTGGGCCTGGGCATGGTGGAGCTGTGCCTGCCTCTTCTTCTCTCCCTCTGAGGCCAAGGCAGTGGCAGTGGAACCACAGCAGCTAAAAGTGGAATCACAGCCGTATAATTCTGCAGTTTGAGTGGACCCTGTGTTCGTCGGCTCTAACCAGCAGCCATGGTTTTCCAGGGTTTCAGGCAGAACTCATTCCCAGTCCAGACCGCGTCTCTCATAGGGATCCCCTAACAGAGAGCTAACTGATCCCACCCCTGTTTAGCTTCTCAAATCTGAAGAGATCAGGATGTTTGTGTGATATGGTGACTATCCCTCCCCACAGGGTCATTCCTGGCTCCTGCAAGTAGAAGCTGTGTCTTCCTCATCAGGGCCCAGCACTCACCAAATGAAACCAAATACTGCTGGTCCTCCACATTCTGCTCCTCTTCCTCTTGCTTAATGCAAACAGAAATGAACGACTCTGTGTGTGAAACAAGGGAGTTGAAAAGGGAAAATCAGAAAGCATGGCCAGACAATTCTCACCCTGGCCTAAAGGGCCTTCCTCTTCCTTCCTTTAACTCTCTGTCACATGAGACAATTTTATAATGTTCTTCTAGCTGTTATTCCCATTTTAGATGAGAAAACACCACTGTGTCCAAAACACCACAGAAGTCAATGGGGATAATCTATTTAATTCGTATCACACCTTTCTATCAATATGGAACCCATGGAATGACAGTGAGAACCGCAGCCACCAAGCCACTCTTGTTTTCAGTGGATTGTGTCCCTGCCAGTGGCCCAGAATCCCAGGCCTCAAAAATGCTTCGCAAAACAGTCGGCTCACCACTGCTGGGGCTTCCAGGGGACAACGGTTCTTCCTTGATATGCATCTCCTCTGGTTCTTGCTTAACCTGTGAGCCGACATCATGGTGCAGAATCTGAAGTTCTTTGGGGAAGAAAGAAAAGTACACAGAAGAGCCACAGAAACATGCCATGTAGGGAGAGGACAACAGCAGCTCCCATGCCAAGAGCAGCAGAGAAAACAGTTGGGCAACAGCAAGAATCTGGCAGGGAGGCTAGAGCAAGGTAGGCAAAGTGCAGCCTGTGGGTCACATATACCCCTTGAGCCTCACTTCAGTGGCTACTGAAATCTGCCTGCCAGTCCCCCCGAGGCCCCCTCACCTTTGCTTAAACATTGGAGTAACTTGCAGGCAATATGTGCCCCAAAATCATACAGAAAGCCCCATAAATGCACAAAAACACGCAAAAATACCCCCATCTCCACAAGCAGCTCTGAACCCCATACTATCCCCAAGTACTTAAGTTTTTCTTTACAGTCTCTCTCAAAATGGCAACAGGAAGTGAGGCAACATCACTTTCTGTCATCATTTTCAAATGAAGGACAGAGGAAAACGGGTCTTTCGGATTACTTTGGGGGATACATCTCTTGGGGGAAGGTCTGGGAAGGAACCAGCCCTTGGCACCCACATAGTTTCCCACTTCCAATCTAGAACTATCATGTTGCCCATGGACTACATATCATACATACCGGGGCTAGAGACCTCTAAAAGGGTTGTTTCTCGGCAATCTTCTTGTGTGGCAAAGAGATTCACCTCTTCTTTGTCGTCATCGTCGTCGTCGTCATCATCGTCTCCACCCCAGGAAGCAGCATTCACAACAATAGAAGAAGAGGCTGTCCTCAAAGAAAAGAAGAAGCACAGAATTTAATCACTTGCTCAGCCTTTCTTTCATGCAGAAAACATACCTGCACAGGTATTTACCTATAAGATCAGAACCCATCTTGCAAAATGGGGGTAAAACCAGGCCCTAAACACAGATTGAGAGGCATTCACCCTGAGATGACCAAGAATCCTTCTTATGATACAGTTATAGTAGCTTGATCGCACTTTAGCTCTCATGGCTCTGCCCCATTGAATCCTGGGGTTTGTAGTTTGGGAAGGGACTCAGGATGCTCTTCTGGAGAATGCTAGTCAAGGGCTCCGAAACTTTGGTCCCCCAGGTGTGTTGGACTTCCACTCCCAAAATCCCTCACCACTGTGTGAAGTTGGCTGGATCTTCCGAAAGCTGAACTCTAAAACTTTTGGAGAACCAAAGTCTGAGAGAACACTTCTCCAGCCCATTTCCTTGACCTACCCTTCCCAGAAGGCCCTGGTTTAATCCTCAATCTCTCTTCTCAGGTCATTGTGGACACGGCTCAGTCCCTCCAGAAAACAACAAAAACCAGGGTGCTACAGGATGGCGCTTTGGCCACCAAAGTGATCCGAGCGGTGTTACAGTGCTGTGTAGACACACCTAGGTCTCTGCAGAGCATTCTTCTGCCCCAATAGGGTTATGTACTCTTCAGCATATACAATTTCCAAATAAAAAGGCCAGACAGAAAAGTGGGAGAGCTGCTGGAAAGAGGCAGCGAGACTTGTCAGCCTATCCAGAGGCCATGCTGGCTGGTGGATTCTGGTGTGTGCAAGCCAAATTGTGTAGCAGCAACTAAACAAGGGACCTCAAGGAATTCAAGGAAATGACTGCAAGGACACGAGATCCTTTCCATTTTTTTGAGTGTACAGTTCCATATGAGAGAGGAACACAGTACCTCATCACCTAAACAATCCATTTATTGTTTTATTTTGTTTTATAACAAAGCCTTATATGGCTCAGGTCCAGGCTATCTGAAGGACTGTACTTCCCCTTACGAGCCTGCTCAAATTCTAAAATCTTCAAGAGAAGGCCTCTTTTCTTGTCCCACCACTTTATCAGGTCTGGTTGCAACAATGGAGAGGGCCTTCTCAATGGCTGCTCCCAGACTTAGGAACTCCCTCCCTAGGGAGGCCAAGTGGGCTCCCTCTTTGCCCTTCTTCCACTGGCAAGTGAAAACCCGTTCCATCATGGTTTGTAGAAACTGACTCTGATGGGCTTTTAATGGCATGCTGTTCTTATAGACAGGGTTTTTTTTAACCATGTTTAAACAGTATAATTCTATAAATTGTTCAGTTGATTTCAAAACAACTTTATGCATGTATACTTACTCATGTTTTCATTTTTTAAATTATTTTCTTAGAACATATCATTTTAATACAGTAGGACCACCCTCTACATAGAAAAAAAATATTTTTGTATATTTTTAATCTATTAGCTTTAACAATTTATAAGCTGTCTTGAGTCCCACTATTGTGAAAAAAAGTCAAGATATAAAAAGTATCATTGTGGTTATTCCAGAGTCAAGTTTCAAGGTGACTCACAAGATTTAAAAAAACAAAAAACAGAGGTAAAAATACAAGAGACAAAATCCAACTGCTAGTCCATACTAGAGTGAGACCCACTGAATGAAGAGAATTCACTAAGTGCCGGCTTATCATTCAGCTGTTGCTTTGATGGACTTGTTCTAGTTCGGACTCAAACTGGAGTCTGAGTTTAAACAAAAAGATACCTGAACAGCTAGGATCAACAGGCATGTCCCCCTCCTCTAAATCTTCTGGATCCTTCACACTTGGATCGTCACTTTGTTCGATCTGGGACAGGAGGGTGGGCTTGGCAATGGCATCATCTGACCAGAGGAAAGGAGAGAGATTTCTGGGAAGCAATTCCATTTGAGAGAGAAAACTGGCATAGAGCAGAAAGTAGCTGGGGAGAAGGGTGGGAGGGATACATTCACAGGACTGCAGAACCTAAAGAGCAAACGGTACAGATGCAGCGTAGGTCTATCTCACAAGACATCCTCCCATATGAGCCGGTCAAGGCCCTGAGATCCTCAAGAGAGGCCCTTCTCTCAGCCACATGACTTTCACAGGCACCGCTGATGGGGACATGAGAGAGGGCGCTCTCGGTGACCACCCCAAAGTCTCAAACTCCCTTCCTTTTATTCTAAGAACTGAATGTTTTCATTCTGAGAACTGACTTTTTAAAATTATTATTCGGGCAACTGAATGTTTCTAAAGGAAAAGCTTTCCTGAAACGCTTTAACTGTACTGGGTTTTCAAAACTTGACTTTCTATTATTTTAAATTGTATATTTTAAATGGCTCTTCATGTTGTTGACAGATTAATTCCATTTCAACATAGGTCTTTGGTATGTTTTAACTATATGATATTTTTTTGAATTTGTAAACTGCTTTGAATCTCATGTTTTGGGGAAAAAAGCAAGGAAACAGTAGCAGTGGTAATACACGTTGAGCCTCCCTAATCTAGAAATGGGAAGTCTCCCAAAACCAAAACTTTTTGCTGCCAGCCACCCGCTTCCACTTTTGACGTGCAGTTGTAGCACTGCAGTGCTCCTGCTCGTTCACTCTCTCTCTCTTTGCTGCCAGCCATGAAGGAGCACCAAAGCCACTGCCTTCAAAGCAGAAGCTGGCAGCTGGTGATAAGAGAGAGAAACCAAGAAATGTGGATTGACTCCATTTCACATATCGTCTCTCTCTCTCCAGCCTCATGTGTCATGCATAACACAAGTAGCAAATAGATGTCTATATATAGTGAGGCTATACCGGTATAGTGAGGCTATACCGAAAAGGTGCTGCATGCCAAAATTTGAAAAAATTCGAAATACGGAACACTTCTGGTCCCAAGCGTTTCAGATAAGGGAGGCTCAACCTGTAGTAATAATGATGACAATGTAATAATATTATAGTTACAGATGTGCTGGGAGCAATTTGAAAAGGAGTGATGAAACATCTTCATGCAAATGAAACCACCATAGATAGAAACAGAATAGCACAAGTACAAAAAAATCACACCGCTTGGAACATAGCACCTTATCCAATGACATCTTGCTGGTTCCTAAATTCTTGGAGAGCATCCAAATTACTGATGGTCCACAATACCCTTGGGAGACCTTGAAACCAAGACAACAATGATAACAACTAAGGCATGCAAAACTCAAAATTCAAATGACTTGGCCAAAATTCTTCTTACCTAGGGAGACCAGCATTTCATAATTGCTTCTCATGACATGCTTGTACATTTCCTTCTGCCACTCGTCTAGGTTCCTCCATTCCTCCTCGCTGAAGCTGACCGAGGTGTCATTGAAGGTCACTGGCACCTGAAATGGCAAGAATAGGACATGCTCCAAAGTTGGCTGTACTGGTTCAACATTCCCAGCGGGTGACACCCATGTTAGTGGAGTGGGGAATCCACATGAGGCTTTAGTCTGAACTTCAAAGGAGCTATCCAAGCCCTGACCAAGACTGTAGTCAGACACAGAAGGAACCAAAAGTTTGAAGCACCTTCCTCCCAACCATTCAGGAGTATTGGACTGCAATTTCTATCATCCACAGTCAGCCTGACCAACACTGGGAAGCTGATTTAATGGTAGGACTTCTAGGATCACATAACTGCCCTCTCTTTTGTAACTCTTGAGCATCCACACAGAAGAAACTGGAAATGGATGCTTTGGTGTGTTCTTTTTTTTCCAGCTAACTATTGTTTGCTATTTCAACTGAAGCAGGACAAACCAATCAGTTTAAAGTATCATTTGTTTAAATAAGTTAAGATCAAACCCTGGTTTCAGATCCTGGCTTTTTTGGGGTATGTGTCGGGGTGAACCTCTTCATCCATTAATTAACTTTTCATCGGCTGCACCTAGATTGTGGAATGACCTGCCGGAAGCGATCTAACAGCAACATACGCTATCCAAATTCAAAAAAAGGGCTAAAGAGCTCTCTCTTCTGGCAGGACTAGTCAGTCTGTTTTTAATTATACTTCTCAAAGTACTTTCACTTGTATTTGTAGTTTTAATTATATATTTAATTATAATATATTTTAATTATGAGATATTTATATTTTAAATGGTTTTCTATTTTAATGTATTTTAGCTATGATTTGTTTTTAATTGTATCTATGTTGTACTTCACCTCAAGCCTTGGGGAAAGGCGGATAACAAATAAAAAATTCACTATTATTGTTATTCTTATTATTATTACTACTGCTCCTGCTGTTAATGAGCTTTTCATTTTATTTACGTGTCCATTTATTTTATTGAATTTATATCTCTCCTTTCTCCCAATACAGTACCCAACTTACAATGTTAAGTTAATATGAAATAGCTGCAACAATATGTAGTACAAAAGTAAAGGAAAAAACCCAATAGTCCAATTGGAACATTAATTTAAAATAATTAAAAATGCATTCAACACATATTTTAAAAAATACAGCACGCTCAATGAACAACCGTTTTTACCATGTGCTTTCTTTTAACCTATGCTCGAAGCTGCCATGGGTCCAACATCTAGAGAAAGGCTAGATATAAATTTTAAAAATTATTAAAGTAAGTGTGCGCACACGTGCACATACGCACGCACACATACTCCCCACCTGCTGCTGAACTTTGGCTCAAGCCCATGAGGTGCAATTACCTTAGGGATTTCTCCGTTACTGCCTGGAGGAAATCTCAGGATCCAGAAATTGCGGTTCTTCAACAGATTCTCTAGGTTTTCCAGTCTCCTCTGGAGGAGGCAGTTCTCCTCAATCAGGCTCCCCAGAGCGGCCAGTTTCCCCTCCAGCTGGCTCCCCATCTCCATGACATTCTTCTCGCAGCCAGCCCATCTCGCCTCTGCGGTGGCCAGCTTCCGTTCCAGACGCTGCAGCCGGGCACCGTGAGAGTCAGCCGCGTTGCCCCCGCTTTCGGCCGCAGCCCGCACAGTGGCCTCTGGGGTCTGGACCTTCTTTTCCCCGTTGAGCTGGTAACTGGCTGAGGGCTGCAAAGACTGTGGCTGATTCGTCTCCATCGCCTTGCGCTCCATGGCCTACTTGTGGGGTTGATAAGAAAACAGAGACAGTTGATTAAACCAGAAGGAACACACAAGCAATTCTGCAAAACACAGTTTTGTTGACACTCCCTGCCTGATTTCTACCACCAGCTTTTGGCAAATGACCAAGTTCCTTTCAAATTCATTAAAAAGAAGTCATTGTTGCTGTCGTTGCTGTTATACTTACATCCCACCTTTTCCCCAAAAGTGGGTCTCAAAGTGCCCCACAATTTAAAAAAACAGCTATACAATTAAACCCACTATTAAAACAAAATTAAACTATTTACCGTATTAAAACAATAACAGTAAAGAATAAAAAAATGCAATTTAAAATATAAAAAGCCCTTAAAAACAATACAGCCCGCCCCTTGTCCATTCTGTAAAAATTTCCTGTTTTAAAAGCCTGTCTGAATAGAAAGCTTTCAGCCTGCCACAAGAAGGACAACAAGCAGGGGATGATTCTTGTCTCCCTGGGAAGGGAGATCATCACTGAATTTCTATACCACCTTTTCTCCCAGGATGGGACCCAACATGGTTTCCAAAAAGTTAAAAAAAAAACACCATTAAGCATCTAGGAGCAACATACAGTGAAAAACTGCTTATTTAAATAGGATTGCTGCTGCACAAAACTGGACAGAGGGTTCCTGCACCTTTAATGGTTGTCTAGAAGAGGGAATTTCAGCAGGTATTGCTTTTTACCTGGGCCATTTCTGCTGCAAAGCCCAAGATTCCATAGGATGTTGAAAGTGGAATAATAGTGCTATAAGAATGCAGTGCAGAAATGGCCTCAGTGGCATGACAAGCACTTTTATGCTGAAATTCCCTCTTCTACATTACCATTAAAGGGCTAGGGGCCCTCTCACCAGTTCTCGGTCTAGCCGCCCCTTTATTCAACACATCTAAATCCTGACTGACCCACATTAACTAACTTGCGTCTCTCTCTGTCTCTCTCTTATTCCCAACTGTCACACTGTCCCGGCCTTTTAAAGCTCCCATTCAAACTCTCAGCCAATCACCATTCGCTTCCAACATTCCATACTCTTGCCTCTCCCAACAGATTACATATTACCTTATTATATGTACTATACATGACATACAAAACCATACTTTACCTTAATTTCTGTAATCATAGAATCATAATGCTGGAAGACACCCCAGAGGACATCCAGTCCAACCCTCTGCTATGCAGCAACACCTATCAAAGCACTCCCGACAGATGGCCATCCAGCCTCTGCTTAAAAATCTCCAAAGAAGGAGGAGACTCCACCACACTCCATGCAGACAGATTCCACTGCCGGACAGCTCTGGCCGTCAGGAAGTTCTTCGTGAGGTTCAGGTGGAACTTCTTTTCCTGCAACTTGAATCCATTGCTCCGTGTCCTCGTCTCTGGAGCAGCAGAAAACAAGCCCACTCCCCCCTCAACATGGCACCCTTCAAATATTGTCATGTTGAGGAGGAAGCAGGCTTGTTCTCTATCGCTCCAGAGACCAAGACAAGGAGCAATGGATTCAAGCTGCAGGAAAGGAGATTCCACCTGAACCCCAGGAAGATCTTCCTGACGGTCAGAGCTGTCCGGCAGTGGAATCTGCTGCTGCCTCCATGGAGTGTGGTGGAGTCTCCTCCTTCTTTGGAGGTTTTTAAGCAGAGGCTGGATGGCCGTCCGTCAGGAGTGCTTTGATGGGTGTTCCTAAACAGCAGGGGTTTGGACTCGATGGCCCCGGGGGTCTCTTCCAACTCTAGGATTTAAACATGGTTATCATGTCCCCTCTTAACCTTCTCTTCTTCACAACACTTAACCTTCACAACACTTTTTTTTTTTATATACAAAGATTGACATCACATATCTGGGCACACTGGAAAAAAAAATAGCCAATCCCTCACATCAGAGAGCTTGGGATTGGTAATCATCATCATCATCATCATCATATATATAAAAGTCAAAGTTTGTTAGTCTGTGTCAGGTGAAGGCCTCCTATGATTGGCTGCCTAAGAAGGTTCTATGGAATCCTGGGGTCTGCAGTTTAGGGAGGGGCCTTTAGAATTCTCAGCGAGAGAGCTTTTGGGCCTCAGTCAACTGTGTCTGTCTTGAATAGGCTGGTTGTTATGGAGACGAGGCGTAGCAGCAAGGAGGAAGGCAGTGTATTTCCTTCAGGAACCCAACCGCTGTATGTTAATAACTCTGAATACAGATTGGATTGGGGAATATTGGGAAAAGTTTCAGGTACTGGACAAGACAGTTTGGAGAATTAGAGACACAAGGTCTCAAATCTTTCTTGCAAGCATTACCTATGAGAAAATAAAATCCCAAGCAACGCCAGGTATATACGCTAGTAACAATAATAAAATTACCCATCTCTCTCTATGGATTCAGCCAGCAAAAAAACAGATTATATACTGAGGTAGGGGATTCCTCATTCTCCCTGCACCCAGGATACAAAATTTAAACACAAGGGTGGCATTTGGGAGACCACCCACTCTGTCTGTGCACACCTTCAAGCTGCCTGTCAATTTAGGGGGACCCCATGAATTTTATAGGGTTTTCTTGGGCAAGGAATCCTCAGTTCCTTCCTCTGAAACACAGCCTACAGCACTTGGGATTTGTGGGCAGTCTCCTACCCAAGTACTCCCCAGGGCTGTCCCTGCTTAGCTTCCAAGATTAATTGGGAACTGCTGCCCTTGTGTGTGCATATGCGTGTGTGCACCTATAAGTCGTCTGCTGGCTTACGGTGACCCTATGAATTCTGCAAGGTTTTCTTAGGCAAGGAATCCTCGGAGATGGTTTTGCCAGTTCCCTCCTCTGAAATACAGACTATGGCACCTGATATTTCTTTGCAGATCTTCCAGGCTTAGGAAAGGTTATTCTTTTTGGACTGCCACTCCCAGAATCCCCAGCCAGCATAGCTGGCTGGGGGATTCTCAGAGTGACAGTCCAAAAAGGTATCTTTTCCCAAGCCCTGGAAATTCTCAACTGCAGTAGCTCTGGAGAAAAAGGACCAAGGTCAGATCTTGTGTATGCATGTGCCTCCAAATCACCTGCCAATTTATGCCAACCCCATGAGTTTCCTAAGATTTTCTTAGGCAAGGAATCCTCAGAGGTGGTTTTCCCAATTCCTTCCTCTGAAATAGAGCCTCCAGTACCGGGCATTCCTTGCCAGTCTCCCACCCAAGTACTAACCAGGGCTGACCCTGTTTAGATTCCAGGGTCAGACAGGATCTGGGCCTTTCACCCACTGCTATCTTACAAATCTTAGGGCAGCAAATACTGTGGTGCCCCTGCCTTCGCTTCTGGGTTATTTCCAAACCCCCTTGCAAACATTGGGGAAATGAAGGTGTGTTAGTCCTCTGGTGGGGGGTTTGTCAAGGGTTGGGGCGGTGGAATCCTAAACCCTCCAATTTGCAAATAACAAGACTGTGGAGTAACCAAAATGTGACAAAAATAAATCAGGGATGGGAGTGTATGAAAGAAAAATATGGAGAGAAAAATGGGGAGACCGATAATAATAGATCTATAGACACAGTGAGTATCTTCTTTTTCTTTTGTATCCTTTCTCTTTTTGTATATACTTCTATGGACTTAGTGTGAACAATTTAAATAGAATTTGGAGGTGCTGATAACTTCAATACATTGTGCAAATTTTGTTAGATTGATAAGGAATCAATTACCTAAGATAATTAAGGAGATATATTATTCTTACTCTCACATATTTTTTATTAGAAATTTTTATTAATATTTCACACACATAAAATAGCTAGATATACACCATTATGGATATATTCAACATTCCCCCGCCACTTCCATATTTGCATTCCCCAGTTGAGCTATACCTTATATTCCATTTTTACACAAAGAATTTTTCTGCTTTGTCATTTCATAAATTTATATTTTTAACCAGTCCACTACCCCTTTCCATTCCCTTTCAAAGCTCTGCATAGCTTTGTTTTTCAGAGAATTTGCTAATTTTCCGGTCTCTACCACATCCAGGACTTTTAATTTCCGTTCTTCTACAGTGATTTCTACCTTCAACCTTGCTGCCGCGATCAAATACAACGATATCTTCTGATGTCTCCTGATCTCCCTATTCCGGCCTTCACTCTCACATTATATTTTGAGTGGATGATCTCTTACTCTATTTTTTATAACTCTATACGTCTATTCTTCCTCTTTCTAAAAAATAAATAAATAATTTTTTTAAAAAAAAAAGACTGGGGGGGGAATTTCGTTCTGTCACGAAAACGGAGACAAAGCCAAAACGATTTGCGACGATCCTTGGCCCCCAGCAAAGACCAGTTCTTAATTTAAGACCTCCCAGTCGGCACGGGGGGGCGCTGATCCCTCCCCGCACCCCAAAAATAATCCTTCGAAAGGCTCAGAGACTCCCCCTCCCCAAACAGCTCTGCCGTGCCCCAGCCCGGGCACCCCCAAAGCCCCCCAACTCACTCTGAAAGGCACGGGGCCGCCCCTTCTCCTGCACGCCCCTGGGGAGCCCGCGCCGCCTCGCCCGGCCTGTCCCCAGGCCGCCCCCAAAACCCGCGCTCTTTGTCTCCCTTCCGCGGCCCCGCGGAACTTGGCTCTCCCTGCCTGGGCGGGCTCTGCGCATGCTCAGGAGGACCCGGGCCTCCGAGAGGAAGGCTTTTGCTTCCGGAAGGAGCGGCCCGTTTCCGCTGAGCGTCTCTGCAGCGCCACCTGCAGGAAAGGAAGGGGAAACGGCAGCTCGCCACCTTCAGGCTCCTCCTGGCCGCTACATTGGAAAGACTGCGGAGAGGAGAGATGCGCTCAAGCCGGGGCGGGGCAGGGATGCATTTGAGTCTTTTAATCCGGTCTCAAGTCTGGGAGCCAACTTTAATCCTAAAGACAGAGATGGCGGTGGGTGTATGGAGGGGTCACTGGGCTGACAAGGACCTGCAGCTTCAGAAGAGGGGAACAGGATCCTTCTTACTCTCCCTTCCTCAAGCTGGAGGCTTTGTGTCAATGGGCATAAAAGAGTCGGCGGCTTCTGAAGGGAGGAACAGGATCCTTGTTTCTACTCGCCATTACCGAAGCCCCAAAAGCTTTAGAAGGAAAGACCCTTCCTCCTCATGCCCGTTGCCTGAGACATTTGCTGTCCCCTGCCCCAGAGAAATGCACCCTGCACTCTGGGGGTCAAATCTTGACTTCTGCTCTTAGGAAAAGTTTTAGAAGGCCCCTCCGAGATGCAGCAGGAACAGGCTGCTGAGCAGACCTCAAGCCCACTGCCTAACCTGTTTGCTGGTCTCTGAAAGTCAGCCACGCTTTGGGCTCGAGACAGATTGTCGTGGGACCAGGAGGCAAAGAGAGCCGCAAGCACTGCTCAAAGTCATAAAGTTTCTGTACGAACGGGTTATGTTACTGAACAAAGGGCAGCAAGTTGAACACTAAAAATAAACAAATAATGAGTCAAGTCAGTCTGTCGTTTTTGTTGAGTCAAGTCCAAGCCGAGCCACTGAAATGACTTGAGTCTGGCCTGAGTCAATCGACTCAAGTCTGCATCACTGGGGCTGGACAAAGGGCAGCCCCTCATTTTGCAGCCCTCAAATGCCCCACGCTCCTTTTTCTGGGAGAAATGAATTGCCTTCCCAGTAAACCCGCAAGGGTGGCAATTTTCCTCTCAAATAGGTTACCATACTAACATTTCAGAGGAGAACCACGACACATGTGAACAAGCAAGACGAGAGGGTGGGTGGTCAAGATGGGAAAACTTATTAATGAGGAAGTACAGACAAGCTTGGAGAGGCTGCAACAGTTTGTTTTTGCCTGAGCCCACTGGGAAGGGCAAGGCTCCTTCCTTTCTTCTTCTGTCTGACCTGCTGACTGGAGTATGAAAAACTTGCACTTTAAATTCAGTTTGCAGCAACTGACATAAGCAGAGGTCAGAGGCAAAAATTGGGAAGAGAAAGAAACAGAGACATCAGGTGAAAAAATGAGATGACAGGATTAAGTGGGACTATCCCTACCAAATTGGAGTGCATGGTTACACTATGTGTGGCCTATTTTTTTTTTAAACCTGTTTTTCAAAACCTGGTGTGGCCTTTAACTACTTAGAGGCAATTGGTGCAGTCCCCAGAGACAAAAAAAAGGGGGGGACTGTAGACCCACTCCAGTTGCACAGACCTGGCTTTAGCATCCCCAAATCCTTCTCAAACATAATCCAAAAGTAATCCATCCCCATTGCAGCAGGCCTGGGACCACTCATATCATCTGTGTATTTCTACACAAGGCTGTGACTGAAGACTACTGACAGGAAGAGAATAAACTCTTTTGAAATGTGGTGCTGGAGGAGAGTTCTGTGAATACCACAGACTGCTGAAAAGACAAATAAATGGGTCTAAGAGCAAAATCAAGCCAGAGCTGCAACTAGAAGCCAAAGTGAGTAACTGAGGCTGTTGTATTTTGGTCGTATCATGAGACAATGTGACTCACTGGAAAAGATGAGAATGTTTATGTGCAATGGAAGGCATAGGAAAAGAGAGTAACCACGTCATCGGTGGACTCCATCCAGGAAGCCATGGCTAGACCTTAGCAGGTGTCCTGTGCTCCTGTCAGCCAGTGTCCCAGGAAGCAGGTGGTCGGAATGCCAAAGCGGTCAGGTAGTTAAGTCAGTCCAGGTTAGTCACAGGTTATCCAACAGGATGAAAGGAGAAGCAAGAGGATGGTGTCAGCCTGCCCAGAAGTTGCACAGCAAGTCAGTAGTCCAAATGAACAAAGCCAGCAATGAGTAAAACAGTTGTAAGTAGTAGCCAGTCCAAGGTCCAGACAACATGAGACACCAAAGAGTCCTGCCAGTTAGCAAGACAGAAGGTTGTAAGCAACAAAGCTGCCACTCAATTGCTGGGATATTTATCGTCAGGTGTCTCAAAGCACCAGGTGCTGAATTAGTCAGCATCTCCTACTGAAGAGCTTCTTGAACCAACATCAGCTCCCTTTCTCTCTTCTTTGCTTAGCAAATGGCGGCACTACATCTTCAACCTCCTGCTGGAGAGTGGGGCCCCCCTCTGCCTCAGCCTCTCTGACTTAGAGACACCACTGGCATCCAGAGTTGCAAATTCCTGGCACTCTTGACTCCATGCCTGAATCTTCCGATTCCAGAGTGACTTAAGACAGCAGGACTGTTGATGACCAGGACTCTGGGAAGTCTTTCATTCAGAGGGTCACCATTAACTGAAGCTGACCTGACAGCAAATAACATTAACAATATCCTCCAGATAATGTTATAGTTTAATTTCCACCAACCCTAACCAACATAGCCAATGGCCTGAAATGCTGAAAGCCGCAGTCCAAGATGCTGGAAGGCTATTTCTCATCACTGTGTCTACACTATCCAAGAGCAACCCTTCCTTTTGCAAATGATGAGAAATGACTTGTTGTGACACCCTGTAGCTTTTCCATGACAGTGAACCCACAGTATCTCCTGAGGTTTGGTCCCAGGACCCCCCATGGATACCAAAATTCATGGCTGCTCAAGTCCCATTAGGTACAATAGTGTAGTCAAATGGCATCCCTTATATAAAATAGCAAAATCAAAGTTTGCTTTTTGGATTTTTTTAAAACATTTTCAAGCCATGTTTGGTTGAATCTGTGGATACAGAATCCATAGATATGGAGGGCAGACTGTACTTTACTACTTTTTGAAAAATTACCTTGGCACCAGTTTAAAAAAACAGTGTAAAACTTAAGGAAAATCTTCTAAAAATGGCTATGTTTTAAAATTGCTTTTAATTCTATAAATAGCATCTTAAGACTAATGTTAATATTTTTACTTGAATGTGTTTTTATCTGTATCTATAATGTGCCAGTTCTGGAAAAGTTTAGGACATCATCATCATCAATAATCATTATAAAAATTATCCTTTAAAAAACCTTTAGAACATGATTAGAATCTGTAAAAGAATCCATGTTGTTTTGTAAAGTGTTAGGATGCCAGAAGTCCCGGTCTCAGCTGCCCACTCAGCTCTGGAAACCCACAGAATGACCTTGGGGAAGTCACACTCTCTCAGCCTCAGAGGAAGGCAAAGGCAAGCTTCCTTGGCGTAAATCTTGCCAAGAAAACCCAAAGACAGAATTTCTGTAAGCTGCAAGTCTCTTTGAAGAGAGAGTTTGTATGGTCTAGTGAGTTCAGTGTTAGTCTAGCACTCTAGGACCAAATCCCCACTCAGTTGTGGAAGCTCCTGGGTGGCTCTGGGCAAGTCTCAGCCTCAAAGAAAAGTAATGACAAACCTCGTTTGAACAAAGCTTGCCAACAAAACCGTAGGATAGTGTTGCTGTAAGTTGGAACCAGCTTGAAGGAACACAAGTACAGAGACTGAAGCTCACTACATCACTGAAGTAACTCATCTTCACTCATGAAATTACTTTTGCAGCTTTCATTATACCTTTCCCTGGTATCCCAGGAAAAATAATTACCTCTCCATCCCACCCCTTAAGTTATTTATGCAGTTCAACCAGCCCTTCAGCGGTGTTCCTAATTTCTATGTTCTCACATACACACCTTCTGTGTCTCTCCACAGTCCCTATCTGAGCCACATTGCATAGTGGCTTAAGTTTTTGTGCTCTGCACAACCCACAAAGCACCACAGCTGTCACATCATGAAGTATGTTCAGGAAGACACACACTTGGAGGCAGCCCTTGTGCTGAATGGATTTATTTCAGTTAATAGCCTGCCTTCTACCAAGAATTCAGGACATGTAGCCATCTTGTATGGGCATAAGGACAATGGAGCAGCACGTGGGGAGAAATGTTCTTTTTTCTCTCAGGGTCATAAGTAAAAAAAAAAAGTGGGGGAAGTGAGGAAATGAGAAAGAAACAAAAGGATAATGAAAAAGAAAACCTACATGACCTAAAATACATGGACCACTTTTCCCCCCAGCCCCATTTGCCAGCATGGGGTTTTTTTTGCACCAAACAACCTACTGCAGGGGTAGTTAAAAAACAAACTGCCACCCCAAAACCCCGAAAGAGAATGTCTGTTCCTTCTTCCCCCTGCCTCTAGACACATATACACAAAACTGAAACCTACCTCAATCAAGAACATTTTAAACAAAGATATTTTGGAGTTTCAAAAACAGATTCACAGCATTCTAAAAGACAGCCACTTACAGAGCAGCCCAGATGATGTCCAGCCCCATAAACATTGTTCTTCAAAGGACCTGAAGCAATGCCAGGTTTGGCCACCCACACAGCAGCCTTCTACAATGCCTGCCCATCTTAGTTCCAGGTTTATCACGTGGTATCCTCGGCAAACAGCTTTAATGAAATCACTGCGGAAATTTACTGTGGACTCCCCAATAAGCACAGCAAGAATTTTGTACAAGTGAGCGAGAGCAATGAGGCTGTGATGGACACCAGATTTTGCCAAGATATCCTGGCTGTGACTGTCAAGTAATGCTGCAGTCCTAACCATGGTAATTGACAGAGCTCGAAAACGTTAAGATTTTGTTTGTTTGGACTATATCTTCCATAATCCCTCACACCAGCACCATCCAAATAAACTCAGTAAACCTTACCTTCTGAGCACAGAATCCAACCGCATGAGGCAAAAACAACCCAGTTCTGCAGATTTCAGTACTCCCCCCACCCCAAGGCCAAAGTAGCAAGGGATACCTTTCTCATATTTCACCATTATAACTTTAAAAAAAAACCTCCCCCATTTCTAAAATCCCACCCCACACCTTTGTTGACTATTATCCCTGAACTGACATGAAAGCCCACCCAGCCGAGACAAAAGACAATCCTGTTGAGTCATAATGCCATTATTTGTTAGGGATGATTTAAAAATAAACACCTACAGCCCAAGTGGCAACCTTTAGCCTCTAATAATACTTACATTCATTCACAACACATTTCTAAATACAAGTTCAAAGCACCATGAAGACCCTCTTCGTTGTCATGTTTTAGGGTAAGTCAGCTGAACAGTCTTCCCTACTTTGGTCTGTGTGCCAGGTCCATTCTTGGTCTACTACTAAGCACCACTAAACTGTACCCCGCCTGTGTAGAATTACATTGGACGGGAGCCACCGTCTTGCAAGGGGCTCCCCAACACCGCAAGCTTGAAATTTACAACCTGTTCCACATTGCTGAGTTTGCAGATGCTGAAGCTCTCCATAAACTCCCAACTGAGTCAATTGCTCGGGGTTTCTGACAACTGTGTTGCCCTTATTTGGTCGGCTTAAAGATAACGATATTGCCACAATACAGATTTTGGAATTTTTCTTACGGCCAACACAACCCCAAACTGTTCGGTTTTTTCAACCATTTTAAAACAAAACATCCCCAAGCAAAAGGGGAGTCACCTCGGCAGACCATCCAGCCCGCACTGAGTCCAGAGGTAGATGGAATGGCAAAGGTCTTCCTGTCAGAGGGCAGAGCCTCGGGCAGCCACGGCCTCCACTTCCGCCACTGGTCCTGAAGCGCAGCAGTGCTGGAGGAGACGCTGTTTGCAGGAGAAGGCCTTGGGGCAATGGCTGCACTTGTATGGCTTCTCGCCAGTGTGAGTCCGGACGTGCTTCTGGAGGTGGTGCTTCTGCATAAACCTCTTCAGGCAGACGGGGCACTGGTGTGGCCGCTCCCGCGTGTGGGTCCTCTGGTGCTTGACCAGATGGTGCCGGCGGATGAAATGCTTCCCGCAGGCAGAGCAGCGGAAGGGGCGCTCTCCCGTGTGGGTGCGGTAGTGGTTGGTCAGCTTGCTCTTGTCCGTGAAGCTCTTCTCACAGGCCGAGCACTGATAGGGCCGGGCCCCAGTGTGGCTCATCTGGTGGCGCAGAAGGTGGTCCGAGCGCCCAAAGCGTCGGGGGCAGAAGCGGCAAGCCAGTTGGTCCTTGCTGCTCCGCTCAGCGGCCGTTTCCAAATGGCTGCTCTCGTGGATCAGCAGGTTGACCCGCAGCCGGAAACGCTGTTGGCACCAGGGGCAAGACCAGGCCTTTCCCCCCGCCGGCATAGGCAAATGTCTCTCCATCCCTTCTTCCGGTTGGCAACCAAGCGCGTGCACCAGGAGGTTCTCGTTCCTTGGAGGAGATGCTACGCCATTCCCTTGAGAGGCCAGGCCAGCACCATGACTCCGCTGGTGGTCCTGGAGGCCGACTGGGAGGCCAAAGCTCCTCCCACAATCCGGGCAAGTATGGGGCCTCATCTCTCCCTGCTTTGGCCACTGGGCCAAGCTAGCTTCCAGGGGGCTGAAACCTCTCCCTTCTCCTCCTAGAGAGGGCCTCAGCCACATTTCAGGACAAAGGGAGCCTTTAGCCAGAAGGGGACTCTCCCGGGACATTTCCACTGGCAGCCAGGATTCATGGATTTCGGGTGCTCTCTCTTGCTTGGATTTGTTCAACTCCTTGTCTGTCGAGGAAGCTGTGGGGAGAAAATACAGACACTGAGAATGCGATACGAAATACTAATTTCTTTTCCCCAATCCGGAAAATATAGCAATGTACATTCCACCCAGAAAGGATGCCATTTGGAGTCCCAGGAATCTACAAAGACAAGATTGCTGCAACAAGATTACTGTATGTGCAGAAGTGAAAATTCTACAATACCAATGAGTGAGGACTGGCTGCTGAAATTGGCAGATTTAGCTGAAACAGATAAATTACAATATTGAACAGAGGAAACTCAATGGCAATATTTCTGAAAGACTGGGAACCTTTAATTGGCTTTTTGCAAGCAAAAGAGAACGTGATACCCTGTAATTGGTGGAAATCACAGATCTAGAGCTCGCAGATCCAGAGGGCCCAATGTAGCTTCTTTTTCCTGACACTTATAAAATAAAAACATCTTGATCTATGACCACTTATTGCATTTCCAAACAATCCATCTGATATCTGGGGTTTCAGCATAAATATAGTGAAGATTTGTTACAGAACCTGATACCTCATATTTCAGGATTACTCACTGGCAAGCTAAAGAGGAGTATATAGAGTATGCTGGAAAACTGATGAAATCTTGAGGCTGTTTTTGCAATATATGTCTGTATGTCTAGTGGCTACCACCTTCAGACCCAATTGCTGAATGACAGTACCAACTGGCAAAAGTGATTTTTGGAGAAAAGCTATCGTACTTCGACTAACATGCTCAAGATGATCACGATGGGAAATGAAACCTGAGAAACGTGATGGAGAAGCTGTCACAGAAGCAACAGACAGCTTCAATGACTATCACACTTACTGGATAAATGTGAGTTCCAGTCATGATAAAGAAGTTACATTTTTAGGCGTGTCCTAGAACAGCTGGTCCAGGAACCAATTTCCAAAGATGAAAAGACCTGGGTTTGATCGTTGGGCCACGACCCTTGAGACCGGGTTCAATTCTTCGCTCAGCCATGGAAACCGGTGACACTGGGTGTGTCACACACTATCAGCCTCAGAAAATCCAGTAAGTTTGCCTTAAGGATGCCTAAGTCAGAAATAACTTGAAGGCATACAAGAATAATGAGTGTTGCTTAGGATCCAGCTCAAGAAAGAACTATTGTGGGAACATAATGCTGGACCTGAGAAGCCTCAGAAGTGATCCAGCATGGTTCCTTTTAAATGCTCCCCACGCAGATGTCAGGTTTTACATTGGTCAACTCTTAAGGTGACAGAAGGAAACCAAATTGGCCCCTGCCAGACTCGCTCAGAATCTAAGCTGGGACCAATTTTCACTTCGAAGTCATCCTGACCCCAGAACTGTTTATCTTTTTAACAAAGATATGAAGAAACAGACTGAGAAGCATTGCCTTCTGCCAGAATAGTAAGCTAGCTTTTTACCAACACATAAAGCAACATGGAAGCAAAGACAAATGATAAGTCTTCAAGTTAGCAAAGGACACACAGCTTCATCCAGAGTGGTAAGATTCACCAGTGAGATCTCTGAGCTGAAGAGTAGGAGATGAATATCCCCACACAAACTCTAAACGCAGCATGCTCCACTTTGTGGTGTATGTTCCAGAACTGCTTGTGGATAATCCTACTGATGAGGGAATAGAAGGGGCATAGAAAGGAACTGCTGGACAAGTCACAGATCATTTTCAAAGCAGCCCTAGTTACCAACTGTGTGTGGGTAAATCTGTACATATAAAAACTTTACTCACGTGGAAAGGTGAAAAAAGGCAGTAAACTCACAGGTTTGACTGCCATAGCTTAGATGTCATGACACTGTCAATTCTCTGGCCAAAACTGGTATGCCAAAGTGCACAACTAGAAACAGAGTAAAGAGTCAAGTGGAAGAAAAAAGAAAAGGAGCAGACCCAAACTTGGAAATGGTATCAAATCCTCACGCTTCCCCAATGTTAAACTTTCCAGAACTCTGGTCCCCACTACTTCTGAATTCTGTGCCTTGACAAATTGAATACTTTTCCCATTCAAATGGAAGTTAAAGATTCTCCAGCTCCAAAATTTAGTGGAAGAACAAGGTACTTGCATTCACATCCAGTATAAACATACACATCTTTCTTAAATGTTTATTTTTGAACATCTTGCCAAGTCATCTTCAGTTACTTTCTACTATGATTACGCTTTAAGAAAGGCAACCAAAAGCTGGATTTAGGCTAGTGGAATGGGAGGGAAATACCCAGTCAAGGAGCATTTCTTACACACAATGTACTAGTACCAGCAAAAGCTGTGCAAGTGCCCCATGTTGATCTGTGTCTGTGCAGAAGCAGAAAGGCTATTGAGATTGGGATATCCCACCCCAGGTTCAAACATTAGTGGCAGAACTGCTCCTTTCTAGTAACAGGTTATAGAGGCCAGTGTGACATTTACACTGTAGAAAGCAGCTGGTAGTTGGTATTCTTGCCAAGTGCTCCTCTGCCAAGACCAAAACATCTTTTGACAAGTTCACATTAGGGTTCCTATGAATGAGACCGCGAAAGTACACAACATCAAGTCCTATAATGTCCCATAGCACAGCAAGTAACAATGCTTTAGAAAGGTGAGCAACAATGCATGCTTCTTTTTCTAATGTTTAAGTATTTTAGCTATGAGCACACAATCTTTCTCTAGCAACTGTATAAAGCTGAAACCATCTTGCCGCTTCACATCGTTTATGAAAGGTTTCACACACATCTGCCTGGAAGGGTCCACAGAAAAAGTAGCCAGCACACAGAACTATTTTTTTTCCACATCTCTAGTTTATTTTTCAGTTTCCACAGAACAAAAAATAATAATAATAATCCAGAAAATATATATAAAAGTGTTCTGTCTTGACAAATCTGTGTTTACAGAAAAGTGAGAGGGTGCACCATCTCTAGACCAACAGTCATCTGTCTTGAGTTATTTTGAAGTGAAATAACTTTTTTGAAGTTAGCTGGGGGGGGGGGTGACATTGGGAAAGGACAGCTACAGTATTGTTACACTCCAAACAAGACAGAAAAAGACAATCCCAGAAGCAGTTTGTAACTACCCACCTCACTGCTTTAGCAACTCTGAACAATCTCTAGACACCCTTAAAAAAAGAAGAAAAGGAAAGATCAAATTGCTATCAAGTACCAAAGTCTACAGGACCCTCTAAATTCCAGGCTAGGAGCGATAGCTTCCTCACTTGCCCTGAGGGTCCATTTCTGAGGTAAGAGTCTATTTGTTTTCACCCGGCCCCTCCCCATCCCCACAGCTAAGGAGGAAACACAGCCAGGTCCCCAACCAGAGGAGGAAGGCCCTAGATGAAAATGGCATCCAGCAGAGCCTCTCGCACAGCCGTGCCCATCAGCCGGTTTTGCTCCCGCAAGTGGATCTTTTGGTGCTGGAGGAGGTGCTGCTTCTGTGTGAAGCTTTTGTCACACTCACTGCACCGGTAGGGCCTCTCCCCGGTGTGGATTCGCTGGTGCCTGACCAGATCCGAGGGGTGGCTGAAGTTCTTGCCACAGTAGAGGCAGGCTAGGGAGCTGCCGCCCCGCCCCGAGTGCAGCCTCTGGTGGGTGACGAGGCTTTTCTTCTGAGAGAAGCTCTCTGGGCACCGGCTGCACTTGTAGGGCCGCTCTCGCCCATGGCTCTTTGGGTGCTGCCGGTAAGAAGACTTGAGGTTGAAGGTTTTCACGCACTTGGTGCTGCTGCCATACGGCTTGTCCCCCACCGGACCGCGGGGAAGGGATTTCAGGTTGTGGCTCTGCTTGAAGGTTTCTTCGCATGCCACCGAAGTGTAGGCGCTCCCTCCGGTGTGGATGCGCTGGTGCAGGGTGAACTGCTGCTTGTACGTGAAACTCTTCTCACACTGTGGCCTGTAGCTGCCGCTGCCGCCTCCTGCAGCGTGGCTCTGCTGGTGGATCAGGAGGCTCTTCTGAAGCCGAAAGCTCTTCCCACATTCGGGGCACATAAAGAATTTGTCGCCCGGGCGATCACGCTGGTAAGCCAGCAAAGGGCTGCCACTGCCACCACCGCTGCCGCCGCCATTGCCAAAGCCTCCTTCTCCCAAGACAGCCTCCTCCACCTGGCTCTCCGAATGCCTTTGCTGGTGGTGCACTAGCGTGCTATACCGGCTCCCCATGGAGGCTCCCGGGTGGGGTCCGTGGAGGAGGGCGGCCTCGTCCGTGCACTGGAGTCCCAAGCTTTCACACAGAGCTCTCTGAGCCTGGAGGACCTCCGCTTTGAAGGCAAGCCCGTCATCTGGTGGATGCAAAGAAAACGTGTCTGTGTCTGCTCCTCCAAAGCAAGCATTCTAAACAGCCTAACCAAGCCAGAAAGAAAGGAAAAAACAAAACTAATCCATGCCCAACAGCCCCCTTTCCCCCAACCAGTCCAAGCAGCTGTTCAGGAGGGACAACAGAATGGATTACGCTGACCTGCTGAGAGCCAGAGGCATGGCCAAAGGGGCTGCAAGGAAGCCCGCCTTGCACAACAGCAAACAGAGTGCTCCTGCCTGGCTGTTGAGAAGGCGGCTCTGACCAGCACGGCCTCTATGCCCCCGCTTCCTCCAGCAGGGTTCAAGCACTACTCCGCACGTCCAAAGAGGTGCACTGACCGGTCTGTACAACTTCACCAATAAAGAAAGTCTATCACGTCTCGCTTGCTCATTTTGTCAAGGAATCCCAATAGGTCTACCCTATAAATGTCATTACTACAACAGGTCTTCTCATGGATGCCTGAACCCACGCAATAGTACTAAACCCTGTACAGTCACTGTTAAGTAGATCTCTAGCTTCACAGGGACCGCAGAGAAGCTTCCTACTACCAGATGGATGAAGCTTCTTTATGAACCCTGTGAAGCCAGGGGGCTACCTTTAGGGATGCCAGAACAATTTCCTGGGATGGTGCTGGCAGAGGGGCAGTTAAAGTGAGGGCAGGCAGGCAAGGTGGGGGTGGCAGGACCCAAGCAGGCCACATGGGTGCTATTGCCCAGATGCTGGGGGACAGATCAGGGCAAAGGGTGGGAGGGAAGAAGGTGAGTCTGTGAAGGAAAAGGTTGACTGCAGGTGACTGAAGCCTCGGAACACAAAACCGTGGATAAGGGGAACTACTGTAGCATTGCTCATGTGGAAATTACACAGCACGCTGCACTCTCCCCTGCAGAGAATTCATCCTGACAAAAGTGCCGCATAAGGTCTGTGCCTGCCTACCCCACTCCCACATTAGCCCCTGCAGCAATTTAAGGATCAGTTTACAGGCTGGCTGTATAAGGCACTTGCTTTCTCTACAATGTACACTCAACTAGTGTTTTTCCATACATATTGCAGCCTTGCTTCTTGACCTCTTCCCAGGCCTCCATCCACAGTTTAGCCCTTTACCTCAGAATAAAAAACAGCCCCCACCACTCACCACCCGCCCTCAATAAAGCACATCATTCTGGGCGCATTTAAAATAGACGACCAATAGTTTGAAAGAGCCAACAGGGGAAAAAAGCACAGAAATGCAATCAGCAGTCACCCTCACTCAGCAGTGGTGACAGCTGTTTGAGAGCAAGAAACAAGTGAGAAAGGGGAACAGGCAGTAGCTGTGGTCTTACATGAAGGGCTTTGGTGCGCGCGCTGCTCTCTCAGCATCTCCTCTCAGCCTCGCCAGCCAGCTCTGCTCATGTTTCCAGCCCATTTCTTTGTCCAGGTGGGCTCTAAACCAGCCTCTCCCCCTCTCCATGTTTAGAATCTCAGAGAGCCCCTCTGAGCCTCTGCATTCCTTGAGGGGAAGGTCGAGGGGGCCACTCCCAGCATCACCCAGCTCTGCACTGGCAACACACTGACTTGGAGTTTCATCTGCTACAAAAAACCAATCAGCCTCCAACTCCTGGAAGCATCTTTTCTCTTTCCCAGGTACTGGGCTCTCCTCCAGGCTTTGTTAGCCAACAAGACACACACACACACACACACACACACACACACACACACACACACTCTCACTCCCTCCTCTTCTGGGCACAAAGGTATTTATAAGCATTTAGTATGAGTTCCTAAGGCACTCTGAACAAGCCATTCCAGCAGTGAAGGGGGTGTAAAATTTTTTAATCCATTTTGAGTCTGTCTTACTGGCTTTTAGGCAAGCTGCTAACTGCAAGAACTGTGTCCAGAGTCAATGCCACAGATAAGGGAGAAAGAATAATTTTCAAACTGGCCATCCTAGTGTAGTATTTCAGTCCCCACCAACCATCAGCTCAGCCAAGATGAGGCCATTCAGATCTTACTGAGCTGTTACCACTTTACATTCACTTTCCTTGAAACATACACCTTCTTCCAGTTCTTTTAAGACATTTCATTCAGCCATGGTCAGAAGCTACTCTCAAGGGCTCAGGAGATCACAAGGCAGGACTGACTCTGGGAGTTACACTATCTGAGAACAGAGAGAATGGTGGACAAGCAGGCCATGCCCCAACCCTTCTTGGATTGGAATCTGCCAAAATGGGAGAAGGCGCTACAACTGGGCCTGCCCACTCACTGGGTATCACTTATTCAGGATTCGCCACATTTAGAGGTGTAATCTCAAGTCTTGGTCCTGGGTTCAAGGTACCTGGATTCTTCAAGCTCCTATAGTGCCACAAAACAAGCTCAGCAGCATGAGGCTAATCACCCAGTCAAGCTGGCATGGGACTAAGACTCCAGGGTGGCTGGGTGAGTGTCAGGGCATCTGTGGGAACCTTTATCTTTCTCACCATCCTAACAGAAATGATCTGCCATTTCCAAGGATTTGTCCATTCAGACTCTAGTAGGCAGCCCAAAGGAGAATGCAAGCAGCCCCACAAGACACCCATTCCTTCAAAACAACCTGCCTGGTCTCTTCCCTAATTGCTTACTTTTGCCTATAAGGAGCACTGTCCAGTTTTTTAAGGAAATTGGACAACCCCTCTCCAGCTCCATGGCACCACCGTGTGCACTTCTGTTTGTACCCCAAACATTAACAGGCCAGCTGGGAAGCAGCCACCAAGGAAGTGGGAAATCACAGGAATAAGCGCTGCAGTCCCATCACTGGAAGATCAGAAGATGAATGCTCCCTCTGGGCTTGGCTAAATTATCAGTACAGATCAGGCAGGCAGAACGCATCGCAAAGAGAAAAGGACCCACAATACTCTTAAGTAAGCAATCCAGAGGACACCAGTTGATACCAAACACAGAAAATGGAGTGGGGAGCCCAGAACAAGGCAGCTCAAGCTTATGGGATGGGCCTGAAGGGGATAATGACCTCGTTGGAGCAGTTACTGCATGCACGGCCTGTAACCCTCCTGTCCTGCCATCTTCTCCTCAGGCCCGTTGCAGACTGTGCCTTTTGCTCTGGAGAAGTAGACGGTGAGGAGCCCACCCCGACTCTTAGATGGCAGTTTACAAATCAGCAGCATGACTAGTTTGCCCAAGTCCCCATCACCTCTAGCACAAGAAGTTGGAATAGCAGGGCTCAGAAAGCTGCTACAGATCAAGATGGACAACATGGAGGAGTCAAATGGCAACTTCTCACAGGGAGGAAACGTAAAGGCATGTGCATGTGTTTTAGCTGATCTGAATGTTATCCTGCTTTGCCCAAAGAGCATTTACAAAAAGATGCGATCGACTGAGTCTAGGAATGGAAGACCCTTCCCGTGAAAGGCAGGAGGCAAAGTCCTGACCTTGGGTCACAGCTGCTGCTGCTGTGCCTTAACACTCCCACAAAATGCAGTCACACCCCATAACCCCAGGCACAAGAACAAAACATACGGAGGATAGAGTTCATTCTAGATTTGGGGGTGCTTGAAGCTGCTACAAGAGGAGACAGGTTCACATTTAGCAAGGGGTGTGTGCACGCGCAGGGAGCTGACAGCTCAAGCACAGGAAGAAGTGCAGCAGGAAGAAGAGATCAGCTTCAAGCAGCGGCACAGGATGAGAGGGGTGTGAGCCCTGAATGTGGTGGCCTGAAGCACTGGGGGTCTTTCTCAATCACCAACCCAGGAGCCTCCAAAGCAGCAGAACTCATCCTGCATCCAGCGGCAAGGTACATTAACTCACCCGTACTTGGCTTGACACGCAGTTCGCCTCCCTCAGAGACCTCTGGGCCCTCTGGGTTCGCCTCTTGATCCCGTTTCATTTGGGAGCCAAAGGAGGAAGCAGCAATCCCATAGTCTGTTCAACAGAAAAGTAATTAGAAGGTGGCTTACCTTGGGGGCCACCTCTTTTCCTCCTTTCTGTAAGTAGGAATATATGCATTTGGCACTCAGTGGGGTTTCTACAGTGTTTTAGAAAACACCTCAGGAAGGTTTAGTTTGCCTAGATCCTGTCAAGAGGGTGGCACATCCCTTTAGGGAACTGACAGATTATGACACGTATAGGCGCAGGAGGCTTGGCAGATCCCTTCTGAGTCTGCAGCATGACAAGACCAGACCAAAAACAAGCAAGCAAAGTCCAATGAGTTAATCTCTCACCCTTTCAGAGCAACTGTTTAAACCAGGCATCCTCCAGAAGCTGGTAGGACTCCAGCCCCCATCGACTCCAGCAAGCAAGGCCAACAGTTAGGGGTGATGTGAGTGGTAGTCCAGCAATACCTGGAGGGCCACAGGCTTCTCACTCCAGCAGCCCCTTCACACTACCTGATTACAGCACTAGGATTCCGCTTTAACCATCATGGTTGCGTTCTATGGAGTCCTGGGATATGTAGTTTAGTGAGGCACTAAGCTCTTTGGCTGAGAATTCTAAAAAATGCTTCCTCCCTTCTGCCATAGCAAATCCCAGGATTCCACAGGATGGAATCAAAGTAGCTAAAGTGGAATCATAGCACTACGATTGTGCAGTACAGAAGGACCCGTAATTTAAGCAGTAGTTTTGATTTTAGCCAAAATCAAATTTTAGCCACATTTTGCATTCAATCTGTCATCCCATATCAGCTTGCTGCGTGGTTTTTTCTTCTCTATTGGGAACCACCATTACTTTTCAGTACACTTTTATTTTAAAAAACTCAACATGTGAAGGAAATCCAGAAAAGCTTCTGTTCCAAGGAGCTTCTGTAAATGATATTCTTTGTAGAAAAAAATCTTTGTTTTCATAAACTTTGAAAAACCACTGGAAAAAAATATAGGAGGCTACAGTAATATCTTACTCACCAACACTGGGGTCAATTGATGGCGCTTTTCCTTCAGCTTTCTCCTGGTCTCCACCAACTTGTACACCTTCCGCCCCTTCTATCTGGGAAGCCAATGCTGGTCTAAAAACCAATGCTTCTGTTTTGGGAGACATAAATGAGAAGGTTTATTTTGGAGAGTGGAGCATGGGGATTGAAGGACTTCTCACACAACAGCCCCACCCCAAGATGAAGTTCATGTCCTCAAAGAACAGACTTCCTGGCAGAAATGTACTTCTCTTCAAGAGAAGCAAATTTAAACATCTTGAAGGATGAAAGAGAGGCAAATCAGACTGAAGAGTCTGGAAGTGATGGTTTATCTGTATCACTCAGCAACCTTTCCCAATCCAGCTTTATGGATGCCTATCAGATTCTTACCTGGGCTGGGTTCTGCAGAAATCTCTCCCCCCTTGGAGACCTCCTCTTCCTCTTCTTCCTCCTCATAGGGACGTTCCCCTTGCTCAATTCGGGAGAGAAGGTCAGGTTTAGCAATTGCATAGTCTGTTGGAGAAATCAGGCAAAAAAAAAAGTTTCCTTCTGTCCACTTGTTGCACTGAGCAAGTAAAAGCTATGTTAATGGAACTAAATTTGCCCACCACAAGCTATAATGTAAAACTACTGAAAATGAAGAAAACCTGGGACCAACAAAAGGGCAGGGGAGAAATAGCAGAGGGGCAGTTAAAGTGAAGTTAGGGTTGCTCGAGAAAGATTCAGATGAGGAGAAAGCCAAAGGAGCAGTGGAAATAGTTTGACAAAAGGACTGCTGAGAAGGAAAAGGATAAAATGTGTTCCAAATATAAGAGCAAAAGTGGCAACAGAAAGCACAAAATCAAGAACATAAATGGAAGGAGAACATGGAAGGGATAATGAGGGGAGTTGTGAATTAAACCTACGGTTGCCTTTCAATACTTATTTTGCTAAAGTCTAATTGTAAAGACTGCATTAAAATAACTGATCAAGACAAATAATTATGCCTATGAAGGTGATGTTTTTACAATTTCTTAGCTAGTAAGAGCTGTTTTAAGAGGAAGAGAGCCATTCTGTTGACAGAAATTATTGTCAGTATTCTACCAAATGAAGTATATTACAACACCTCAAATCTCCAGCTTCTCCTACTCCTATGCATATTTGTTAAAAAAAGTTGGCAGGCATCCTGTTCAGTATTATGATGTTGCAAGCCAAATTTATGACATTATAACATTTAAGTTCATGTTTATAGTCACTGTACCAGTACAACCAAGACTGCCCCCAAAAAACCCACCCTAGAAGTCAGGCAGCACTACTGACATAGCGATTTCACAGATTCCGGGGAGCATGACCGTGAATGAAGTGCTCAGCCTCCTCTTAGCAGTGACACTCTGATAAAGCAGTAAGACTTCCCAGGGGATCCTTGTCTCTGCCTGCTATAGAGCACCTCATTGTCAGAGGGGGTGGATGGAAGCTTTTTCCCTCCCTGGCCTATTCCCCACAATCTCAAAAATCCCTATGTTGGTGGTGCTGCCTGGTTTCCCAGGTGTGTTTCAGGGGGAGGAATTGTACTGTGAGACACAGCTACATCGACAGAGCTCCACTCGTGGCTACACTTCCTGATTCAAGATCTCATCCATAATGTTTAAATTCATTTAAAGCTGTATGTTTGTTAGGTGGCTTTAAATTTTTCAAAACAAAGGAAAAAGATCATACAGTGGACCCTTGGTATCTGCTAGGGTTTGATTCCAGGATCCCTGGTAGATATCAAAGCCCCATTAAAGTGGCAGCCCTTATATAAAATGGCAAAAATCAAAGTTTCCTTTTTGGAGGAGAATATTTTCAAGCCATGGTTGGTTGAAACCACGGATACAGAATCAGTGGATATGGAGGGCCAACTGTGCACAGAAAAGTGACAAGATAGTAATATGAAAATAGATTATCCAGCAGGACCAAGACAGTCAGTGGAAAGACTTCACAGGGTCATAATGGACCACCTTTATTTTGGACTTTTGCCCATGTGCGCAATATCAATTTTGAGTAAATACTCTTATATCGACTTGTAGGAGAGCACACACCCAAAGAAAAAAAGAAAGCAAAATGGCCAAGACCATCAGAAACACGGAGTTGCTCGGCAAGGCTATATATCTATCAGTGCTACCCCTAGCCTCACCTCTGATGTTATGGGTCAGAGCAGGCAGTAAACATGAACATTTCCAGTGGGCAGATATGCTCATCCTGGCTGCTAGTTAAAAGAAAAAAATATTAAAGGGGTATGTATGTGTGTATGTATCCAAATTGGGTCTGGACCTCAAAAACATCAGGAAAATTATAATATGCTGAATTATGTTGCTGACCTCCTCAGTAAATCCCCGTTTCCCTAACCTGACAAAATCAAATCACCAGACACTGCCATAGTAAAATGTAAAACAATGAGAACATGGGCACATTTATCAAAATTACATTCCATCCACAGTTCTCATACCACAATCCAAACTAAGCTTTTCAACACAAATAGGCACTTCATGTAGGTACTACATTAATGCTAATATTTCTGGATTTTTGGCAGCAATTCTACTTCGTTTTATTGTTTATTATTATTTTTGAATCTGTTAACTGCTGTAGGAGTCCTTTCAGACTGAATAGTTGCTTACTAAATAATTAGAAAAGATTATAATAATGAAGTCATGCCCCAGCTTTAAAATTCAATGAGGTGGTGGTATAAAAGCTACCTCCCTTCTAACAGCCTCCTCTGCTTTGTAATGGTTGCTCTAAGCTCTTAACACCTGTGGGGCATTCACACATAGTCTCCTCAACTCCTGTGTTGGATGTTCACCACTGCATGGGCTGACGTAAGTGAAGTATCATGCAGCAATCCAGGTGAGCACATAAGATCCAAATAGCATACTACTCAGGAGGAAGAATGAGACAAGTCAGCAAATGGACAAGCTGGGTTAAGATCACTGGATGAAAGGCCACATTTAAGTTTCCCCATCTTGATTTGGATTACAAGATGCTGATCTCTGGCATCCCAGAGAGACCAAAGGAGAAGGCATTGATCTAGATCAGGAAAAGACAACTATGCCAGGCTTGGGGGGCATATTTCCACTCTTGTGGTCCCCCGCAACATACTGCACATGTTCCAGGTAACTTGGAAATGACTAGACTTAATGTCCGTTCTCCTACCAGCCAGAAATCTGACTGTTTTTAAAAAGGATATGGTAAGGACAAGAGATAAAATTAACTCAAACTACCATGATTCTAAACAGTCTTACACTGGTTGGATGATACTCTACACGGGGGGGGGGGATTAAAAGGGGGGAACTCAAGCTATTTTGTGGAAGATGTTAAAACGGCCAGAAAGCTCTGATCCCTGACCTAGATTTAAAAAAAATACTGAGCTGGATATTAAAGCAGCACTAGATCAACCCTCAGGAGTGACATCAATCATCAGTGAGATGCTACCTGAAAAAGAACAAAACTCTGTCTTTACCCAGTGAGACCAACGACTCATAATTGCTCTTCATCACATTCTTGTAGAGCTCCTTCTGCCATTCATCCAGGTTCCCCCACTCTTGCTCAGAGAAGTAAACCGAGTTGTCCTCAAAGGTCACTGGAACCTGGAAGCACAACAGTCACAGCCTTAGACCCTCTAAGATGAACGCCTGGTGCTGGCTCCTTTCCTACTCTAAAAAAAACAACAGATCCACCTCAGCCTGCCCCTCCCTGCCAGAACACAGGCCCCGTGGCCCAGTTTTATTCAGCCATAGCTGGAGAGGAAGAAGAAAGGGAACAAAAGAGCTCAAGGAGGGCCAAGACTCTTACAGAGTTCTGCATTCCAGCATTCTGGAAAACAGGAAGGCTCACCAACCCAGAAACATCCATGCAGCTGGCTGGAAAACAATACGCTTTCCCTTGAATGCAGGTGAGTACACAACCACTTCCAAAATGAAGGGCTACCTCACAGAAGATACCCAGACCTAGTGCTGGTGATGAACTCTAAAGCCCTATACAACTCAGCTCCAGGTTATCTGAAAGACTGTATTCTCCCTTATGAACCAGTCCAGGTTTTGAGATATGCTGGAGAGGCCCTCCTCTCTGTCCCTCCACCCGAACTGATGGGAACATGACAGAGAGCCTTCTCAGTGGCTGCTCCCAGGCTCTGGAATTCCCTTCCTAGAGAAGTCAGACTGGTACCATTCCTACTTTCTTTCCACAGTCAAGCAAAGACATTTTTATTCTGACAGGCATTCAGTGTATGATTATGGCCTGCCTGATAAAACGTGCTTGTTAAATGTGCTGAATTTATCCATGTTTGAGTTTCAATTATGTAATTTAACTTTGTTTAATATGTGTTTAAACTTTTATATTCTGTGATTTTTAACTTTATTTTTCAATTATTTTAAGCCACTTTGAGTTTCAACCAGGAAAAAAGCAGGGTATCAATAAAGATTATGATAATAATAGCAACAACAACTCCTGAACTGACATGTCTACTGCTATGAATGTTGGAGAAAAGCTTCCAGAACATGAGTGCAACAGGGACCAAATGTATGCACTGTAGCTGAAACACACAATGTAACTTGCGCCTGTCTTTTGACACCCAACCACCAGTCACCTGCTATCTTGGCTTATCCACCCACATTCTGTATAAGCTCGATTCCCTGTTTATACTTTCTAGCAAAATGTCTAGTCCTCATGGCTGTGGATGTACATTTGTTAACGTTCAGGCACGTTTGGCAAATGGCTCTCCCTTCTGGAGGACAGGTCTGTCATTCAAAATACCACTGTATAATCCTTTTCAAGAACATCTTAATTCTAAAGAAACTCGAATGCATAATAATTTTGCTCTATTGGTTCTGGAAAGCAGAATTCTCTCGACAATCAAGTAAGACATAGATCATAGCCAATCTTGATTCCTGAGTTACCCAAGGCTGATCCAGTAGACTTCCAGTAACAGAAGTGGAAAAAGTTCCACTATGAGCATCTTCCTTCGGTCACACCACAACCCACCTGGAACATCATCACTGTTTCACCTCAGCACACTGCTGCCTCCATTGCAGAGGGTATTACAGATTCCACCTCCACTTTTGAGCCATTGAATGTTGTTCCACAACTCCAATTCATGCAGCAACTTGAGGACACCTCCTTTGACCCTCCTGACCAATAACTGTTTATTATCTCCACCCAGAGATTTGGCTAGTTAGTCTCAATTACTGTGAATGCCAGTTTCTCCGAGGGGCTCCAATCCAACCCTTTTGACTTCCTCAGTGCTTCCAGGCCCACCCTGTCAAATCTGATTTTTCCTCTCCTTCACAAGGAAACTGCACTGTTCATTAAAGCTTTATTACTGACAGCTGAACTATCCATTCCACTCATGAAAGTTTAGGGGGCTCTGTTATTTACAAGAGATCCAGATGAATCATCCGTAATTTCCAGAAAGTATTCAAACATGTCAAAAATTATAAGGAAACAAGAACACACACCCTTACACTTATCATGCCCATAAAAAAGGAACAAACGGTCCTGAAATCCAGGTTCTGCCAACAGTAATCTAGAATGTTAATTAACTCAGCACAAAACATGGACAAAACACAAAACTGGCATTCTGGGGTGGGGGGAAGCTACAAGTATTTAAACATTTATTTGAGCACCAACACAGCTCAAGACTCAGCAAGCTTTGTAACTCTGCCATCATGAAATACTGGTCATACAGACACAGGAAGAAATGTTACTGACCCCGCCTACTCACCAGGCGCTAGAGTCAGGTGCAGACATGACACTGCCTATCAGAGAGACTCCCTTTCCTTGCTATTGCAGCTGTTAACAACACTCACTCCCACATTTCCATCTGTGCTTAGCTGTGGATCCCTGTTTTAACCAGGATTGCAAGACTCTGGTAATGGAAAACTGAGAGTCAAAGAAAGAATAAACTCCTTTCTAGTATACAAAATCTGCCCTGCCTGAAGGTCTTGAGTTACTTAATTACTAGCCACCTAGACAGAGGAGGTTTTCACTACCCTCTGCAATGCCACTAAAAACAGAACAAAAATAAGACATGAAGGAAGACTCCATCATAACATCCTCCTACCTTGGGTGTTTCCCCTTTGGAGCCTGGTGGGAGCCTTAGAATCCAAAAGTTCTGATTCTTCAGCAAGTTCTCCATATTCTCCAGCCGCCTCTGCAGCAGTCCATACTCCTGGATCAGAGTCCCCAAAGCAGTCAACTTGCACTCCATTTGATTGCCAAAGTCTACCACTGCATTTTCACAGTCCACATACTTCTTCTCATTGGTCATCATCCTCCGTTCCAGGTTCAGCAGCCGTGTGGCATGAGAATCCACTTTTCGCTCCACAGCTTGGATTGCAGCCACGACTGTCCACAGGGATAGCTCAGCCATGTTCTGTTTGGCGTCGCGGACAAAATTCTGTTCGGGCAGCAAAGGCACCGGCTGCCGAGGCTCCATGCTACAACACTGAAGCTGTATATAAAGAGACAGGAGAATGTTCAACAAATCTCATTTATTTTGCCTGTAGTCTGTGCTGTCCCAAAGGCACAAGTTAGTATTTCTTGTATTACTATTGCAAATTGAAACTTTAGAGTTTTATGCTTAAAATTATCTTGAGTATCAAAATATACAACCAAGCCACTTTCTCAACATGCTTCTCAGAAGCTTCAAATCACCCCAGGCATTTTGTTAAAACTCTAAGAAATTAGTAAAGGAGATAAGATTTCCATCTTGTTTGTGGACCTGATCCTTAAAGGATGCAACTTAATTTCTACATTTTTAATTTAATTTACATTCTGCCTTTCTCCCAGTGCAAGACTCAAGGCAGCACATAATGTCGCCTTATAGTAACGCAGACTTTATAGTGAAATAGCTCAGTACTGGTCTACTATTCATAGGTGTTCAATGAGCCCTGACTGAAAGACATTTTCTTTGTTATTTTTGCTGTTTTGGTTGTGTATGTGCACGTATCTTACGAGAAGTAGAAGACAGAACAAGACATGAGACTAGGTACAAAGATAACTAAACTTCTTACCTGGAGCAGTTTACAGAGTGGATAATATCAGTAGCTGCAGCCTTCTTCACTGTTCCATGAGAGTGGCAACTACCTCAGTCCTCTCTTCTATACAATCTGGATGCATCTAAGGGAAAAGCAAGATAGGGAGATCCTTTCCATTATCCTGGCCGAAGATGTCTGATTTCTTCAATGGCTATTCCACTGGACCAAAGCCCACAGTATTGCCTCTATTAAATTGCACGCCATTTATTGAAACTGTGTGGGGAGGGAGAAGTGCCTGGTACACACTGGCAGGAAAGTGGTGTGTGTGTGTGTGTGTGTGTGTGTGTGTGTATAAAACTTTAAAGTAAATAACCTGAATAACCTTGTACATTCCTCTCCCTGCCTTTCCCCCTCAAATGATCATCATAGGCAGAGAAGGAGAAAAAGAGACCAAGGGAAAGTGGCATATTCAAAGTGGTTCTCACCCTCAGAAGGCGAAGGGTGGGTATAAAAAAGGGGGGGGATTATGATCAGGTTTCAAGGTCCTCCCCAGCACTGCCACAGGGCAGCCTCCCTGAGTGGAGTCTCAGATGCAAGAAACTGGGATCTTTTGGACACAATTGTGTCTCCACCACTGAACTATGTGTCCTTTCCAAAGTGTTTTTAAGCAATTCCTCAGCCCTGTACACGGGAGAAATTCAGCTAGTGTGAGGTGGAGAGTCAGCCCCATGAAATACATTTTCCATTAAGCAAGACACAAAAGACGGAACCACTCTCTTTCACTGTGGCAATTTTCAAAACATAAAGTGATGGGAAAGGCAGTTGCACAGCACTTTTAAACTAAAATATTTAGCTTTTGCAGGCCAAAACCCATTTCTTCAAATCATGGAGTTCAGTCTATGTCAGACAGACACATGAGGAAGGGGGAATGTGAAATATAATAGAAATGCAAAACATACTAGCAAGGTGATGGAGCAACAGGTGTCAAATTTTGCATTTCTATTACCATTCCACATCCTCCCAGGGTGTGCATTTAAAACATCTGTCTACTTTGACTGTATACTCTTCGGAGGGCTGTCTAGTCTACAGCTCTATTGTAGCACAGCCCCATGTTCATCAATAGCAATATATAAAAGAACACCACAACACAACACAGCCCTGAAGAAGTGGCCTCTACTTCACAAAAGCTCCGAGTAAAAATAAACTGGCTCATTTTTAAGGGTGCCACATGGCTTATTTTTTATTTCCTTTTCGTTCCCCTCTTTAGATGTGGGTGCCTTCAAGTTGCCTGTTGACTTACGGCAACCCCATGAATTCTATGCAATACCCATTCTGGTACCCGCATGGGCACACACGCACACAACCTTCATGCAATGCAAGCATTTTTTTTTGCAACCAGGGAAGGAGATTCTCCCCCTTCTGCGGCACAAAAGCCTCTCCTCCTCTCTCTCCCTCCCTCCCTCTGTGTGTGTGTGTTTCCCTCTCTCCCCTCTCTCCCTGAGTCTCTCTCACCCACCCTCCTTCAGCCTCCCTCTCTCCTTCTCCCCCCCAGTCTCCTCCCTTCCTCAGTCAGCCTCTCTTTCTCTCTCTCTCTCTCTCTCTCTGGCTTGCTGGTTTGCTTGCTTTCTCTCTCTCTCACACACTCACTCTCTCACACTCTCTTTCTCTCAAAAAAAAGCAAGAGCATCCCCGCCCCTTCTGGCCGTGCAAAAACAAGCAGTCATTCTCTCTCTCTCTCTCTCTGCCCGCCTCCCCCTCCCCTCCCCTCCCCTCCCCTCCCCTCCCCTCCAATGTACTCCCTCCCCCTCCTCCTCCCCTTCTCTCTCTCTCTCCCCCTCCCTCCCCTCCCCCTTCTCTCCCTCCCTCCCTCCCTCCCTCCCTCTCCTCTCCTCTCCACTCCCTCTCCCGAGAGGCCCCTCTCTTCCAACAACCCCCCTTTCCCAGGGCGGGGGCTGGAAAGCAGAGAGACAGAGAGAGAGCGAGCGCAAGGCGCCCGCGCCTCCCCCCTTCTCCTTCTCCAGAAGACATGGAGAGCCCGGACCAACCCACTGGTTTAACGGGGGGGGGCAAAAAAAGCGTCTCCATTTATCTTCTTTCGGGGTGCTCCCCCACTCCTCCAATACGGGAGGAAGAAGAAGGATATACATTTGAACAGAATAAAATAAGAGCATTTCTCCCCACCTTCCCCTCAGGGATCCCAACGGACAAGGACCGACACATCCCCCCAAGACTTCAAGGGGCCCCTCAGAGAGGAGAGGGGATTACCCTGCTCGCTCGCTCGCTCTCTCTTTTTCTTCAGCGGTAAGGAAGATCCCCCCAAAATCCTCCCCAACCCCCCGTCGTGCAGGGGGAGCCACGACCCACCTCACCTCAGGCGGCTTCGGCGGCGGCGACCACTCGCTCCCCCTCCTCCGCGCGTTCAGCCTTTTGTTCCCCTCCCCCTCCCCGGGCGCAAAAGGGGCGTGGCCGTCGGACGGACCAATCGGGCGCCTCCTGCTCCCTCGGTTCACTGGGGGTGGGGGATGGGCACGGCCGAGGAGGAGGCCCGAAAACACGTGAGAGGCCCGGGTCGGTCTATCCGGAGCCTCGACGGAGGACGGGGGAAGGAGATGTCGCGGCTTGAGAGGAAAAGGAGAAAATGGGAGGAAAGAAGAAGGCGTACCCACCGGAGTCGTCTCCCGTACACGGCCGTCGCGCATGCGCAGCGGTGCCGTGGGGCGCTTTAAAAAAAAAGACGGGGAAAGGAACCTGTAGGGCGCATGCGCAGGAAGTCTGGACGGCAGGGACAGTGAAGGAAGAAGTGTGTTTTGTGAGAGGGTGGCTTCCGGTTTGTTGGTTTCTCCAGAGCGCCACCTGTGGCGGGAGGTGTTTGCAATGTCTCATTACTTTCTCCTCAACCCACCACCAGAATAATGAGGCCTGGAGCATCCTTACAAAGGGAGGGAGGGAGTCTGTGTATGTGTGATACACACAGACACAAGACACAAACACACACATTAAAGCTACCCCCCCCCCGACTGTATACAGCCAAGCATCCTGACATACATCCTCTGGTCCTTATGATGAAAAAATAAAGAAGGAATTTAGGCTGCAGTTGGGAGTAAAAGTTATTGGGGTGGGATGAGGGTTACCAGATGAAAATTGGGAGGCAGAAAAAAAAAATTAACCTTGATTTTCAGCGTTCCTAAGGACAGCTATACATTTTACCTTTTTGTTTGTATGGAAAAGTTTCTCACATACACACATGTATATGTATATATAAATAGACCTGAATACAGATCCTATACTTTAAATCCCTGGAGAATAGTGAATTACTGCAATTCACTATTTTCCAGGGATTTAAAGTATAGGATCTTGCTTATCATGCAGCCCCATAACAAGCAACACTTGCTGAAACGCCCTTTCCTACACAGCCATTAAAGGTACAGGAACCCTCTCCAGTTTTGACTCTAGAAATGCTGGATGGGAGTGAGGCAGACCCACTTTTAAGGGCATCTCCAAAGGCCCTGCTGGCATGGTACCCTTCCTGGCTGTTGGAGATATTTGGGGGACTCAGATCTGCATGGCCCTGCGGAGCCAACCTGTGTAACAGGTAAGTGTTCCAGGTGTGGCCCTGTGCTTTTTTCTGAGGGTGAACTGCCTTGGCTTGTAAGTTGGCCTTATAATTTGTTATGTTGCCCTCATCTGGACTCTGACTTACAGCCAATCCCTCCTAGAGTTTTCTTGTCAAGAGGTCTGCCTTTGCCTTCCTCTGAGGCAGAGAGAGTGTGACTTGTCCCAGGTCACCCAAGGCATCACCCATGGCCAAGCAGGGTCTTAACTCTGGTCTCTCGACAATCTTATATGAGGCTGCCTGAGTTTTGAGATCTTTCAGGGAGGGCTTTCTCTCTGTCCCCACACCAAGACAGGACCGTGTGGTGGCCACACAGGATGGAGCCTTCTTGGTGGCTGCTCCCAGGCTTTAGAATTCCCTCCTGGGGAGGCTAGGGCCATTTCCACACTAGACTGTTATAGTGCTATTATTCCACTTTCAACATCCTGTGGAATCCTGGGGTTTGCAGTTCAAGGAGGGGAGGATAGCTTTTGAGGCCCCTCTGCAACTGCAGACCCCAGGACTCCATAGGATGTTGAAAGTGGAATAATAGCACTATAACAGTCTAGTGTGGAAATGGCTTAGGATGACACCCCTTCAGCTCTCCTTTTCTGACAGGCAAAGACCTTTTTATTCAACTGCACTCATTGAAACTCAGGACCAAGGCCTGGACCACACTTTACAAATGGCAACTTCATAGAGGATCGTAAGGACAGCAGGACAGAATCCCCATGCCCTGACTAAAGAAACAAGATCCCAGGCCATGTTATAATTCAAGAGATGTCATTGGAACAAGTACAGAACTATATGTCAAATGAAATTTGCCTAATTCTAATGAAAATTTAGAAAAACTGCATCCAGTAGCTTTCCTGTCTTTTGTGCTCCTCAGAAAATAGTTTTTTAAAAAGTTTGACACTGTACTTTGCTGTCAAAAGTTATCAGCAAATCAAATCATTTACAGTCACTACGAAAAGGAATTATTTTGACTCTCTCATTTGTATCTCAGAGCTGTGGGGTGTGTGCTTCCTTTATCCAGGATAAAAGAGGCACAAACACCACAGCTCTGGGCAGAATGTGATTCAAATGGTTGTCGGATTTGGTCCCCAACATCTCAGCTTGTTTATAAAAGATAGCAGAGCCCAGAAAGTCATAGGGTGTTGCTGTCAGCCCTGGACTAGATGAACCCACTATCTGATTAAAGATAAGGAGGCTTCAGGTATCCAGATGGCTCCCTACTGGCCATTAGCAGGAAGGAGGAGACTTCTCGAAACAACCATGAAGAGTTTCCTTAATACAGCACGCTTCCCTCTTCCCAATCTCAGTATTCATAAATCTCTACCTTCTCTCCCAGAAAAAAAAAAGTGCATCTCTTATTCTGCCAAATGTTCAAGGTGAGCCAAAGTGTACAACTACAATGCAAAGAAACCCAAAATGCATTTTGAAGAAACTTTTTTTTTTTAAGACAGTGAAGCTGAGGATCATGGGAGTGTGGTGATCCCACCTAACAGGTTCCTTTGGGGTCTTCTCTCCTCAAAACTAAACACCCAGTGGATGAGAGCCTACATGGTCAAGCATAGCGTAAGAGCTCCGCATAGCAGATTCTGCTCAAGCCCTCCATCACTACTGCCAGATTCGCTGCTGTGTTGTGGTAGCCCCCCTACAGCCATTCTTTTGCTGGTGGAGACTGGGGGACCAGATTGGAGAAATGTCTGACTACATCCCCTTAGGCAGATGCCGATCACGGACATCTACCAAGATCTACTATGGCCCACTGAAGGTCTCCGAGGACGAGGACCTCAGTCTGCATCTCTCTACAGAACAAAAACCAGATGCTTTTCACAGACTCATAGAATCATAGAATGAGTTGGAAGAGACCACAGGGGCCATCCAGTCTAGCCTCTGCTATGCAGGAACACATATCAAAGCACTCCCTTTAACAGATGACCATTCAGCCTCTGCTTAAAAACCTCCAAAGAAGGAGACTGCACCACACTCCAAGCCAGCATACAGCAAACACCTCTGACCATCAGGAAGTTCTTCCCGAGGTTTAGGTGGAATCTCTTTTCCTGTAGCTTGAATCCACTGCTCCTTGCCTCTGGAGCAGTGGAAAACAAACCCGCTCACTCTTTTGCTTTGCTCTCCACCAGCAACAGAATAGCCATGGGGCAGAATGGTGAGTTGCAGGGGAGCGGGGCTTTGCTTATTGCAAAGAGAGAAAGAGAATCTCAATCTCCATACTGACCAAAACAAATACATATACATTGCACTCTGTTGTTGCTAAGATGCCAGCCTTAATATGCAAAGGGACTCCCAGAACCTGTGTCATGATCACTCACACATATCTCCGTTGTCAAGGAAGGAACTTCTAGAAAGTTAATAAAACAAACCAAAACTTTAAGCATGTGCTTACCAAATAAAATCAGACTCCACATTTATTATCAAAAAGAACAGAATGGGGGCAAGGAAGGCAGAAGCAAGGCGAAGAGTTCAGGTCTGGCAAGTGTCATGGTGCCAACAGGTGCGGTTAGTTTGATTCTGAAACCTGTTATTTACTTAGAGGAAGAGACCATGAGTCTGTTGTCCTGGGCGGGAGGGGCAGGAGCAGGGGCAGAGGGGTACATGAGAAGGATTTCCTCCCCCACCTCAAGTTGATCAGTCAGTCCTCTGTCCCCCGGATGCCAGGGCACCGGATGATGGGTGAGACCAATGGGGGGAGCAGCCCTCATTCCCCCATATGTGTCCGCAAGTGGTACTTTAAGGACTGCTTATAGCGGAAGCATTTGGCGCATTCCGTGCAGGGGTACGGCCTCTCGCCAGTGTGCGCTCTCTGGTGCTCCAACAGGTGGTGCTTCTGAGTGAAATTCTTCCCACATTCGGCACAGTGGTACGGCCGCTCTCCGGTGTGGATGCGCTGGTGCTCCAGGAGGTGGTGCTTCCGGATGAAGCCCTTCCCGCACTCACCGCAGGCGTGAGGCCGCTCCCGGGTGTGGACTCGGTAGTGGTTGGTCAGCTTGGATTTCTCGCTGAAGGTCTTGTCGCACTGGCTGCACTTGTACGGCCGCTCACCAGTGTGAGTCCGCTGGTGCCGCAGGAGGTGTGAGGGGCGGCTGAAGGCCTTGCCACACTGCGGGCAGATGAAGGAGAGCTCACTCTTGCCGGAGTGCACCCGCTGGTGCATAGCCAGTGAAATCTGCAACCGGAAACTCTTCCGGCATTCTCCGCATGAGTACGGCCGCTCACCCACGTGCGTGATCTGGTGCTTGCTCAGGCTCGACTTGTGGCTGAAGCTGCTCTCGCACTCGCTGCACTTGTAGGGCTTCCCTGGGGCTGGCGGGGGCCGGGGCTGCGGCTTGAGGCTGCGTTTGTCTGGGTAGGCCTGTCCTCGGCGGGGCGGAGGGGCCACCCCTCGCCGCGCAGTGTGGAGCCGCTGGTGCAGCAGGAACTGTTGCTTGATGCGGAAGCTGAGGTCGCAAGCGTGGCACTCGTAGGGCCCTTCTTTGAGGTGGTTCCGCTGGTGGATGATGTAGTTGATGCGCAGCATGAAGCTCTTGCCACATTCCGGACAGACATATGGCCTCTCGCGCGTCCGGTTCCTCTGCTGAAGGGTGACGGGCCGTGCCTCAACACTATTGTCTCTCTCACACAACGGGGCACAGATCCCCACTGTGGCCCTGGCAGGCTTGGTGACCCGCTGATCTTCCCGCATGGCTTCCACGTTGCAATTCAACGAGCACGGCGGTTCAGCCCTTGAAGAAAACAGCCCCCGTGGCTCTAAGCTGACGGGGTCTTCCTCCTCCTCCTCCTCTTCCTCCTCTTCCTCCTCATCCTCCTCTTCTTCTTCTTCCTCATCTTCCTCCTCCATTTTGATCACGATTCCATCTTCTTGTTGTGGGGAAAAATTCAAAACAAAATGGGGCATTACAAGTATTACTTTGCAAGACAAAAACAAAACACCAGGATTTAATTTTTGAAACATCCTTTAAAAATGCTTGAAAACCTGGGGAAAAAGTGGGGTATAACTACCAATAATAATAACAATAGCTTGGTCACTTGGGCCCTTCAGATACCCCCAAACCCTCCAAGTCTGCTCATTTTGAACGACAGAAAAATCTCTCTGGGAGACACAATTTTTCTTTAAAACACTGTTCCAAGCACCACCCTGAAAGAACAGGAAACAACTCCCTCAACCGCCTGGAAGTGACTTTGATGATCCTAGAAGTCACTTCTCGCTTGAGAAAATGGCAGCAGCATGGCCCACTGAGGTTTGGGATAGCTCCGAAATGTCCCTCATGCCCATCCTTGGTCTAGGAATAGGATGGGAGCAGGAGAGAGAGGCCCCTAAGACGCTTTGCCGCTCCTTACCTGCACAGCTGCCATGTTGGACAGTGACCCTCTTGATTTCCCCAAAGCCCATGTCATACTCGCTGCCTTCTTCTAAATTGTTTCCTGAGAAGTTTCCCAGAGGAGTCGCCGCGCTGTACGGACTTCCGCAGGGGGCCTCTTGGTCCAGGCCTTGGAAATCCCCTTCTGAGCTCCCGGACATCTGGTGCTGCTCCAGGTCTTCCGGGCAGTCGTCAGAATGGGGCTCCTCCGTTTTGATCACTACCCTGATGCCAGCTGCAATGGCAAAAGATGTGGGCGAGAGCACACGTGTGTGTTAGAACGAAAGTCTGCAGGAAAATCCCCATCTGTCATGGGGCTGAGACCTTTATCCCTCAGAATTATTATCAGTAATTGAACACAATCTTTGAGAAATTTTCGATGACAAAAAAAAGCATCAAGATACCCACCAACACCTCACAGACGAAAACCGGGATCTGTGTGTGCAAATAACATTAGGCTGTGGTCAAGATGGCAGAAGTTATTAATTAAAAAGAACACACCAGCTAGGAGAGGCTGCCGCCGCTTGCTTTTGCCTGAACCTCCTGGGAAGGGCAAGACTCTACCCCTCCTCTCTTTTCCCACTGCTAAATTAATTGAGTGCAAACTACTTTTGGAATTTGGACTCTCTATGCAGTAACTGAAGGAAGCTAAGGACAAAGAGAGGGAGGAAGTGGGGCGAAGAGTGAGAAACTTTTACCATCTTGATTACACCCTGACGTTGCTTGGCCACATACATCCGTTTTTCTCTGTGAAATACTTGAAGGCTGTGATGATCAGGAAACTACTACGTAGTTTTCAAAACAGTGGTGGTGGTAGGTAATAAATACACAAACAACTCATCTTAAATATTTTATTCATGATTCTAAAATAAAACATCTTACTGTCTATTTTTTTCTTTCAGTTTTTCCGGGACTTTTTTTTTAAATCTCCCCCACGCCTGATTTTTTCTGTTGTTTTCTTCTCCTGGGCTTTCATATCTTACCATCTGACTTTAAAATAATTTAAACACCACTGCTATAACCTGTCTAAAGACTGACTCGCAAAGCAGATCTCGCAGCAACCAGACCTCTTATGAGCCCCTTGCCAAGCTGACGAGCCCAGTAGAGCTCTAAGATTGTGGGGAGAGGCACTTCTCTCTGTCACTCTACACTCTTAGGTGTGTTTGATGGGAACAAGGGAGAGGGACGTCTTGGTGGCTGCTCCTAGATTTTGGAACTCCCTCCCTAGAGAGGCCAGGATGGCTCTGTCCTTGCTCTCCTGCTGTTGGCAAGTCAAAATATTTTTATGCCATCAGGCTTTTACAAGTGGCTTTTAATGCTGCCTAGATCTGTTTTTTTAAGGTTGATATAGTCTTTTAACGTATTCTACTGTGCAATGTTTCAATTTCATAAACTCTTTTCTAAATCTTATATTTATCCATGTATGAATGTTTTGTATTGTTTTTAATTTGTATTGTTTTAATGTTGTTCGCTTCCTTGAGTCCCATTGTAGGAAGAAAGGCTGGATACAAATGAATAAAATACTTACCTGCAGTGGGATCCGGAAGGCTGCCCTGTTCTTCCGAGTCCTGCTCATCTCCAAGACATGAGTCTGTACCCGGCTCTGTCTGGGCTAAAACGCCTGGTTTAGAAATTGCATAGTCTGTTGGGAGAAAAAGAAAATGGGAAAGGGGTTTTACATTTTTTAAACACCACTAGACATGACCTCTCATGCAAGAGAAACCCATTTCTAAGGAGACTGGCCTGGAAACCATGAAGCCCTACGAGGAACAGCTTATGGAGCTGGGTATGTTTGGCCTGGAGGAGGAAAGGTTAAGAGGGGCATAATAGCTATGTTTAAATATCTGAAGGGAGGTCACATAGAAGAAAGGCAAGCTTATTTTCTGCTGCTCCAGAGACTAGAACACAGAGCAATGGCTTCAAATTTCAGAAAAAGAGATTCCATCTAAACATTAGGAGTAACTTCCTGATGGTAAGAGCAGTACGACGGTGGAATACACTGCTACCTGGAAGTATGGTGGCTTCTCCTTTTTTGGAGGTTTTTAAACAGAGGCTGGATGGCCATCTGTCAGGAGTGTTTTGATTTCCTGCATGGCAGAAAGGGGCTGGACTGGATGGCCCTTGGGATCTCCTCCAACTCTAGGATTCTATTATTTTAATAGGTGGTCCTCTTGTATGCTCCAGCTATAGGGGAAGTACACTGTGGGAAGTTGTGGAATTAATGCTAACAATTAGTGCCAACACTGGGTTTATTCTAGCACCAAGTAAAAACATGAGCCTTTGGGTCCAAATTTATTTATTTCACCATGTGCACACACGTAAGTTTTGAACCGTTTTAACTTCTAAAAGTTGTTTTAATAAGATTTTACTCTGCTTAAGTTACTTTTCTTTTAAATTTAAATTTAATATTTTTAACCTGTTTAATTAATTTTGTGCTCACTTCGGCAGCACATATACTAAAATACTAAAAAATACTAAATTAATTTTACTTGTATACCACCTTGAAATCCTGGAATGCAGGGCATAATATAAATATTTTAATAAAATCAATACATTATTTTGGCTACCAGGAGTGCTGTTTTAATACCCAATCCACAGGCACCTTTGCCACCAGCCACCAGTGATGGGCATCAGCAATGGCTGGACTTTTATAGCCTATTTCCTGCACCCAGAACCAAAATATCATTGTGTGAGAGAAAATGCCACAATGCCAAGGCATCATCGTTTCCAACAGGTTGTGTCCCAGAGGCAAAAAAAGACGGGCCAATGGCTGGGGGTGGGCAACTATTTGCCATTGAGATATTTTTCACCAACAGATCCTATCAACCAGTAGCCTATAGTGAAGGGTTATGGGCACTGCAGTCCAAAAAATATCTGGAGGGCCATCATTATGCAACCTTGACAGAGGAAGAGAGTTGTGCCAGCTGCAAGGGCTCATTTGCACAGCCTCAAAATTATTTTTTTGGACTGTAATTCCCAGAATCCCTCAGCCAGTATGACCACTGGGAGTTTTAGTCCACAAAGTAACATTTCCCAGCTCTGACCCACCAAAAGCATATTCCCTTGGGAAGGGCCGTATCAATAATCCTACTTGGCAATTTTAACGCAGATATAAAAAAGAAAAATAAACGGAAGTTGTCTAATTTCCATTTCCCTCTTAAGGAATCTCCTTGAATGTCACAAAGGCCATTTCCGCACTACACTCTTATAGCATGATTATTCCACTTTCACCATCCTATGGAATCCTGGGGTTTGCCAGTCCCTCTCTAAACTGCAAACCCCAGGATTCCATAGGATGTTGAAAGTGGAATAATTGCGCTATAAGAGTGTAGTGTGGAAATGGCCAAAGTGCAAGCTGCTTTTCGCTTGTTAACACACCTTTCCCCTGGCACCCAACTGCAACTTCAACAGCCTATCAACACAGGTAGATCAACCAAATAAAGGCCAAGGCAGTGTCTTTGTCCTCATCTCTCTCCATTTCCCAGTTAGGGAGTCAGCTGCCCAGAGTGTGGTTCAGAATGTTGAAACTAATGAGAATGGAAACAGCTTCAAGCAGCTTAAGCCCAGGGTCAGGATTAACGAGGGACAACATATGCAAGGCCTGATTATCTGGACTCAAGAAGGCTGGACAGGCCAGAACAATCCACCCTAAACCAAAAGGATGAGGAAGGCTCCACAGCAAAGCAGCCACTAATGTTTCATGCGTTAGCATTACCCAGAGAGATCAACGACTCATGGTTCCCCTTCATCAAGTTTTTGTAGAGCTCCTTCTGCCACTCCTCCAGCTTCTCCCACTCCTTGTCGTCGAAATAGACAGACACGTCATCAAACGTCACCGGCACCTGGAACCACAAAAATGGCACGTTTGATTAGGAGGTCTCAGCAGCACTTGTAATCACAGAATTGGAAGAAACCCCTGGGACCCTCCAGTCCTACCCCATTTTGCCATGAAAGAAGAAACAGTCAATGCACTTCCACTTGCTTCTTTCTAAAAACCTCCAAACCTTTCTAAAAACCTCCAAAGAAAGAGAATCCACCACACTCTGAGGGCGGCAGTGTATTCCACTGTTAAACTTCTCTTGCCATCAGGAAGTTCTTCCTAATATTTAGGTGGAATCTCTTTTTTGTAGGTTGGTCCATTGCTCTGTGTCCTAGTCTCTGGAGCAGCAGAATACAAGTTTGCTCCATCTTCAACATGACATCCCTTCAAATATTTAAGCATGGCTATCATGCCATCTCTTAACCTTCTCTCATCCGGACTAAACATTCCCAGCTCTCTAAACTGCTCTTCATAGGGCCTGGTTTCCAGGCCTCTGGCCTTCTTGCTCACCCTTCATTGGGTATGTTCCCACTTGTGAATATCCTCCTTGAATTGTGGTGCCTAGAACTGAACACAGAATTCCTCCAGGTGAGATCTGACCAAGGCAGAATACAGTGGTATTATTACTTCCCTCAATCTAGTAGACACTATACTCCTCTTGAGGCAGCCTAGAATTGCATTTGCTTTTCAGCTGCTACGTCAAGCTCCCATTTTGCACCTGTTTTTGTAGGAACTGTGATCCAGAATGGAAACGTCTGGGCACAAAGAAATCATGGCCAGTTTCCTTACTACAGGTATCATAGGGACACCGGAAGCTGCCTTATATTGAGAATCAGATCCTTGGTCCACCTAGGTCTGTACTGGCTACTCCGGACTGGCAGTCACAGCTCAAGGTTTCAGGCAGAATACTTTTCTATCCCCAACTAGAGAAAACAGCCATTCAATGTGGGACTTTCTGCACAGGAAGCTGTGTCACATTTTCAGTCGTTGATTTCTGGTGGTCTCCCAAGTAGAGACTACCAGAATTCAAGACCTAAACCTGCTTAATTGAACAGACTGTCACCTCACCACCATAGCCACAAGTTTTGCATTTCTGTTGCTATTCACCTATACAGCCTGCTCACTCATGGCTATAAAGGTCTGTTCCTTGGCACTTCACTCCATGCATCTGATGAAGTGGACTTAAGTCCACAAAAGCTTATGCTACCAACTTCTTTCTCTCAGTCTCAAATGTCCTACAAGATCTCTTTGCATGCTTACTCCCAGCTGTTATTGGAAACTAAGCAGGTTCAGGCCCACTTGGGAGACCACCAGAGATCCCCAGACAGGACTGGGAAAGAATCCTGTCTGAAACCTTGCTGTCAATCAGAGTTTACAGTGCTAGACTGGCTCAGCAACCAAATATGTGGTTCATGATAAGGCAGCTTCCTGCGCAGAAGGTCCCACATGCAATGGTTGCTTTTGCCAGTTGGCAAAAGTACCTGCTACCATCTTCTTTCTCTCAGCCTCAAAGATGCTACAAGATCCCATTGCAAACTGATCCAGACTAATACAGGCTATGATCAAGGTGTGTTCAGGGTAATATTAATCCTCATCATTCTCTTCCTCATTCTCAGAACAAACTATTATTTATACATCACGTCCTGGTCCACAAGGGCTCCTGAGGTGATGAATAAATAAAAGCAATTAAAATGGTACAAAGACAGAAAACTTTTAAAAAACATATTCGAATGCTCTCTAAAAGCTTTTAAAAGGCTGATATCCTATGCATTTCCCTTGAAAATAAGTGACAATTAAAAGCCATCTAAGAACAGTCTTGAAATACAATTCGAAAGCAGGCAAAACAAAGAATTTTCAAACACTAATGGCCACGAGGAACCGCACTGTTTTGACTGCCTGCGAGAAGCTCAAAAGAAATGAAGCCAGCCTAACTTCCTTGGGTAGAAGCTCCAAAGTTGGTGTGCTATCACAGAGAAAGCCATAACGTAAATTTGAACTGTTCCCATTTCACAGATGTAGAACTGAGGCAGGAAACTAGCAGTTTATCCAAAGTCCCCTAAACAGTTCAAGGCTGACATTTTCCAAGATGCCATCCCACTCTCACTTAGCAATGAAGGAAACAGGACTAATTTTGATTACCTTATTGTTTCAACAGTTCAAGCACATTTTCTGGATACTAAAATTGGATTTCTCAAGTGCTCAACTAAAGTTTTACATCACAGCAGTGCTAGAAATTTGGAGACCAAAGGACAACTTTACTTTGGGATCAGAATTCTTATTTGGAAGGGCAATGTCTTCATTTTTGCCCCCTCTCTGTTAGCTAGACCCCTGGAAGTAGGTCTGGAGTGTACCCCATTATTCCACAGAGCCAGTGGGGTCCTCACCTTGGGGGTCTCCCCCTTGGAGCCTGGGGGGAGCCGGAGGATCCAAAAGTTCCGGTTCTTTAGCAGGTTCTCCATGTTCTCCAGCCGCCTCTGAAGCAGCCCGTACTCCTGGATGATGGTCCCCAAAGCAGCCCATTTGCTCTCCAGCTGGTTCCCGATTTCCACAGCAGTTTTCTCACAGTCTATAATCTTCTTCTCAGCAGTTCCTGTCCTGCCTTCCAGGTCCAGCAGCCGCGTTGCGTGAGAGTCCACCTTCTTCTCCATTGCCTGGAAGGAGGCTACTAAGGTGAGGGAGATCTCCGCCGTCTGGGTCTCTCTTTCAAACGTTTGGTCAGGGTCAGCTGGGAGGTGCGAAGGCAGCCGTCGCTCGGACTCTGCATCTAGTTCTGGCCCCTGCTGACAAGGACAGGTGTTAGAGGCATGAATGGACTCCCCTTCCCAGCAGGCCACAATCAGGTGACAGACAACGAGCTCCAACTAAACACTAGGAAGACCTCCCTGAAGGACCATGAAATGGTTGGGGACCCTTCTTCATTGGAAGTATTTTGAGAAAGGTTGGATGACCATCTGTGAAGAGAGGAGCTGGCTGAAGGCTGCCAACCAGAGCTCAGGGAATGCCATGAAATGAGGCCTGCAGGGGAGGAAATGTCACAAAACCTGAGGCTTGGCTCTGGCAGAGGGCAGATGGGGAAAAGCTGACCCAGAGACAGGGAACAGATTTCAGAGAGATCGGAGCAGGTGGAATAGAGACAGGAAAGCCAGACAGAGGAAAGGACTGACTCTGGTTTTGGGGAGCTCTAAACTACATAGTAGGATCAGTGTATTATTTTATTGCATCATATTAAACTTCTATTCATTTGCTTGTACCCCCGTTGCTCTCTGTTCATATTAACTTTGGTAGAGAGCCTGGTCATGCTTACTACAGCAAACCCACCAAAACAACAGAATGGCCCACGACAGGAGGTCACGTTGAGGCCCAAATACCCAATCTAGGAAGGTATTAAGGGAAGAAAGGGGCAAAGTGAGTGACAGGAACTTTGGAACTTTGGACCAGGCTGGAAAAGGGACACATCACATCATCTCTCAGGGGACCTTGAATACAAATGATTGGATTACAACAAAATATTCCATCCAAACATTAGGAAGAATGCCCTGATGCTAATCACTACTGAACAGTAAAATACACTGCCTCATGAGGTAGTGGACTGTCTTTCTTTGGAGGTTTTTAAGTAAGAGATTGGACGACCATCTCTCAGGGATGTGTGCATTTTTGCACAACAGGGGTTGGACTTACTGCCCCTTCCAACTCTATGATTCTCTTATTTGTTGGAAATTAAACTACAGCGCCTGCTCTTGGCTTGCATGGTGTGCCCAGCCCAGTTATTTACATTCTCTCACACTGAACCGTGGGAAAATAAACGACATAGCCTTTGAAAAGGGAAGTAAAAAAAACTATGCAGTAGGTTTAGACCAGCGGTGGAAATCATGCAATGCTCCAGATGTTGTTAGACTATAAGTCCCAGTAACCCAAGCCAGCATAAGCCAACGGTGAGCAACACTATAAGATGCAATATGGCCTAACAATAAGCCAATCAGCAGCTTTTAAAATACCCTAGTTTCTCTTTTCTCCTCCTCCTCCTCCTCTCCCCTGTGTCACCCACTTACTTCAGCCGCAGCAAAATGAGCTCAAAGTGCAAAATCATTTTGTGCCTAATTATTTCAGCAACAGGGAGAGAAGGAAGTGAACCTTGCCCTTTCCAGTAGGCTTGAGCAAAAGCAAACTGCTTGGCCTCTTGAAAACCAGGGCACCTTTTCATTTGTGAAATGTTGGTGGGCAAGCCCTGGCTGTCATTCTGCTACTGAAGGTGTTTTAAAATGCTGGTATTAGAATAAAACGGCCAACACATATCAGAAGCAGGTTATCTCAAGAACTGTTGCCCCTACATGGGGTGGGGAAAGTGTAACCTGTGGGACACGTGTGGCCCCAAACCCCACCCTTGTGGCCTCTGGTATCCCCTCGTCCAGCTGATGGATTTCCATTTAGTGCGACACAAAGGCAGGCCTTCTCCGCAGTGAGGCTCAGAAAACAACCTCCCCTCTGCAGTCTATCAACACTGGTGCAGTTCAGAGGCTTATTAAAAGCATATATTTCTGCCTTGGCATTCCACCAGCCACGAGCTGTTTGACAATCTACGGATATTTTTCCTCGGGTTGTGCATCTGTGTATTTTAACCCATTTCTCCTGCTCTTTATGATATTATCGTAAAACCACTTTGGGATCTGAACAAATGGGAAGAAAAGGAAGAAGAGGGAGGAGGAGGAGGGAAATAATAGCAAGAATAACAACAGCCATCTGATTGTAAGTGTCTGTTTTAACGGATTCCATCCACGCTTTATGGTATTATTGTAAGCCACTTTGGAATCTGAACAAATAAGGAAGAAGCAATAAACAACAAAATGACAGTAACATCAACAACATGACAAAGGGCTGGGCTGGATGGCCCTTGTGTGGTCCCTTCCAACTCTATGATTCCATGGACGACAACAACAACATTTCCTCGATGAACAAACCCAACACTCTGTCTAGCCCAGTGGTGCTCCATCTTTGGCCTTCCCATTGTTTTGGACTTCGGCTCCCAGAATTCCCAGCTGCTGGCCATGCTGGCTGGTGCATCTGGGGCTTGAAGTGCAAAACACCTGGAGGGCTGACAGTCAAGAACCTCTGTGATCTAGTCTATTTTTCCGGCAGAAGGCCAAATGGCCTTTGAACCCCACAAGCCGGAGGAGAAGAGGACAACTCCCTTTGTTTATCTCTGGCATCTCATGGCAGCAACCCGACAGGAGTCTGGGCTGCCTTGTTTGGTTCCAAATGCCTTTGAAGAAAGATCTGGAACAATCTAAGGGAGCCAAAAATATTTCCCTGACATTGCTGATTTCAGTGCCGGTGCTTATTGATTTGTTCTTAGAATTGATCTTCATTTGTTATTTATTTAAACTGCTGGTCTCATATTAGAATTCTTTGCAAGTTGCTAGGAATTTGTTACACGTAAGGGAACGTCTAAGCACAACACAGACGCAAAAATTAAAAAAAAAAAAAGGCAGTACAATTTTTCAAAAGCCCCACCACTTTGTTATAAGCAAAGAGATCTCATAGTACCTTAGAGACTAAAGACTTTGGTAGCATAAGCTTGCATAGACCCAAGTCTACTTTATTAGATGCCTGGAGTGAAATACCTAGGAACAGACCTTTATGTGTGAAGAGCAATAGAAATGCAAAACTGGTGGGTATGGTAGTGAGGTGGCAAGTTCAGGGGGACAAAGGCAGGAGGAAAGACGTTGCCCAAAGCCAAATTGAGTAGATAACCATATGAATGGTGGAAAGTGATTGGAATATAGTGTTATGCTGCCTAGAAAGCAGAAAAGTAGATGTGATAAACCAGCCAAGCAGTCCCTCAAGAGGCTGGGGTGTTAACTAGTTATAATATGTCTAATGTGCCAGGAAACCATTGTCCCTGTTCAGACCACTGGCAACAGAACGGAGTTCCATGGATATACTCCAATTCTGCTGTTTCCCTTTCCAAACTTCCTTTTTTGTTCAAGGACTGCTGTTCTGAGGTCCGAGACAGAATGCTCAGGAAGACTGACGCGTTCTGCAACTGGCTTTTGCGTATTCCCATTCCTAACATCTGCTTTATATCTATGTATCCTCTTGTGCAAAGACTGCCCTGGTAGCTTATGACACTAATTCTCTCACTCATTTAGCCTCAAAGGTAGTCCCTCAAGACCCCTTTGCACACTGATTCAGACTAACATAACTATGTCTTTGAATTCTACCACCTTGTTGTTTCTTCTTGTAAGCTACACTTCTCACAAGACTCATCATAAAAGCAACAGCGGCCAAGACAACTGCCAGTCAACATTCACTCCCAAAAAATTCATTTAAAACTATAACAGACCGCCTATTTAAAGTGGTGTTCCCAAAATTTACAAGTTACAGGTCTGCAGGCGCTGAAAGAGACCCACCTATGCTCTAGTCATCACAAGTGATACACACATTTATATTTTCACTTACATTTTGCTTATTTCAAAGTTAACATTCCTACCTTACTTAAAAAAAGAAGAAATCATATTCCCACAACCTCCTGCACTCAGCCCCAACACTGGAAATCCTCAAAGTTTCCCATCAAAAGTTCAGCCCACCAAGATGACTAGGGCTGGGGGACAGAATTAATGTGTATTCTGCCTTTCTTGCAATATGAGACTGAAGGCAGATTACAGTATAAATTAAAATCAAGTATAGTTTAAAAATGGATGACACAACAGTTCAGAAGCAGTAAAATAAACTACTGTATTAAAAACATTAAATTTAAAACAGTCCAAAAGGCAATTATAAATAATGATAAAAATATAGCACATCCCAATTAAAAGACCTTTTGTAACAGCCGGTGAAAAGTCAAAGACTTGGGCAAATGGGAAAGTCTTTCCCTGCCCAAAGAAAGACATCAGAGAAGGGCTCAGCCTGGCTTTCAATGGGAGGAATTCCATAGATGGGAAACCCCAAGAAGGGTCCCCCTTTTCTCCACCAACCATACCTGAGATAGGATCTTAAAACTCAGGCAAGCCCAAATCTAGAGATACCACACCTTATGAGAAGCGGCCAGTGGAGCTGGATACGTTTAGGCTGGAGAAGAGAAGGTCAAGAGATGACATGATAGCTGTGTTTCACGGCCGGAATCCATAGGTTGTTGTGGGTTTTCCCAGGCTTTGAGGCCGTGTTCTATCAGTATTTTCTAAAATACTAATAGAACATGGCCTCAAAGTCCAGAGAACCCACAACAACCTATTTGAAAGGATGTCACATGGAAGATGGGGTAAGCTTGTTTTCCACTGCTCTAGAGACTAGGACACGGAGCAATGGCTTCAAACCACAGAGAAAGAGATTCCATCAAAACATTAGGAAGAATTTCTCAACAGTGAGAGCAGTTCAACAGTGGAATATGCTGCCTCCATGAAATGTGGTGGAGTCTCCTTCGTTGGAGGTTTTTAAACAGAGGTTGGATGGCCATCTGTCTGGAGTGCTTTGATTGTGTCTTCTTGTATGGCAGAATGGGGTTGGACTGGATGGCCCTTGGGGGTCTCTTCCAGCTCTATGGTTCTATGACACAAGTCTTTTGGTCCTAAGCCTAAGGCATCTAGCGACTGTCCCCTTCTCCTCCATTGGCTTGGAAATTGTGGTAGTTCTTTGTTAAAGCACTCAGGATTTCTCAGGAGAGGACAAAGGGAAGGAATCACCGTGATTAGATAAACAGACTTTTCAAAAAGGCTTTTTCCTTCTCTCTCCAGCCAGGTTTGTGGTTGCATCAGGAGGCTCGGGTAGCTGTGAGGTTGGCTGGCCAACCACACTCCCTGGCTAACAATTTAGGCTGCTTCCAGACAACACTTCCATAGTGCAATTGCTTTGCCTGGTTCATGGAATTTTACAGGCCGTCCAGAGGCTATTGACTTCCCTTTGCAGAGTTCCCAGGTACTCATAGCTTCTTCCATCCTTTCTCTTACCAGGGGAAAAAAAATCTACTAATAAAGAAAATATGGAAAAGCTGCACACTGTCATTTCATTGCTTCCATTTAGATCAGGGAAAGAACCATGCAGCCCACTAGATGTGATCAGATTACAATTCCCAGAAAAATTAGCTAGCTGGGAACATGGTGAAGAATGTTGGGAGATGCAGTCCAACTCCATCTGACAGGTGGTACCATTCCTGTTCCTGACTTAAATAACTTCTGCCCTCATATATTTGAAAGGATGTCATACAGACGATGGAGTGAGCTTGTTTTTTGCTGCTTCGGAGACTAGGAAATGAACCACTGGACTCAAATTACAAGGAAAGAGATTCTAAAAATTAGGAAAAACTGCCTTATGGCAGTCGGTCAACAGTAGCTCAGACTGCCTTGTGATGTACTGGACTCTCTTCCTTCAGATGTTTTTAAACAGAGGTTAGATGGCCATCTTTCAGGAATCTGTGTATTCCTCTATGGCAGGGGGTTGGACTAGATGGCCCTCCGGATTTCTTCCCACTCTATGATTATACAGAGTTTATGGTCATAAACAGTTATTAGGACCCTTCTACACTACACAATTATATCACTATGATAATAGCATCATTATACTGCTACAAATCCTGGGATCTGTAGTATGAGGAGGGACTAAAGTTCTCTGGCTGCAAATTCTAAATAACCCTCCCAAAACAGTAAACCCCAGGCTTCTATAGGATGGAGCCATGATAGCTGAAGTGGAATCATAGCACTATTCCACATGTTGTGCAGAAGAGACCACGATTCCATTCTTACAGAACCCTGGGTCTTGTCCTTTTGCAAAGCATTTAGAATTCTCAGCGAGAGAGCTCCAGTGCCTCCCCAAACTACAAATCCCAAGATCCTACAGGACATAACCATGGAATCAAAGTGATAGAATTTTATAGAATGGAAAGTCCCTAGTTAGGCCAGCAGAAGTAGTCAGCTCTCATTTATCAGTTGCCAAGGGACCTACAAAGGAAATTAAAATTGCTCTCTGGTCCTGAGGGTGGGCTTCTGAACAGCCAATGTGAGAACAGAGTATCGGACCAAACAGACCTTTGGTCTGATCCAGTGTGGCCCTTCTTAGATTCTTGTTTGGGAGCATTCTTAGAATCAAAGAGGTATACAGATGGAAGGGACCTCAAAGGTCATCCAGTCGATCCCTCTATTGATACAGGAAACCCACTGCTCCAGCATCAACACAGGTGGTCACCACACCTCTGCTCCAACCCTTCCAATGAAGGTAGTATGTTCTTCACCTGAACACCACGTACCAGGATTTTCTTCTCCTAAAAGTATAGTCAAAGTTCCCTTTCTTGTTATTTCAACCCACTGGCTCAGAGCCTACTTTTCGGAGCAACAGAAAAGACACTGGTTCCCACACCAAGCTTACAGCCTTTCAAATACTACTACTACTACTACTACTACTACTACTACTACTACTACTACTATTATTATTATTATTATTATTATTATTATTATTATTATTATTTCAGTGTCATAATCTACAAGGAGTCACTGATTAGACTTCTGGACCACCAGTAATTCTGATTCTATCCAAGAATCAAGGAATCAGTAAGGTACCATTAGACAACGGCCCTCATCATCACCGAAACTGCCATTATATCATTATCATTATAATCATCATGATCCTCATCGAACTTTCTATATATTCCCCTCGCCCAGATCAGGAAAAAAGATAACAATCCTGTTGATTTTTAAACCATACATGAGACTACAGTCAAATCAGTCCCAGCCAGTAGGCCAAGAGAAAGGGGTGGCGTGTAAATAGTGTCATAGTTTTCTTGTTGTTGTGTCGTTTCTGACTTATGGTGACTCCAAGGTGACCCTATTATGGGGTTTTCTGGGGCTGAGAGTGTGTGACACACCCAAGGTTGAGCAGGGAATTGAACCCTGGTCTCCAGGGATGTAGTGAAAAGTTCACACTACGACACCGCTCCAGCTCTCACAAGTTTTCTACCCCAATGCAAAAGCATCCCTTCTCCAGGCCAAACGCACTCAAGTCCTTCAGATTTTCTTCACCAGACGTGGGTCCTAGAATCCTCACCCTCTTTACGGAAGACATACCAGTTTTTTGAAATCAGTCTTAAACTGCCCAACCTGGGAAAAGGCGCTAAATTCCAGGTGAAGATACTTGACCAAAGCTCCATACAAGAGCCCTCGGTACCTCAACACTACTATACCCCTCTTGTGTGTCCTATCCCGGAAAATGCTAAACCAAGAAATGAGATTTCATAGAATCATAGAACCACAGAGTTGGAAGAGACCCCAAGGGCCATTGAGTCCAACCCCCTGCTATGCAGGAACACCCATCAAAGCATTCCCAACAGATGGCCATCCAGCCTCTGCTTAAAAGCCTTCAAAGAAGGAGGAGACTCCACCACACTCCATGGAGGCAGCAGCTGATTCCACTGCCAGACAGCTCTGACCGTCAGGAAGATCTTCCTGAGGTTCAGGTGGAATCTCCTTTCCTGCAGCTTGAATCCCTTGCTCCTATTCCTAGTCTCTGGAGCAGCGGAAAACAAGCCTGCTCCCTCCTCAAATATTTAAACACGGCTATCATGTCCCCTCTTAACCTTCTCTTCTGCAAACTAAACGTACCCAGCTCTCTAAGGTGTTCCTCATAGGGCTTCATGGCTTCCAGACCCTTCACCATTTTGGTCACACCTCTCCCGACATGACCCAGGCCACCGACACCCCCCCTGCCCGAACTGAGGTGCCCAGAACTGGACACAGCACCCCAAAAGAGGCCCAACCAATCCAGAATATTTCTCTGTTCTCCACAAAACTATAGAGCTTCAGTGCTGAATAGGGCTAAACAAAAAAGGTGAGTCCCCACCAAAGACAGTTCCCACCCACACTTGCCTCCAGTTTTCATGCACTAAGCCTCATCCCCACAGCTATGGGCCCCTGCTCCTGAATAGTGGGGGAGATGGATATCAGGACTTGCCTGGCACTGTGAGATCCTTACCGTGCACTGACCATGGTCCTGTTTCAATTATTCAGTGTCAGCACAGAAACCAAGAAAACCACCATAAACACCTATTACTCTGGATTTGTTCCTTTCTTCCACCCAACTTCACTTTTGGTTTAAACATAGGACCCAAAAAATCACTGATGAAGGGAGGGCTAATTTTGCAATAACAAAGGTGAACCCGCTAAGCATTTTGCAGTTATATTCTTTTGTCTCCAAAGCGGTGGGGAGAGGCCAGCCCTCTGAAAGTAGCTAAACCCAGAAGAAGCGTTACTCCTGACTCAACACAAACCCATTGATCTGAAAACAAGAATATAAGAACTGCCTCTTCTTTCTCGCTCTTTCGCTGTCCTCCGAGCGGCTCACAGCTAATTAAAAAAAAAAACTTACAGCAGAAGACAGGACCGATTTCCATGACAGGCGCCGCAAGAAAGAATCAAAGAAAGAACACAAACACCGTGGAGGTTTTTAAAAATGCACATGCAACCCAGTGCGAGAGAGGCCAGAGTGAGGCCACAGATTGAGGGGCTGGACGCCCAAGACAAACAGGCAGAGATAAAAGCCTCCCTTTTCCTTTTTTCCCCCCATGCCGGTCACCTCCACCCCTCTTGGGAGAAGGGAGCTATGGGGCGTTTTGCAGGGGGGATGCCTCGGGCGGGAGGGGCCGGACCCTGGGCCTGCGGGGAGCCCTCGGACGGACGCAAATGCCCACGGCCCCGACGATGGCCGAAAACAAAGCCTGATGTAAACAAATCCCTCCCGCCGCCCCCCGCCGCCCCTGACTCTGCCCCTTCCTCCGGACTTTATCCCGAGGCAGGGGCCAGGAAAGGGCCAGCTGGGAACCCTTCCGTGGGGGCCCAGAATAAAAGCGGGTGGGTCTGTGGGGGTTCCCCCGTCTTGCCTCCCACAGACACACCTGCTTTTCTTCTGGGCCCCCGCGGACAGGTAGCCCACCGGCCCTTTCCTGGCAGCCGGTGAGAACCCTGCGGGGCGGGTGGGGGGCTGTGCCGCAGGATGCCCGTCCCCCGCGAGGGGAGGAAGGGGCCGGGGCCGGGCCGCCCACCGCCCCGACTGCCCCGAGGAGAGCAGCGGCCGGGCCCGGAGGGCTGCTGGCTTTTGACAGGCCCGTCCCGGAGCCGGGGTCCCCGGCGGGGGTGGGCAGAGAGGGACCCCGCAGGCCCCCCAGGCAGGGGGCCCCAGGCCCCGCTCCCCGCTCCCCGCCCCCGGCGGGGTGGGAACTCGAGCCATACCCCCTCCCCAAAAGGGGGGCCGCCCCATCTGCCACCCCAGCACTGCGGCCGGGGCCACTACAGCGCCCATCAGCCCCTCCACGGCAGCTACGCAGTCCCCTCGGAGCAGGCCTGAAGGGAGGCCCCCCGCCCTCTTTCTGGGGGGCCGGGGGCCTCCCCCGCCCCCGGCGCCCCCGGCACCCCCGGCGAGAGCGAGGCGGCTGTCAAGAGCGGCCCCCTCCCCGGCGTCCCCTGCCCGCGGCCCGGGCAGGAGAGGGTTAACCGCTCACCTGGGCGGGCGCCCCCCCTCCATGGTCCTTTGTTGCCCCCCCTCAGACGGGGCGCAGCGCCACAACGAGGCTCCGGCCGGGCGGGCGGGGAGGCAGGCAGGCAGGCAGGCAGGCAGGCGGCGGGCGGGCGGGCGGAGGAGAGGGGCGCTCCTGGGTCCGACTGCCCGCCCGCCCCACCGCCCGGCTGCTCGCCGCTCCGGCTGCCCAGGGCAGGAGCGGGCGGGGGAGCGAGCGAGGGAGGAGGGAGGGAGGAGGGAGGGGGACCTCGCCGCCGCCGCCGCCGCCGCCGCCGCCCGTCAGTCACTCCGGCCCAGCAGCGCCAGTCCGCGCTAGGGGGCGCGCATGCGCACACGCCCGCCGGCGCCCGCGGCGCGCTCTCGCCCAGGCCGCCCGGCTCGGCCGCTGCGCCATCGCCGCCGAAGGGGGAAGGGGGGCGGGCGGAAGGCGGCCCTCCCGCGCCCCCACTTCCGGTTCCCATGCGGAGGGCGCCCTCTGAGTGGCACCGAGGGGGCAAGGCGGAGGAAAAGGGGCAGCCACAGCGCAGTACAAATTTTATAAAATATAACTTTTATACATACATATTTATTTATATATATTATACACACACGCATACATATATACACACATTTTTAGGTATATATAATATACACATGTGTGTATATATACATATAAATATATATATATATATATGATAATATACAGCAGTGGTTCTCAACCTGTGGGTCCCCAGATGTTTGTGGACTTCAGCTCCCAGAAGCCCCAGCCACTATGGTCAATGCTCGGAGCTTCTGGGAGCTGAAGTCCAAAAACATCTGGGGACCCACAAGTTGAGAACCACTGGTATACAGCATATGTATGTATATGTACATACACATAGGCAGACACATGTAAACGTATAATTAATAGATAATTTGTAATGGTAATACTATTGCATGACATATTAATGAGTACTGTTTACTAGTTTTTTCAGATTTGTTGTGTGCCTTCAAGCCCTTCCAGAGTCAGGGTGACCCTAAGGTGAAACTATTTTATTGAATTTATATCCCACCTGTCTCCCAAATGGGATCTGAGGCGCCTTACAATAATCCAAAAAGATACTACCGAAACATTATTCACAAAGTTTTTCAAAAACTATTACTGCGTTTTCTTGGCAGGATTTGCCTCTGCCTTCCTCTGAGGCTGAGAGAGTGTGACTTCCCCAGTGGGCTTCCCCTGGCCAAGCAGGGATTTGAACCCTGCTCCCAGAGTCCCAGTGCAACACCTAAAACTGGAAGTGGTAAAACAGTGTCGCTTTGAAGAGGAAACTTCCTTTCCATGGAATCAACAGGACTGGAGTTGTAAACCACTTTGGCTCCCATGTTGGAAGAAAGGCAGGATATAAATTAATTAACGAATGAATGAAAGGAGAATATAAAATTAGTATTTTATTTATATGAAAACAAAAGGAGCCAGCGGAGCCTCATGTTGGGAGAAAGGAGGGAAATAAATAAATATATCATTATAATATCGTGTTATAGTTTTAAATAGATAGATAGATAGATGTATATAGATATCATTATATTGCTAGTAATATAATAAGGGTTGGCATGCTAATTTTCTCCGATGATTGACGTATTAACACACAGCCTATTGCATAAGTTAAGAATAATACTCTGATCATTTATTCCATCCTCAGGTCACACCTTCCAGGCGTCCAGACGCGGGCTGTTCCTCATTGTTTACGTCTCCATGCCGAATTGCGGCTTCTGCCCAGCAGGGGGCGCTGTAGACGGCCAGCAAGAGCCGCAGGTGATCCGGTCATTCCATTCTCTCCGGTCTCTATGGCTTTCCCTTCCTAGCTTATCTTCTCATCGATGGCTCCGCCCACCGCCTTTCATGGGAAGCCGGAAGTATTGGTGCGCTCTCGCGGAGTCCCTGACCGCTCCCTCCCTGCAGTCGAGCGCGTCTCCACTCATCTCTATGCTCAGGAGGAGCCGGTTGCGCAAGGGCGGCGCGCGGGCTCTCCCGCGACGCCCTCTGCCGGTCGGGGGGAGGATTTTCAACACTGACTCAGCCTTTCTTGCAAAAGTCTAACTGGTTACAGACTGGCAAGTGCAAGGAAGTAATTAATTACACCTTAATAAAGCAGGGGAGAGGGCCTTATTTCACGGGGGGAGAGAAATTAAGAAGCCCAGTCTTGGAATTCATTTGAAAACTGAGCTATCAAATCTCCCCAAGTTTCTGCTGCATGGAAACACAGTTCTTCAGAGATTTTGGGACTCCAGCTCCCATCGTCCCCAAGGCTGATGGAATCTGCAGTGCGACAAGGCCTGGAGGACCACAAGCTGCCCATTCATGGTCTCAGTCAGCAATGGGGCATCCATTGCTCCCCCAGCAGCTGCACTCCTTCAGCTCCTCCACTTGTCCCAATTTGGCAGGGAGCGTCCTGATTAGTGTTCTCCCATCCCACTTTCTCAACTGCTTTCAAAATGTCCCGGTTTCTCTCTCTTCCTCCCACTTTCCCCCTTTGTCCTGGGATTACTTCAACTGCTCCAGTGTCCAAGGTCTGTTCCATACTATGCTGTTATAGCACTTCGATACCACTTTTAACTATCATGGCTTGATCCGATGGAGTCCTGGGATTCACCATTTAGAGGACTTGGAAATCCCTGATGTAGCTTAGAAGAAGTGCACTGTAGCTCTCTGGGAGAGAATCCTAAGTACCGCTTCAACAAACTCCAAATCCCAGGATTCCGTGGGAAGGAGCCAAAACAGTTCAAGCGCTCTAGTGTGTAGTTTGAAAGAGACCCCTGTCACAGGCGGAAATTGTCCGGAGGCATTTTTTGATCTCGGGGTGGGTGTACCGTTTTGACTATTCCTCAGTTTCCAAACTCTTGCAAGTGAAAAACTGTCCAAGTCTACCCAAGTTTTAAGATCTTTGAGGAAGGGCTTTCTCTCAGTCCCACCTCCATCAGACCCCACCTGGAACCCTGTGTCCAGTTTTGGGCACCACAATTCAAGACGGACGTGGAAAAGCTGGAATACATCCAGAGGAGGGCAACGTAAATGGTGACAGTCTGGAAACCATGAAGGCCTGTGAGGAGCGGCTTAGGGAGCTGGGGATGTTTAGCCTGCAGAAGAGAAGGTTAAGCGGGGACATGATAGCCATGTTTAAATATTTGAAAGGATGTCATGTGGAAGATGGAGCAGGCTCATTTTCTGCTGCTCCAGAGACTAGGACACGGAGCAATGGATTCAAACTACAAGAAAAGAGATTCCACCTAAACATCAGGAAGAACTTCCTGATGCTCAGAGCCGTTCGGCAGTGGAATATGCTGCTGCCTGGGGGTGCGGTGGAGCCTCTGGAGGTTTTAAAGAGCGGCTGGATGGCCGTTTGCTGGGAGCGCTTTGGCGGTGTCTTACCGCATGGCAGAAAGGGGTTGGACTGGATGGCCCTTGGGGTCTCTTCCGACTCAATGTTTCTATGATCAGAGGCACGTCCGATGGAGAGACAAGGAGAGGGGCCTTCCCAGTGGCGGCCCCAGGCCGTGGAACTCCCTCCCCAGAAGGCTCACTTGGCCCTTTCTTTGCTCTCTTTCCGCCCGCAGGCAAAAACCATTTCGTTTCGGCAAGGCTTTGGCTTTTAACTCTTGTGTGAGAACACTGTTTTAATGGGCCATGCTGTGCTTTTATCTTTTTTTTATAACGTTTAAATGGTGTTAACTTTCCGCTTTTAATTTTTTTTTTTTAACATTTGTAGAGTAAGGTTTTGGCTCAGCTGTGTTATAATTTGCTGCAAGCTCCCTTGGGTCTTCTGCCAGGAGGAAGGCAGGCTATCAATAAAATAAAATAAAACTAGTAAGCCAGATGACAAAAGTTGGAAGGCCTTGCTCGCTCTGGTCAGTACGTTCTGAATACACTGTAGCTTCCTTAAAGCTCCCTAAGAATTCAATAAAAAAAGAAAAGCACAGATTTGAGCAATTTTTGCCCCAAACACGAGAAAGCACATGAAAATACTCTCACTGCCTTCCTACAAGGATCCCAGAACTCTGTACTCCCCTCTAATAGTTTTATTTTCTTCTACAGTCCCTCTCAAAATGGTGGCAGGAAGTGATGCAAAGCTCCTTCCTGCCACCATTTTGAGGGGCAGCAGGGAATTGGCCCCTGCCCCCCCCCGGGGTGGTCAACCATGGGTTTTAGGTGGATCCGGGGCACATATTCTTTAAAAAGAGGGGGGCAGGCTTGGTACTGTGCCTGTTCCCCCATGTCAGCTCAGTGTGACCTACACCTTTACGAGGGGGCAAAGGATGCTTCAGCTGAGCTTGGGACTTATTCTTTTGGGGGGGGGTATGAAAGGCAAGGATCACACTCTGGACCCCAAATCAACCTCCAGAAAGACACTGAGAAAGCCAACCAGCAGGTCCAACACTTTACCATTTAGAGAGAACACCAAAAAAGACCCCTACAGAGACCAGAATTTTCCCGGATTAAGCTAACATCATACAGAGAATTCACAAAAGTGGACAGAAATCTGAATTTCTGCAAGAAGGTGAAACAAAAACCCATAACCCACAAAGTCTGCTAAGTCACCCCATGTCTTGAGAATAGTGTGCAGAAATCTTTCATCTCAAGGAACCAAAAAACAGCCTCATTGGTCAACCGAATGTTCTTCTCTCATTGCAACTCCCAGAATCCCCAGCCAATGACACCGGCTGAAGGAGGCTGGCTGGCTGGCTGGCCCTTGGGGAAGTTCCTCTCTTTGGACTGCAGCTCCCAGAATCCAGATCAGCCAACGGCTTGGGAGATTCTGGGCCTGGTAATCCAAAAAACCCAGCAAGCTCTCCTTATGGTGCTGCTAGAAAAGACACAACGGAGCAGCCCAAGATGGCCACGATCTCCACCACAGCCGCCTCCATTTAACTGCAAGTCCGTGTCCCAGCCAGGCCTCTCCGCTCTAGCCAAACCCTTATGGGGGGTACACCTCCGGTCTCAGACGGGAGACCCCGTCTTCAGCCTGTGCCTTTGTTCTGCCCCGCTGGCCAGGAGGGGGTCTCTGGGTCAGGCCGTTTTGAAGCCACACCGTCTCAGCCTCGTGGAGACGTTGGTGCCCCACCAGGTGCTGCTTCCGGGTGAAGCTCTTCTGGCAGAGGGGGCACTGGTACGGCCGCTCCCCGGTGTGGAGGCGCCCGTGGGTGGCGAGGTGCTCCTTGCGGATGAAGGTCTTCCCGCATTCCCCGCAGGCGTACGGCCTCTCCCCCGTGTGGATCATCTGGTGACGGAGGAAATTGGAGTGGTGGTTGAACCCCCGTCCGCACTCCCCACAGATGTAGGACCCGGCCTTGGCGGTGCCGGCCGCGTGCGTCCGCTGGTGGAGGTGGAGGTTGATCTTCAGCCGGAAGCTTTCTTGCACTCGGCGCACGTGTGGGGACGCTTGCCCGAGTGCCACAGGCGGTGCTTGCTGAGGCTGGCCTGGTGAGGGAAGCACCGTTCGCACTCGGGACAGGCGTAACGCTTCCCATCGGGCTGGAGGCTCGAGGCGGGGCTGCCGGGGGGCTCCGGAGAGTTTCGAGGGTGGGTCCGTTGATGCAGCGCCCGCTGCTCCTCGTACAGGAAGCTCTTCCCGCACTCGGGGCAGACGTACGGGGCCTCGCCGGGAAGGGCCCCTTCTTGGACGATGATGGTGGTGAAATCGCCGAAGTCTCCCCTGCATTCCGACGCCTCCTCCAGGCCGCCCCCTCCGACCCCAATGGACGGCCCGTCCACACAGGCCAAGCCTTCCTCCGGGAAGTGGAAGGTGGCCGGATCCAGCGCCTCCGGCAAGGCGCTGTAGAGGATGAGGCCTCCGGTTCCCGCCTCTGGCCGGGGAGGCGAGCGGGCGGAGTGGCCAGCGTCTGTGAAGAAAAAGAGGACCGGCCCGGGGTGAAAGGGGGTTGGACACACGTGCAAATCCAAGCCCAGATTCTACCTTTGGTCCTGGCTAGAGTAGACCCACATAATCAATGGGATTTGCCTTTGTGTGGGCTTACCATTCGGGACTGGCTCAGTGGTCCACTCTGGCTGAGACCTATAGGCTACTATAGGATTACTATAGGATTCAGGCTGGAAATTAAAACCTGGAAATACAAGGTGCCCCCCAAAAATGTATAAACCTTTTAACAGCTAATAATAACAACAACAACAATAATAACAACACTTATTTGTAACGCCCTTTACACCAAAGCACAGAACATCCAATTATACAATCAGGGACAAAGACAATAAAACAAAACGCCACAACAATAGTTAATGGTGATTATTTGAAAGCTAGGTAAACACATTTACATTACATTTTTATTACGTTTTTATCGAAGAATGAATGTTTTAATAATGATCTAATCAGAGTTGCAAATCCCATCTCAAACTGCTATTTAATGTAAGGTGTTCAAATTGTCGTCCCCGTGGGAATCTTTAGTCTTGCTAAGGGTGTATACATTTTTGGGGGGGGGAGTCCATGATTATAAGCTGTTAAGAGCGTACCCTTTTTTGGAACAGCCTGTATTCTGAAATTTATATTACAGAAACATTGATAAAGTGAGCCATAACATTTTATTACTCCACGCTTTAGATTCTTTTTAATATTACTGAGAATTTAATTACTTTAATTTTGAAGCCTCCTGGAGCTGAGGAGAAAAACGGAATATTAAGTAAAAATGATAGCATAACAACAACAGCTACTAATGTTCCTGACAGTTCTGACGTAAATGGGATGGGGAAAATATTACCATCACCATCCTCTCTTCAAATTAATTAAATATCAATCATTTAATGCAGCGGTTCTCAACCTGTGGGTCCCCAGATGTTTTTGGACTTCAGCTCCCAGAAGCCCTGAGCATTGACCATAGTGGCTGGGGCTTCTGGGAGCTGAAGTCCACGAACATCTGGGGACCCACAGGTTGAGAACCGCTGATTTAATGAGTTCATCTCAATCATCTAATTAACTAATACCTTTCTTTCCTCAAAAGGAAGCTTGCAAGCATTAAAGCCAAGACAGCTAAAAGAGTGAAACTCACAAGGACAGTAAGTTTTTGGCTTACCATGGACGTTGTCTGCGGAAGCGCCCCTTTCCGCCACATCCCACCTGTCCGCCATGGATGGAACAATTTCCCGCTGGATAAATGTGACCCTGTTGTCATTTGCAGCTGCTGGGAATTCTGTGTGTTAATAAGAGGGTGGAGAATGCATTCAGATGGATTCCTTCTTCCTTCTTTTATTAAAATATTGATATCTTACTCTGTAACGTGAGATCTTTGGAAAGTGTGCAATAAAAAAATCAGCTGCAATACACTTTAAAATTTAAAACAATAACAATAATGCTAGCATCCTAAAAACATACAAAATAATTTTAAACGTTTTTTCTATTTTCCCCCATTATATTGAAATTCCGTGTCCACACAGAAAAAATAATTTACACTACAGCTAAAGCTGGGAATCATGAGGCCCTCCAGACATGGTTGGACTGCAATTCCCAGCATTCCCCCACGGACTCATCTGGTAGCAGATTATGGGACTTGCACTCTACCAGCGTCTGGAGGGTCAAACAATTCCGGTATAGAAAGGCACATATAAATGTGCAGGTTTGGTACAGACTCTCTAGACCACCTATACTGGAGACCTACAATATCCCTTGAGATATTTTGGGTCCTACCCTGGGAGAAAAGTTGCAATAAATAAACAAATGAATAAATAACTTTTAAGTGGTCACAAAGGAGGGAGTGAGCAAAAGGATCCCTCATCCACCCGGCCTTCTTGAGATCTGGGGAAGGCTTTACTTCCCAGTCTGCTCACTCAGCCAGAAGGGGGTGCATGGCCCATTATCCCCTGAACTCACCCGTGCTGATTTCCCTGGCGGCCTCGTCTTCCGCCGGACGGCCCCGATCCTCGACACACGGTTCCTCCCCACGTTCGATACGGGACAGCAGGTCGGGCTTGGCGATGGCATAATCTGGGTGGTGGGCAAGAGAGAGACACCGATATAAGGCGAAGGAAATACCTAAATCCATGATGCTCTTCACAGAGAACCGTGAGATGCCACGAAACGGTCTTTACAGCAAGTTTCTAGTCCCTATTGCTTACAAGGGGGAAAAAAACCCCAAAGCCGCAGAGAAGCAGCTGGTGGCCCTTTGAAAGTCAGAGGAGAAACCGCAGAGATCCGCAGGAGGCATCAATTGCGACGGCTGACGGGAGCAAAAATTTAATTTTAATCTGAATTTTGAAGGGTCTTTTTAAGGTGCCCAACCCTCTCTCTGCATCTTAGGCCAAGCAGCTTTGGACAGAAAGCATCATTATGTATTTCACCACTGTTTTCTTTCAATTGTTTAATTAGGTTCTAACTTTTGTATTCCACGAGTTTTTAACTATGGGCCTTTCCACACTATGCTGTTATAAGTGCTATTATTCCACTTTCAACATCCTGTGGAATTCTGGTGTTTGTAGTTTCCTGAGTCCAAAGAGCAGTCTGGCTGAGCATTCTAAATGCCCCAGCCCTAAACTGCAAATCCCAGGACTCCGTAGGATGTTCAAAGTGGAATAATAGCACTATAACTGCGCAGCATGGAAAGGCCCTATGTCTTCTTTCATTTGTAAGCTGCTTTGAGTCCCAACCTGGGAAAAAAGCGGGGTACAAATAAAGATTATTATCATTGTCACCACCACCATCATCTAGATTAAAACCGAGAGCAAACTTCCTGCTGCTTCCTGATTGACTTTTATTATAATCATCACGATTTTCATGGACTCTCCTTGTTTTTATATTCATTAAATCCTCTCTACAAAGAGGGCATTGCTGGCGCCGTAGCAAAGAAACATTTTAAAGGAGGAGTGGGCCAAATACAGCCCATGGCCACACGTGGCCTCCAATGCACCCCCAGGGATACGGACACCCCCTAAATTTGAAGTCAAAATGTCACTGCAGGTTTGCCTAAAATGCAGGAACAATGCACCAAAGCATGGAGGTTTTGTTTTATTTGCTAGGATCACATTGTTTCATAATTTGGACTGGAGATGGAATGAAGTTCTCTAGTGGAGATTTCACAGTCCTGAGCCCAAACTACAAATCCCAGCATTCTGTACAGTGAGGCCAACTTTTGATCCCCCAGATAATGGGACTTCTGGTTGTGTGTGAAAGTTTCTGGCAGTTGAGGTCCAGAACATCTGGAGGACCAAAGTTTGAGAACCAACAGATTCGAGTTCTCTACCAGAGAATTTCGAGTCTCATCACACTGATAGGCGGAGTGGGTTTGGGCCGTTATAAATGGGTAGCGCAGGTGGCTGCTCCCAACCTCTGGAACTCCCTGCCTCAGGAGGCTCGGCTGACCCCCCTCCCTGCTGTTCTCTCACCAACAGGCAAAGTCCTTTTTGTTTAAGCAGGATTTTAATGTGTGAGCAGGGAAGCCTCCTATTCTTATTATTTATCTTTTAAAACTTCTGTATGTTTTAAAATAATTTTATAATGTTTTGTACGGTGATTTTAACTGTTTTGAATTTTATTGTGAATTTTTTTCAGTGACTGTCTCTGGGAGCCACCATGGGTCCCGCTCTGGGGAAAGGCGCCGTATAAATGAAATAAATGATAAAACTCCAGCCAAACTGCTGCCGCCTTCACGCGTCCTCAGGGGCCCCCGCTCCCCAGGAAAGCCCCCTCGGCTCTTGGAGCCGGACGGTCCTCTCTTTACCCATGGAGACCAGCGACTCGTAGTTCCCTTTCATGATGTTCTTGTAGAGCTCCCTTTGCCAGTCCTCCATGTTCTCCCACTCTTGTTCGGAGAAGTAAACGGAAACCTCGTCGAACGTCACCGGCACCTGAAATTGCAAACTGTCCCTGATCATGATGCTAAATTGGAATTTTTTAAAAAAGAAAACACACACACACTTGGAGTCGAATAAAAGGCCTGTAACAACAGGGGTTCTAAAGAACTAGAGATTTAAAGGAGATATCCCCAAGTGCCAAACCTACTTTTATTTTTTATTTTTTTTATCAAAATAAAATGTGCTCGAGCGTACGTCAACGGGTATTCCAACACCCCCAATTTAAAAGACACAAAATAATTTCCTCTCCCTGCCCCTTGCTGATCTCCCTCTCCCCTTTTCTCTCTTCTGTCTTATTGTTTTTCACTTGGATTTATAGCTTATATTGAATATTATTTGTTCCTACAAATTGTTCTCCTTACGTTAATGATTTTCAATTTATTTATCAGGCAAAACACTTTGTAAAGCTTGAGATGCTTTAATTATCCTTTCAGTAAGGTTATCCGTTAATAGCTTCTTCTCTCTCTCTCTTTTCTATACGTTCCAGAATGGACTTCCGTTCTTTCTCAAAGTCCCAAACCTCCTTTAGAGGCCATCCGATTCAGCACCTTGGGTCGTCCCTTTCAATTTCCCACCAAAATGCGGAGCGGATTCTCCAAGACACCCCAATGCGGAAAAGCCCACAGAGAAGCTGCGTCCCACCCGCCATCCGCCCACCTTGGGGGTCTCCCCCTTGGAGCCCGGGGGCAGCCGCAGGATCCAGAAGTTCCGGTTCTTGAGCAGGTTCTCCAAATTCTCCAGCCGCCTCTGGAGCTGCCCGTACTCCTGGATGAGGGTCCCCAGCGCCGCCAGGTGGTTGCTGAACTCCGCCAAGGTCTTCTCCGTGCCGGAGAGCTTCTTCTCGGCTGAGCCGGCCCTCCGCTCCAGGCTCAGGATCCGTCCCGCGTGGACGTCCACCTTCCTCTCCACCGCCTGCATGGCGGCCACCACTGTCCACAGGGAGATCTCCGTGGCCTGGCGGCGGGCGGCTGCCTCCTCTTCCTCTTCTGCCTCATTGCACGGGCCCTTGGGCCGGAAGCAGGTGTGCCGGGGAGTGGGCGGCAAAGGGGCCATGCTCCAGTCCAAACCCTGCGCGCAACGGAGGAATGCAAAGGAAGAATCAACAGGCCGGGCTCGGATATTGCAGTGCCTATGTGTTTTGAACCCATTAGGAGGGCACTTGGCCCAGAACTCAAAGGAAGGGGTTGCACACTTCTCTCCAAATCAGAGGGTCCGCGTTCAGTTCAGGCGTGTGGAAGTAATAAAATGGGGGTTAGGCAAAGCTACTGTTAGGTGGATTTGTAACTGGTTGATCAGCACAAAGGTTGCTTTCCAAAGAAGAGGAGCTTGGGAAGCTAAGTGTATTTAGCCTGACAAAAAGAAGGTTAAGAGGAGACATGATAGCCATGTTTAGGTATTTGAAGGGTTGTCATGTTGAAGATGGAGCCAGCCTGTTTTCTGCTGCTCCAGAAACTAGGACACGGTGCAATGGATTCAAAGTACAAGAAAAGAGATTTCACCTAAACGTCAAGAAGAACTTCCTGACAGTCAGAGCCGTTAGACAGTGGAATGCCCTGCCTGGGAATGTGGTGCAGTCACCTTCTTTGGAGGTTTTTAAGCAGAGGCTGGATGGCCATTTATTGGGATGCTTTGAGTGTTTGTTCCTGCATGGTAGGGAGTTGGACTCGATGGCCATTGTGGTCTCTTCCAGTTCCATGTTTCTATGATTCTAAGTGGAAGTAGACAGCCAATTGCACGTTCTGATATCCAGGAACATTTAGGAATGTGTTCAGTGAGCAATGCTAGTGTTCAACACAAGGATTCATAGAATCCTAGAGTTGGAAGAGACCCCAAGGGACACCCAGTCCAGCCCCATTCTGCCATGCAGGAATATACAATCAAAGCACTTCTGACCAACGGCTATCCAGACTCTGTTTAAAAACCTCCAATGAAGGAGATTCTACCACACGGCATTGAGGCAGCATAGTCCATAGCCAGACTGCTCATACCAACAGGAAGTTCTTCCCAAGGGTTAGCTGGAACCTCTTTTCCTCATGCTTGAAGCCATTGCTCCATGTCCTAGTCTCCACAGCAGCAGAAAACAAGCTTGCTCCATCCTCCATATAACATCCCTTCAAATATTAAAACATGGCTATCATGTCCCCTCTTCACCTTCTCTTCTCCAGCCTAAATAAACCCAGCTCCCTAAGCCACTCCTCGTCGGGATTCATGGTTTCCAGCATCGTCAACCTGTCAATCCACAGGCAAAGATTTACACCTTGCAACCCTGATGCAGGACCTTAGCTTGGGTGGTTTTTCTCCTCCATTAATCAATCTTTTTTGGGAGCTGCCATTGGACTCAGTGCTGGACAGAAGCAGGATAAACATCAAATATATAAGAGGGGGGGTGGAAATCACACAAAGCAGTTGTTGTTCTGTGCTTCCAAGTCAATTCTGACTTACGGAGAGCCTATCCTGGGGTTCTTTGGGCGATGTGTCTTCAGTCAAGCGTTGCCTTTGCTTTCCTGAGGCTGAGAGAGTGTGACTTGTCCAAGGTGGGTTTCCATGGCCGACTGGGGAGTCAAATCCTGGTCTCCCAGAAGCCTAGTCCAACACTCAAAGTTGCTGTACCCCACTGGCTCCTTCCATCTTACAAACTATCAGGCTTCAAACTCCAAACTACCCCCCCCCAAAATCAGGCCTCCCACTGGGAACTTTGTGACTTCAACTCCAGCTTATGGTGACGCCCTCCAAGAGTCCTCTTGGCAAGAGGTTTACCACTGCCTTCCTCACAGGCTGAGAAAGCGTCACTTGTCCAAGATTCCCCTGGTGGGTCTCCATGGCTGAACAGAGATTCGAACCTTGGGCCACTTCTGCACTAGCCTGTTATAGCACTATGATTCCACTTGCAACATCCTATGGAATCCTGGGGTTTGCAGTTTCGGGAGGGGCCGCCTGGCCCCTCCCGAAACTGCAAACCCCAGGATTCCATAGGATGTTGCAAGTGGAATCATAGTGCTATAACAATCTAGTGCGGAAATGGCTTTGGTCTACCCGGTCCCAGTCCAGCACTCAAACCGCTATTTTATGCTGGATTCCCGTCTCTGACAGCCCCTTCCCAGTTCATCTCTGCCTGCAATTAACCACCTCCTTTCCTTCTGTCATCTCCTCTGTCCTGAATTTTAGATTGTAAGCTCCTTGGGGCAGAGAGCTGTCGCACTGAAATTTGCAAATTCCTAATATGCAGTATACGTTGCAATCAAACTGAGAGCATCCCAAGGGCTGTACCTACGGGGCTGGGGGGTCCAAAATGAAGGTACCGACCCTCCAAATAAGAATTCTGCCTCCCCAGATCATATACTTGGACTCCTCCATTATATGTTAACAGCTGTGCAAATAATTGTTTGCTCAAACTTGAAAATGGGCTGAAGCACCCCCAAGGAAAAACTGGATTGCGAAGGTTTCTGAACTCTCCCAAAGGGCCAAACCATTGTGGGGTTTAAGGGATAAACCAGCTGAATTTTTTTTTTTTTTTAAAGATTGGAACCATTTATGGATTTTTTCGAGCGACAAGAAATTGATCCACACAATCACTCGTGATTATTGCAATTGGTGGTTTGCTTAGGTGGGTCTGCATTGCTAGAATAACATTTTTCGGTCTTTTCTTATTTTCTCTGTCTCATTACAGTTTGGATGGGGATGGTCGGAGTCCTTTTGTGCTTAAGTATGTCAGCGTTTAGTCGGCGAGTTAGTGTAACTTTTAGTGCATTAGTGTTTTTTCTAGTTTCAATGTTATTTTATTTTTATTGTTTTAACAATTTAACCATTTAAATATACTCGTATATATGTATCAACTTGGGAAAATTCTGCTTTCCCAAATGAAATTTTCTTCCAGTTCCAACGTTTCTAGCATTGCAAAGCGAGACCGTTTCCGCACTGGACTGTTATAGCGCGATGACTCCCCTTGCAACCTCCTATGGAATCCTGGGGTTTGCAGTTTCGGCCCCTCCCGAAACTGCAAACCCCAGGATTCCATAGGAGGTTGCAAGGGGAGTCATCGCTATAACAGTCCAGTGCGGAAGCGGCCAGAGAGAGACGGAAAGTTGTTCACATCTGGAACTCTCCGATTTGCTCTGCTCGCATCCCCTTGGTGTCTTTGCCTGGCCCCTTTTCTTTCGGGGTCTTAAACCGCATTTCGAAATTGAAGTTTTAAGTTTCCTGCTGTGCTAGAAATTTGGGACACGAGGGAATTTTTTTTTTTTTTAAACCTTCTGGAAGCTGCCTCGGGTCCCACCTTGGGAGGAAAGGTGGCATATAAATGCAATAAATAAATAAATACATTTGCATTGGGGGAGCTGCGGAATTCTTAGGGGGGACAATTGTCCCGTTTCCCCGACCGCATAGCTGCATCCCTGGGTGCTCCTGCTTGGTCTCAGTGAAAAGAGGCCCCCAAATTTACAAGTTGCGTTTGGGCCGTGTTTGCCCCGCATTCTCCGGGGGGCCCCACTCGCGGGGGGATTTCTGGGCTCCTGGGAGCGGTGCCCACGGTGATGCCCCCCCAACTGCGATGGGTCCTTGGGAGCCAGGCCCCGAGCCACAGACGGCAGCACCGCCTAGTGGGTGCAGCAGGACTGACGCCGAGGGGAGCCCAGAGCCGCCCAGCGCTCTGTACATGCTCTGTGGAAAGCCCGCAAAAAAACCCACCCGAGAGAGCAGAGCAGCCAGGGAGGAGGAAGACCGAGGCAAGGGAATCATGACATGTGGCCGCAGCGCCCCCAGCCCGAGCGACGGGGTGCCGCTGAGCTTGTGCAGAGTGCCCTGTGCGCAATCCGCACCCCCCCCAAATAAATCCAAAATGGTGGTCGGGGGCGTGAACTCGCGGGCTCGGAGCAGAGGCAGCGGGGCTGGGAGCGGCGACCCCCGCGGGCCCCGGCGCCTCTCCCTGGAGGAGCGCGCCCCCCGGAGGGCCCCGATCCCCCGTTACCTGCTCAGACGACGCCCCCCACTCCGCCGCTGCGGCCATGGCGCCTCCGCGGAGGGATGCGAGGGGTCCCAGCGCCCGGGGAGGAGAGGCGGGATCGGGGCCGGGTGGGAGGAAGCCCCGGGGTCGAGTTCGGGGAGGAAGGAGAGGAGGAGGAGGAGGAGGAGGAGGAGAGGCGAGAGCGGGCTGGCTCCCGGGGTGGAAGAGGAGGAGGAGGCGGAGGAGGCGGCGGCGGCGGCGGCGGGTGGGAAGAGGAGGAGCTGCGCACCCGCAGCAAGCCAGCCAGCAGCCCGGCCTGCGCGCGAGGGGGCCGGGGCGCAGGATCGGGGCCCGCCGGCTGAGCCGGGGGAGGGGGGCGCGATCCCGGGACCCCCCAGCGGGGCAACGCGCCCTTTCCCAACCCCGGCCAGGCTTGCTGCCCCGGGAAGCCCAGCCCGGGGGCTCGCCTGGGGAGGGGGCTTCTCCTTCGCCGCCCCGCCTCGAGTCCCAGAAGCCGGAGAAGGGCGAGTTCCGGCCCGCCGCCCCCCGCCCGGCGTGGTTTTCCAGATGCGCCGCACTACGTATCCCATCGTCCCCAGCCCTCCAGCAGAGTGAGGGGCTCTGTCGCCCTCGCAGGGACAGACGTCAACATAACGTTAATGATAACGAGTTTCGGTAACAGTCTTCCACGGCCTGCCTTCGCTTGGCACGGCCTTCCAGATGCGGTGGACTACACAGCCCATCATTCCAGCCCTTCAGCAGACTGAGGGGCTTTTTAGTCCCCGCAGGGATCTATGTAAGGATAATGTTAAGCACATCAAGGTTCACCAACAGCCTGACTTCACTCAGCGTGGTTTCCAGACGTCTCGCACTACATATCCCACCATCCCCAGCTCTCCAGCAGATTTGAGGGGCTTTGTAGCCCTCGCAGGGACGGAAATAAAAATAATGTTAATGATCACGGGTTTCATCAACAGCCTTCCTTCACTTGGCACGGTTTCCAGAAGCGGTGCACTACAAATCCCAGCATTCCCCAAGTCCGCAGCATCTTGAAAGGACCGGGTAGGGGGGACTGTTGAAGGAGTGCAGAATAAAATAATAGGAGACTGGAAGGCACTTCCGTTCCTACAAATCCCAGATCATAAAGTTCTGTAACAATAACAGAGTAATTCTGAGGTTGGCATCAGTGGTGCGGAGGGGGCTTCCGGACGCCCTCATTTGCTGAACTGCCGCCCCTTTGCAGAAAGGGAGGGTCTTCCATACAAGATAAATGGAGGGAGATTCAGGGCAGATAAAAGGAAGGAGTACTCATACGCAGGGCACAGTTAAACTGTGGAACTCCCTGCCACTTGATGTAATGATGGCTCCCAACCTAGATGGCTTTAAAAGGGGACTGGGTAAATTAATGGCGACGGGGCCATCCATGGCTGCTGGTCACATGGCCAGATATCACCCTCAGGACCGGAGACAGTGTGGCTTCATGCATCAGGTGCTAATGGGGCTGAGTTGCCCCCCACGTTCCCCTTGTGGGCTCCATGTGGACAACCAGTTGACCGCTATTGGCCAAAAGGTCAGACTACGACAAAGGCCTTTGGTCTGTTGCAACACGGCTCTTCTCAGGGACCTCCAGTCTCAGGCCGTTTCCGCACTAGACTGTTACAGCGTTATGATTCCACTTTCAACGTCCTATGGAATCCTGGGGTTTGCAGTTTGGGGGGGGCCTTTGGGGAGAGGAGAAAGCGGAAGCCTTTGAGACCCCTCCCTAAACCGCAAAGCCCAGGATTCCCTAGCACGTTGGAAGTGAATCATAGCACTATAACAGGCCAGTGCGGAAATGGCCTGAGAAGTGATAACAAGCTCCAGGAACCAGAACGTAAACCGCTGGATTCAAATTAAAGAAATTCCACCTAAACATTAAGAACTTTATTGTAAGAACTGCTTTACAGTGGAATTGACGACCTCAAAGGGTGGTGAACTCCCGTCTTTGGAGGTTTTTAAGCACAGGTTGGGTGGACATCTTTCGAGAACGCTTTAGCCGCGTCTTTCCACAAGGCAGGGAGTTGGGCTGGGGGGCCCATGCAGCCCCTTCCAACTTTATTATTTTTTTAATTGAAAGAAACGGGGGCACGGGGCACCATACAGACAGACGGGAATCCTCTCGAAACTCCCGTGAAAGAAGTGGGGGTTTTAAGGACGCACTCCTTTGGGGGAAGAAAGGGATTTCCGACTGGTCATTTCCATAGTACTGGATCTCTACCATACTAGGAGCGTTGGGAAAAGTGCTGATGCAGGCTTTGAATCCCAAAATGCAAGCTTGCCCCACTTTTAAAACAAGACCTTTGTAATATTAGAACAATAATGCCTATGAAAAAAGAAAGGCGCACTCATTTATACTGGAAAGCTTCGGTGTTGCTGGTCATCAGACTGAGCACCAAAAGGTTTCTGAGATGTCTAAACCCTGTCTAAATACGGGCCGTTCCTTGGAGCAATGTCACCCACTCAGCATTTTCCAGAAGAACAGTGAGCCCTGTACCCATTTCCCAGAAATCTACTTTGATTTTTTCCCTCCATGGATTCCCAGTGGTTGTCCAGGGCCTGCTGGACCAGGGTGCCTTCCTTCTAAGGCAGTGGTTCTCAACCCGTGGGTCCCCAGATGTTTGTGGACTTCAGCTCCCAGAAGCCCTGAGCATTGACCATAGTGGCTGGGGCTTCTGGGAGCTGAAGTCCACGAACATCTGGGGACCCACGGGTTGAGAACCACTGCTCTAAGGTTTTCTGGCTCTTCAAAGAAGCTCCTAAGACTCTCTGGCTCCGCAGGGATGTTCGCAGAGTCCAGTGCTGAAACTAGGATCGCTTGCACAAGAGCAAAAAATGCGGCCTTTCTGTCGGGTCAAATCCTTGCTCCTTCTGGCCCGCTGCTCAATGGCTGTGCAGCGTTTCCAGCCGGATGCTTTCCTCCTTCCGCCTTGAGACGAGCAGGAACCCCCCCTCCCCGGTGGTCTCCCATTCCAATAGGAACCAGGCCTGTTCCGACCGAGCTTCTGAAATCAGATGGTGATGGCACGTGCGTTCAGCAAGGTACACATAAAGGTGAGGATGCAGGTCGAATCCAGTCCCCCAGATGGGGGCTGTGGCCAGATGTGGAGTAAACGTGGCATCTCTTTCCCCCCTTTTTTAATCCCAGGTAGGCAACCACCTGCCAAAGGTTTACGCGGCCCGGCAGCATTTGCTGCAGCTGAAAGCACAACCCTTTCAGCACTTCGAGGGCAGCCAGACGCTGCAGCAGCCATGACAAGCCGCGCTTTGAGGTTTTCCGCACGACACTCTTACAGCGCGATTATTCCACTTTCAACCTCCTAGGGAATCCTGGGGTTTGCAGCTTCGAGAGGGGCCGGCTGCAAACCCCAGGATTCCCTAGGAGGTTGAAAGTGGAATAATCGCGCCGTAAGAGTGTCGTGCGGAAAACGCCTTTGTCAGAACTTAAAAGGCCCTCCATTTTGGGGTTTGGCGATCCCTTGAATACATGTGGGAGAGAGCGCCAGTAAACCTCGAGTATGGATAAAAAGGTCAAACAAGGGTAAGAAATAGCAGAGACGGTTGCTCCATAATCACAGCACAAATAAATGTGCATGGGGAAATATGTGCACAGTAAGGGCCCTTTCCACACTACACAATTACGGCTCTCTGATTCCCCTTCTAATGCCATGGAATCCTGGGATTTCGGGGAGGCACTAAGGCTCTTTTGTAGAGAATTTTAAATGCTCTTCCCTTAGCTAGGGTTCCAGTGGCAGTGGCTTCTGGACAAATCCCAGCTCCGTCAGGGTAGTGAAAAAAAGAAAAAGTGTAAATTTCTGGAGTTGTTTTTTTTTCCAGAAAAGTGGCATTGGATGAGACCAAACATGTCTCTAGCTTAGGTGGAATCTTCTCCTGAGGTTTGAAGACATTGTCCCATGTCCTAGTCTCTGGAGCAGCAGAAAATAGGTTTGCACCAGCTTCCATGTGACATCCTTTCAAACCCCAGGATTCCACAGGATCTTGAGTGTGGAATAATAGCAGTATAACAGTGCCAGGCTTCACAAGGTTTGGCTTTCAGACCTTTAATCGTCTTGGTCACCCTTCTCTGGACATGCTCCAAACTTGTCAATATCACGAGGACAGCCGCAGTACAGATTGACTGACTCAGTCAACGGAATATGGGGAAATTGCCGTTAACACTCTAAAGCAGTGGTTCTCAGTCTGTGGGTCCCCAGATGTTCGTGGACTTCAGCTCCCAGAAGCCCCAGCCACTATGGTCAATGCTCAGGGCTTCTGGGAGCTGAAGTCCATGAACATCTGGGGACCCACAGGTTGAGAACTACTGCTCTAGAGGCCTTTGGAGCCATTTTTTCACCCCAGCCAAAAAAACAGGGGAGGGGAAGGAAGGCACACTGGTGGGTCACACTGTCCCCAACACTTCCTTAAGACCACCCAGGGAAAACGGGAACCTTCTAATGGGAAAATGGGGACCGCCGACTGTTGGCCCAGAGGACTAAGGCATCCGTCAGCGCTGCCTACAGATTGTGGTGGCAAAACAAGACCAACACAGTGGCGGTTGTGGGGGCATCTCACAGTGCAGCTCTTCCGCACGGAATGGTCAATGGCTACGATTATGGACCATGGGACCCACCCCAACCAAGTTGGCTTCCCCATCACCCCAGCCGTGGAAGGTTCCTAGGTTGGAACATCAGACATGGTGGGACACAACATGGATTTGGGCCCTTGTAAAGGACAGACGAGCAACTACTTGAGGCCTGGGCACTAAGCAAACCTTCAGTGCATTTGGGAGGGCTGCCCTGCCCTGTACCCCCATTTTTAAAAATACATTAACATCCTGTTAAAGTGTGTACAACACTCGAAAGCAGCAAACAATAAAATGCTCCCTGTTTCCTTCAATGAACTAAGTCCGGGGCTTAGGCAGAAACACAGTGAATACCTGCACCTACTATTCAACAGTACCATCTTGGTATCTTTCACACCTTCGGTATGGAGAGTTGGGCCTGTGTACCGATCCGGATGTCAATTTAGTGACCCAGAATCCAGTAGGCCACGTCCTGAAGAGAAGAGGGTGAGAGCCTGAAAGGCAGGACTGCTGGAGACAAACAAGGGAATTGGTAGAGAAAACCAGTTTCCAGAATGCTGGGCTAGCCTTGGGGTCTCACATTTTGTTTATTGCATTAATAACCCACCTTTCTGCAAATGGGACATGGCCCTTGAAGCCCCCTACGCCTTCTAATCCTTAAGAAAATATTTAAAAATTCCCTGCCCATTTTTGGATGAGTTTTTCCTCCCCAAAATTGGCCAAAATAACTAAAAAATGGCCACAAATAGAGTGATTTCATAGTATCCTAATGCTAGAAGAGACCCCGCGGGCCACCTAGCCCACTCGTCTGTTCCTGGGCATTAACGGAAAGTTTGGTACCAGAGAATCCTGGAGTTAGAAGAGACCCCAGGGCCATCCAGTCCAACCCCATCCTGCCATGCAAGAATACAAAATCAACGCCCTCCCTTTGACAGATGGCCAACCAGCCTCTGTTTCAAAACCTCCAAAGGAGACCCCACCACATTCCATTGAGGGAGGAGCAGATTCCACTGTCAAACTGCTCTCACCATCAACATTCTTAAAGTTTAGGCAGAATCTCTTTTCCTGTAGTTTGAAGCCACTGCTCCCTGTCCTAGTCTCTGGAGCAGCATAAAACAAGCTGGCTCCATCCTCCACATGACATCTCTTCAAATAGTAAAACATGGCTCCCATGCCACTTTTTAATCTTTTCTTCTCTATGTGAAATACACCCAGCTCCCTAAGCTCTCCTCAGAGGGCTTCGTGGTTTCCAGGCCTTCTACCACTTTGGTGGCCCTCCTCTGGACGCTTTCCCTCTGGTCAATATCCTTCCTGAACTGTGGTGCCCAGAACTGAACACAGGATTCCAGGTGGACCATTTCTCCCACTGCACTCTGAGCTCCTTCAAATCCCCAAGCCCACCAAAAAAACTGCCCCAAAGACGATAGCACAGACCATGAGGAGCACTCCCACTCTGCAATTGTCCACCCCAATATAAAGGGAACAGCATAAAACCTGGGCACCCCACCTCAGTCAAAACGCCTTTCCCGCTAGCCCAAGCCTGTCAGCTACCTCCTTCTTATGGTTTCGGTACTCCGCCCCTCTCCCTGGCATCCCGACCAACGCTTCCACAGTGCCAAGAAGCAGACCTGCCCAGAAGAAATCGGCCCATGCCTGACCTCAGGGCGCTCCTCGTACCGCTCCATCCTCCCCACAGACGACAAGGACTTCAGAAGAGACACACTTGTATTGACAGGTTTTGCAAAATAAGGTGCTACCAAAAGAATATGGAAATCAAAACCAAAGGCAGCAGCCACAGACCACACACCTGACGTCAACACGGAGGAAAACAGCTGGTTCATTACAGTCACCTCAGCTGGGACATTTAGCTCAATGACACTGAAATTCATAGATATTTCAACCCATATTTACAAAGATGCCTCTTGCAAATAAAAAAAAATATAGCAACAACAAGAATAACAATATAACAACAACAACAAGACAACAGCAGCAGCAGCAGCGGTGGCGGTGAGGGGGGCCAGTTCTCAGACGCCTTGGAGTGCAGGAGAACTGGGGTGCGATGGTACAGGCGGCAAGTCCTGCTGGAACATCATACGATGACACAACACAACAAGCTCTTGGCATTGGCTTAGAACAACCAGAAACGACCCATGACAGAGTCTGGTTGAAGCTGCTCTCAACTCGTACATGTTTGCCTGGGAGTGGAACCAACTCAAGAAACGAAATTTAAGAAGGAACAAAAGCCACACACACACACACACATACACACACACCTTTACTGACAACAATTAACTGGAAAGGGATGGGCTTGATTTCAGCTCTTCAGAAGAGGTGCTTAACATGGCTGGGAACTCGGGGGGGGCAGCTCAGCCCTTCCTGGGTAGGATTAAAAGGTGGGCAGGGAGGAGAGGGGCACTAATTTATCTGATGCCATCTTGCATGTCCGTTTTCCAAATTCCTGACTTGTTGGCTCTCTGTGCAAGTGTGTGCGTGTGTGTGTGTGTGTATATCTCTGTTTTATATACCTCTGTGTGTGTGAACATCCACCTCAAGAAGGGCAGAGGGGTCAACTAAATGAGGCGGAAATCTGAGATACCTGGAGCCAGTGTGTGCCCGAGGGAGAAGCAGTGAATTACCGCTGGATGCGGCCTTCCAAACAGACAGCACAACACACTCAGTTCTCTTCCGGTATGGAACAAACTCGGGAGTGGCAGCCCCCTGAAAGCCATGAAGGTCCACCCAAGTGCAAACTGGGTCCCACCTGGGACGTAGCTTATGCTCAGGCCTGACTCTAACCCCCTTGTGTAGTGCAGGGTAAATCAGGTTCTAAGAGTTGCTGAGACAGAGCCCTCTTCCAATATCTCCCAGCAAACCCTGGTACGGTCAGGGAGGTAAACTGGGTCCCCTTTCCAGCATTCTGCCGGGAGTGGCCGACTTCCGTAGGAGCACAAGGGCCGCTACGGCTGCTCTTGCTTCAACCCCAGGAGGCCGGCGGGGGTTCCCAGGGCAAGGTGGTGGTGCGTTGTCGTCGTCATGGGGTTGCGGGTGTGGATTTTTTGGTGGCAGTTCAGCGACTCCTTGTAGCGGAAATTCTTCCCGCAGGTGGCGCACTGGTAGGGCGTCTCGCCGGTGTGGACCCGCCAGTGCTTGAGGAGGTGATCTCGCCGGATGAAGCTCTTCCCGCACTCGGTGCACTGGTAGGGCCGCTCGCCCGTGTGGATCCGCTGGTGCCGGACGGCTTTGGAGAGGTCGCGGAAGTCCTTGCCGCAGTACGTGCAGGTCAGGGGCCCGTCACCCTTCCCCGTGTGGAGCTTCTGATGGAGGAGCAAGCTCACCTCCAGCTTAAAGCTCTCTTTGCACTGAGTGCAGGTGTACGGACGCTCCACCATGTGGTTCCCTGGGCGTTTTCCGGCCCCCGGACGGACGGTAGGGCTCCTCTGGGGCTCGGGGCGCTTGGGAGGCCTGGCCCGGGCTGGAGTCGGAGCCCTCTGGAGGACTAAGGGAGCAGGCCTGGGCTCTGAGCCCCCTCCAGGGTCCAGGACAGGATAGCCCCCTCCTCCACCATGGCTCTTCTGGTGGCTGGTGAAGAGCTGCTTGTCCAAGAAGGCTTCCCCGCACTCGCAGCAGATGTAGGGGCCAGTGTGAGCTTCCATGGCTAACGCTGAGGCCTCCTCCTTCCTGGAGTCTCCCACACAGCGAGCGGACCGTCGCAGGCTGCTTCCTGGAGGCTTTTTCGGTGGAGCGACAGAGACAGGCTGGCTCTCGCAGAGCAGTTCCTCGCCTGGCCCCTGGAAGACCTCAGTCCATTTTCTGGGGAACATGCCAGGCAGTTCTAAGCTTTCAGGGTCTTCCTCCAGAAGATGGGGAGCACCTGGTAAAAGGGAAAGCAGGCAGGGAGGACAGGGAGGAAAAAGGAGGACAGTGTAGAGCAGGGGTGGGCAAGTTCAGCAGGACTAAGAGCCAACTTTTCCCCTTCTGGGATTTGATGTGATCCACATCACTCCACAGAAACAGAAATAGCTAGAAATCCAGTTTCCTTTAAAAATTATTTTTGAGCAAAAAGGGGTGGGAGTGGGGAGGTACACGTCCTGGCCAAGTTCCTCTAGGGAACAGTTCTGTGTGATAGTTCTGCATGCATTATGCTACGTTATGTCCTCTCCGCATGTCTCAGGCTCATTGTTCAGCCACTGAAGCCTCCCCACGGTCATTCTGTGACTGGTGGAGAGCCAGTGGAAGGACTGGAGAAGCATCTGGCTATGCTTTCATAGAGATTTCAGCAGAGGAGGTAATCATTTGGTGTCTAGCTTCAGGAATATAACCAGATTATTCTCCAAAGGCCCGTGCTCTCCATCAGCCATGGAATAACCATTCAGGTGGGCTATCACAGAAAGACCAAGAGTGTTTTTGGTCACTGCAGAATATAGACATATGCAAGCGTAAGGTGGACTTGTGCCTTCCTTTATCGCCGAAAGAATGCCAGTCACATCTGACACAGTTTGCTGGGTGCTCATTTTAGGTTATCCCAATTCTGCATGCACAGTCACCAAAGGAGGCAACCAGACTTGTTTAGACATGGACCGATTTCCACCTTCTCAACTGTTCTACAACTGATAGCTTGGATCTGAGCTGAAGAAAGACGAGGAGGCACATGGCGTGACCCATCCCACACCCACACGTTATTCAGAAGTTCTGCCCAAAATCCAGTTGCCAGCCCCAGCTAGAGCAGATCCAACTGCTGATTGGTTAAGTCAGCACTTTCTCAAATTCCACTGATTCAACGGGCCAACTCTAGTGGGTACTGGCAACTCGATTCAAGTCTTAGCTGCTGTTCCACTTCTTGAGACTGAATATTAGAACAACTGAAATTGACCGTGATCAGTGTTTCGTACTTTGAACGCTGATCTTCAAATGACTGAACGAACAATCATTTTAAAAAGCAGCTTCTCTGTCTTGTCCTCCAGAAATGTTTTCTCCCCCACCGCCATCTGCTTCCCCTCCCCTTATGCAGCAGAATCACCCCCTACTCCTCCCCAGCTGAAGCCGCACAGGCCTCTGCCTCCTGCCCAACATACCCACAGTGGAGTCACCGGGCATTTCTCTTTCCTCCAGGTCCCCCATGCTTTTGACAAGGGACATCTCCTCCTGCTCCATCCAGGACCCATCATTGAGGGCGGAAATGGAGAACCTGTTTCAAGAGGAGAAGGAGAAAGCAGAGCAGCCTCATGTCATCACCGCCATCAGGCAAGTTTTCAAAAGGCCATGCTGATTATGGGATAAGACATGGGGGTCAACTCCCCACCACAGAGAACCACAGCTCTCCTTGGCTCTTTCATCACACCACAAGCCTGTTACATATTCAGCAAGTAAAGTGGGCCTTCAATATCCATTGAGGGGGGATTGGTTCCAGGACCCCCCGTGCATACCGAAAAAGGCAAATGCCCAAGTCTCTATTAAGAATGGCACAGGGCAGCAGAGGAGATGGTAGCAAGCAACGGCTGCAGTGCAGGAGCACCGCTTGCCATGTCTCTGTAGAAGCTGTTTGCTGCCCAGCAACTGTTGGTGGCAGCAGCGATGGCACTCCTGCTCGATTGCTTGCAAACAACTGAGCAGGATGCCACCACTGCCACCACCCCCTGAAGCTTGAGGCCTCTCCATGCTGTGAGGCATGCCTCTGGGGAGCATATGAGACGCCCGCTTTGCAAGGCCTAAGAATGCACGCCTAGCACCTGGACCTTGCTATTGTCTCTACTGTTAACCTGGGACCACTTTTCAGCCTGAGTGCATGAGACTGCGGTCCCCATCCATAGGTACCAAGGGCCCACTGTAAATGCTTTGGGTGGAGCATTCAACATTCTGACAACCCTTGCTTTTACTTGGAGAAAGGGACAAACACTCACTTTCTAGTCCTGGAAGAATCAACACCCAACGAACCACTTTGTCTGTCTCACCATCCATGCCTCCCTCCATCCCCCACACCACTTGAGAGTTGCCTGCTTGGTGCCTCACCCAGAGTGGACTCTTTAAGAGGTTCTCTTTCTTCATGGTCCCCCTGATCTCCAACGTCTCCTTGTTCAAGCCGGGAGAGCAAGTCAGGTTTGGAAATGGCAGCATCTGAAGATGGAGAAAGAGCACAATTAGTGGGAAACTCTTTTATTCTCAGCCCCTTTTTCACAGTGGGCCCACAAGACTGCTCAGTGCTGCTCCGTGTTTGAATTTCCAGCCTGCTGAAGAAGACTTGGTGGAGAGACTCCCCCCGAGACTCCAGAAAGTGACTGCTGCCTTGAGCAGAACAAGATGCTGAGCTAGACGGAGGGCCCAGCGTCTGAGTCAACGGACGGCAGCCCCATATGCTGAAGAGCCCCAGAGTCTGGGTGATGCAGGGGATGCTCTCCCATCTGGCCTACCGCCGTTTGAACCTGGTTACACAAAACTCTGCTCTCACCCATGGAGACGACGGCCTTGTAGTTGCACTTCATGATGTGCCGGTAGAGGTCCTTCTGCCCTTCATCCAAACTCCGCCACTCTTGCTCAGAGAAACTACAGGAGGTGTTGTCAAACAGCAAAGGGACCTACAATTATACCAGGGCAGGGTGAGAGGTCATTACCTTGTTCCTCTGCAAGGCCCTCAACCTATCACCACCACCACCACAAAAGTTACAATAAAAACAGCTAGACATTCACCTCATACAAAGTTAAAATGTAATTAAACTATCAATAACATTACAGCCAATTAAAGAACATGACCATGACAAAAACAACCAACAGACAACATGACACAACCAATGGGTTTCCAACCAATTTGGTGCTGGAGATGGGTCATATTTTCTAACTGGGCAGTGCCCCTGGTATTGATGCATTTGTACATATGTACATGCGTATGCCATTGCACCTCATAGCAGAGAGGCCCTAAGCCTAGGGAGGCAAACCTGACCCTTAATTCCTACGCTTTCCCTGCTGGTGATTTGTAGCAGTCATCCTACTGGCTACCTTTAACCCCCAGCGGTCAGGAAAGTGCAGCCTGCTGATCACAGGCAAATCCCAGACTCCCCTTTGTAGCTTATAAAGTCTTTCTCCAGCTCCCCAAAGTCTCCCAACTCCCAATCAACATGATTTTCAGGCATTTTTTTGCCCCTCAAACATGCAAAGTAGTTTGGGGAAACAATGGAGCTCTCTGGTAACGAATTCTAAATAACAGATGAAACTACAAATCCCAGGATTCCATAGGATGGGACCAGGGTAGTCAAAGTTGAATCAAAGTGATATAACTGTGTAGAGTGAAAGGGCCTCAGGACAAGCAATTCCTGTTGATCTAGGAAGTAATGAAACCCACTGCTGCTTCTGGCTGCCAATATGCCTCCATCCAAACAAAATCAGCCCCAGCCAGCAAGCCAACAGAAAGGGGTAGGAGGTGAACACTGCCAGAGTTTTCTTGTTGTTGTGTGCCTTCAAGTTGCTTCCAACTTATGGCGACCCTAATATGAACCTATCTCAAAGTTTTCTGGGGCTGAGTGTATGTGATCAGCCCAGGTGGGTTTCCACAGCCAGGTGGTCTCCAGGGTTGTAGTCCAATTCTCAAACCACTACACAATGTTGCCTCCCAATTTATGGAATGCTCTCCCCTTACAGGCCTGCTAGGCACCAATCCTGCTTCCGTTCTATTGCCAAGTGAAAATACAGATTATTTGCTAGAGCTTTTGAGGTTCAGTGGATCTAATTCAAGTCTGCACATGAGTTTGATTTCAAATGGCCTTGCATTGTCTCAACTGGTTTTAAGCTGTTTTGTTTTAATGTGTCATATCATTTAACGTGTTTTTAGCCTATTTAAATTACCCTGTTTGTTTTAAATCACTTCACACTGTTAAAATTGATTTTATTGTACCCCTCCCTAAGATCCTTGGATTTAGGGCAGGATAGAAACATTTAAATATATTAAGTAAAATACATTGCTCCTTGATGTGGAACATATCCACTTGGATTTGATTCATAAAATCACAGAATCACAGAGCTGGATGAGACCACAAGAGCCACTGAATTCAGCTCCTTGCCATGCAAAAATATACCATCAAATGAAGAAGAAAGACGATTTGGCATTGTCTTTCTTCTAAAATGAAATTCCTGTGCTGTTGAGGAGCAACCATTTTAAAACGTTACTACTAAAGGCACACGTTAAATGTCAAATTAAAATATTCCCAAGGTTATTCAACCTCCGAAGGGTTCAGTAAGAAAAACGTATGCTTTGGGTAATTCTCCTCCCTGTCCTTTAAACACCATCCTTTATCACAACCCAGGGCAGAAACAAGGCAATAATTATCTTAAATTATTCAGGTATGCATTACTTCTGCCTTGACTGAAGACGTAAAGACGAAAATAGGTGGAAGGGCTGTCATATCTGGATTACTGGTTGCATAACCGAGCCTTAATCCCACAGTAAGGAAACGAGGTTATAGACTGGGTGAGGGCACCCCAGAACACCTCCTGCCAGGACTAAGTGGGTTCCCAGGGGGTTTCTGGACACAATTCAAATATCCAGTTTTGAAGTCTACATCTCTATATGCCTTAGCACTAGGTCATCTGACTGATGCCCTGCTCCAAAATGAAGCTGCTCTCCTCTCTGAAGAACTGGCGGGCCCATTTCAGGTGCTGCCACCTTAAATCCAAGTTAAAGACTTCTCTCTTCACTGTGACCGCACAACACTCCTCCTACAGTCTCTACACCGGCTTCATGTCTGTTTTCCTAAGCTGAGTTTCTTGAAAGTTCACCTGAAGTTTTAAGTTATAACAATACTAGAAATTTGGAAACCAAAGGACTATTTTACCTTGGGATCAGAATTCTCATTTGGTAGAGAAATGCCCTCATTTTTGTCCCTCTCTGTTAGCTGCACCCCTGGAACCAGGTCTGGAGTGTACCCCTTTATTCCACATGGCCAGTGGGGCAGTTACCTTGGGGGTCTCCCCCTTGGAGCCTGGGGGGAGCCGGAGGATCCAGAAGTTCCGGTTCTTGAGAAGGTTCTCCATGTTCTCCAACCGTCTCTGGAGCTGCCCATACTCCTGGATCAGGGTCCCCAGGGCGGCCCATTTGCTCTCCAGCTGATTCCCAAACTCCACAGCCGTCTTCTCACAGCCGTCCAGTTTCGTTTCGGCCATCCCCATTCTCCCTTCCAGGCTCATGAGCTGGGCAGCATAAGCATCCACCTTGCTCTCCACGGCCTGGATTTCGGCCACCACCGTCAGAGAGAGCTCCGCTGTTTCAGGGAGCACGTCCCCCATGGGGGGCGCCTCAGGGACACCGAGAGGCTGGGTGGCTGCCGCCATGGGCTGGGGCTCCACGTCCCACTGAAGAGCCTGTTGGCAAGGACAGAAAGGGAAGGCAGTCAAATCAAGCAGAATGGGAACACAGTGGTCCCCCCTTATGCACTGGAGATACTTTCCAAGACCCCCCATGGATGCCTGAAATTGCAAACAATATCTAACTCTATACTGTCACTGGAAGGAGCTCTCTAGTCACTTTGTTTCCCATACTGCAAGAAAGGTGAGGTTTACATTAAATAAATAAATAGATGTACGCAATTATGCAACCAGAAATGGATCAGCTTTCCATGTGCTCTTCCAGTAATAGGACCCAGGGATGTCATCCACTGATGCTGAGTGGTAGGAGATTCAGGAGAGAGAAAAGAAAAGACCACTTCAGAGAAGTACAAAGTTAAATTTGTGGATGTGGCCACAGGATGTAGCAATGGCTGCCAACTTGGCTGGCTCTGAAAAGAGACGGATGGTGGGTCTTTCCACAACTACTAGTCAAGTTGGTTATGCGCCTCCTCTACTGTAAGAGGCAAAGTATCTCTGTGTATCAGTTGCTGCAAAGCATGAAATAGCAGATGAACATCCATTCATGGATACATATGTATCCTCACCTTGAATACTCTGTCCAGTTCTGGATACCACAATTCAAGAAGGACATTGAGATGCTGCAAGGTGTCCAGAGGAGGCAGACCAAAATGGTCAAGGGTCTAGAAACCACGAAGCCCTATGAGGAGCAGCTTAGGGAGCTGGGGATGTTTAGCCTGGAGAAGAGAAGGTTAAGAAGTGATGTGAGAGCCATGCTTGCTTTGCATTCTTGGTTGCATCAACAGGAGTATGGTGTCTAGATCAAGGGAGGAAACGATACCACTCTATTCTGCATTGGTTAGACCTCATCTGGAAATACTGTGTCCAGTTCTGGGCACCTCATTCAAGAAGGATATCAACAAGCTGGAGCATGTCCAGAGGAGGGCGACCAAAATGGTGAAGGGTCTGGAAGCCATGAAGCCCTCTGAGGAGCAGCTGAGGGAGCTGGGGATGTTTAGTCTGCAGAAGAGAAGGTTAAGAGGGGACATCAGAGCCATGTTTAAGTATTTGAAGGGATGTCATGTCGAGGAGGGCGTGGACTTGTTCTCTGCCGCTCCAGAGACTAGGAGCAATGGATTCAAGTTGCAGGAAAGGAGATTCCACCTGAACCTCAGGAAGAACTTCCTGATGATCAGAGCTGTCTGGCAGTGGGATATGGTGCCTGGGAGTGTGGTAGAGTCTCCTTCTTTCGAGGTTTTAAGGAGAGGCTGGATGGCCATCTGTTGGGAATGCTTTGATGGTTGTTCCTGCATAGCAGGAGGTTGGACTGGATGGCCCCTGGGGTCCTTCCAACTCTACAATTCTATGATTCTGTGAAATATTAGAAAGGATGTCATATGGAAGATGGGGCAAGCTTGTTTTCTGCCACTCCAGTGACGATGACACTACAGAGCAATAGCCTCAAGCTACAAGAAGAGGGATTCTACCTAAACATCAGGAGAACTTCCTGACAGAGCTTCTTAGACAGTGGAATCTGCTGCTTCCTCAGTGGAGTGTGGTGAAGTCTCCTTCTCTGGAGGTTTTTAAACAGAGTCTGGATGGCCGTCTGTCGAGGAGAGTGCTTTGACTCCTTCCTGCATGGCAGAAAGGGGTTGAACTAGACGGCCATTGGAGTCTCTTCCAGCTTTATTATTCTATGATTAGAGCACACCAAGGCAACACTCTGGTTTCAACACCATAGGGAGGTTTCATTTTTTAGACCAGCAATGGGGAACCTTCAGTATGTATCCTAATCTGGCCCACAAAAAGTCCCCATCCAATCTGTGAATGGTCCTTCACTATTTGTTCTGGATGCTAGAGGAACCTTCTAAAATTCTACATTTAGGCCATAAAAACCAAATGCACAGGTACAGGATAAGGAATACTTCACCTAGCAGTACTACTTGTGAAAAGGAGTGTGGGGTTATTGTTGATCGTAAATTGAACATGAGCCAGCAGTGTGAAGCTGCAAAGAAAATGGATGCTATTTTAGCCTGCATTAATAGAAGCATAGTTTCCAAGTTGAATGAAATCATAGTCCCACTGTATTCTGCATTGGTCAGGCTCATCTGAAGTACTGTGTTCATTTCTGGCCACTTCACTTTAAGAAGGACATAGGCAAGGTGGAGCAAGTTCGGAGTAGGGCAACGAAGATGATAAGATGAACGTGAAGAGAGGCTGAAGGAGCTGGGCGTATTCAGCTTGGTGAAGAGAAGACAGAGGGGTGATATAATTGCAGTCTTTCAAAACCTATAGGGTGTCATAGAAAGGAGATGGCTAGAAAGAGGACGGACAGTTACCCACTGGTGATGCTCTAGCTGGAGATCTGTGCACTGGGCAGAAGGTTGGACCTGGTGGCCCATACAGCCCCTTCCAACTCTATGATTCTATGATTCTCCCAGTTTCTCTGACATCTCATCCTGTTGCCTCCACAATCTAGAACACAAATGAAGGATACAACTTTTCCTGGGGTGCCACGGAAACAACAGAATTACTGCCCTAAGTAGTCTTTGGGATGCTCTGACAGTTTAGGATGATAACTGACTGCTGTTCTTGACAAATCTGTTGTTAACTGTAACACTTTTTATTAGTCTGGATGGTTTTTATATGATGTCCTAACTCTGGGTGTTGTGTGACAGTTTCTCTATTGTTTGGGGAGGCATGTGTTTTTTTTCCTTTGCACATAAAAAAATTGCAGAAACCAGTGGGACCCAGGCATCCTGCCAGAAGTGGCAAACGGAACAGGAGGCCGTGCCAAGCAGCATAAGGAACACTGTCACAGAAGCACACCTCTTGGAAAGTGAGTTTACTTGTACTTTTGGAATTTTAAGAACCAAAACAATCTGTGAACACAAACTGCCTTTCTTGGGTTTTCTGTTGCTTCTCGATTTTGCTTTTGTTGCTTCCGCTTTTTTTCATGCAGTGAATTTTTAGTGATGTAGCTGAAATTGGTGGATGTGCTGTAGATCTTGCTGGCAAAGAAAGCCAAGCTGGCTAAGGCCGATGCTAATTAAGAATTGCTCCTTATTAGTTTTGTCTCTTGCCTCTTGTGGCCCATGATTTATAGTTCACCACCTCTCTGACTAAACTGATTCCTCATAAACTCAATACCGGAGATCTTCAGTGCTGTAAAAATTCTTCTCATTCGTCATTTTCACCTCAAACAACAGACAAATGCAAAGAGAGAGCACAGGAAAGCTTTGGGACAACAGAAATACAGTGGAAATACAGCGGAAAGAAATCTGTATTTAGATCCCACCACATCTCACCAAGGCAAAAAGTTTTGAACATTAAGAAAATCACAGACAATGATAATGAATCAGATCAAAACATATTAGTTTATTAACAATCCTGCTGATTTAAAGCTACCCTCTTCTAAACTCTCCAGCCAGAGGGGACTCACAGAATGCTAAGCTACCAACGCATGTGTTCCACAACATCTCTGCTCAGAAACTGATGCACACAAATGGAGCAACTTTGCCAGTACTGGCATCTGGTGAATGTTAAGTCAATATTTATGTAAAGTCCATATATTCAGTGGGGTGATATTTCATTGGGAACAGCAGTTAACCCATGAAGCTTTTATCAAGTTATGGTTCTTGTCCATCTTTGTCAGTGCTACCTGCCTGGCAGGAGTTCTCCAATCTGGCTACCAAGATCTTTCCTATTCAGAAATGGCTGTGAGGGAATGTGGGTCCTGACCAAAAACATATGCTCAATTAATTAAGCACAGACTCATTCATTTCTATTTTGGCTAGTACAATTCAAAATTAGAACACTGCAGAACAGGGAAAGATTTCTGAGGAGGAAGCAGGACAAGGTGAATCAGAATCAAATAAATGGATTATGTGCAAGGCTAGAGAAAAGAAAACCATACAGCCTGTTAAATCAGCCTTATGCACCACATACAGGATAAAGAACACAAGGTCCAAGTAACAGGAGGCCAGATCTGGGTTAGAAACATCTGTACCTTGACAGATGTAGCTTGGCAATGGAATAAGAGGCTGCAGAATTTGCAAGGAAGAACTCAACCAATGTCTGCTGAGGATATTAGACACACAACTGGAAAAAAAAAAATCACTATTTTTCCTAATCATTAAGAAATACGAAACCCTCTTCAAGGCCCAGACATTGAGCAAGAAGCAGGGCTGACGAACCTGTGCAGCCTTCCAGCTAAAGAGTGAAAACTACCAGGCCTATATGTTAGAAGCAAAGTACAGTATCATTTTATTCCACGTTTTGGTGCACACACACAACCACACACACGCATATATATACACAGCTTCCCAGGACAGGGTATGGAAGCACATGATGCAGCAACCTTGCAAAAGCTGGGCTGCCACCTTGGGAGCGAGACAGCTTAGGAGATTTGCTTAGCACACCATGAATTTTGTGGAAGAAACGCAAGAGATACAAATAATTTCCTCCAGTGCTTAGTGCAGTATTGATGGAATCCCAGGATGTGTTTTACCTCCTGGCTGAGCCTCAACTCAACCCATTATTGTGGGAAGAGGCCCATAATAATGTTCACCCCGAGGGCTGCTTTCAGGCGTTCCCCAATCCCAGCACCCTTTCCTCCTTCTCAGGCTGGAGATATCACCCCAACAATAAACAGCCCCACATGCCTTTGCCTTAGATGCTAAAAAGAGAGAACTGAAAATGCGAGAAAACAGATTTGCAAGAAACACAAGGAGATGTACTTGCAACAAACAGAACTAAGCAGTGGCCTCATTGGTATCCAGGAGAATAATCTGTGGACAGCGGAATTGGAGGGGTATTTTTGTGGGGAGGGAGGAGGAGAAATGAGGGTGGCCTTATTAATCTTGCTGAGAGGAAGCAGGATTTCTGGTACCATTATTAATAGTCAAAGTTGGGGTGGAGAGATGGAGGGAAAAGCTGGCCACCTACGAACACGAGGTATTTCCCCCCCGGCAGAAAAAAGAACGGTCCATCTTGCCAGGAAGATCCCCCTCCACAACGAGGGCAGGAACAGCTGTGGTTGCTCGCAGAGGCTGCGCCTGTGGCCATTTCCGCGCTAGACCGTCACGGCGCTATTATTCCACTTCAAGCATCCTATGGAATCCTGGGGTGCGCAGTTTAGGGAGGGGCCCTTGGGGGCTGCTTCCCGGGGGCCTCTGAGCCCCCCTCCGAACTGCAAACCCCAGGAGCCCAGAGGATGCTGGAAGTGGAATAGCAGCGCTATAACGGTCTAGTGCGGAAACGGCCCGAGTGCGCGGAGGCAGCGCCGCCTTGCCCCCCGTTTTTGGGGGCCGCTCGCCCCCCCTCCTCCTCAGGCAGCCCCGCAAACCCCCCCACCCCAGGAGGCCGAGGGGGCGCCCGGGGAGACCCCCTGCCTGCGGCCCCCTCCTCTTCCCCCTGCCCCCCGCCCTCCATGACAGGTCAGTCTCCATTTTGGGAGCGCGACCCCCTCCCTCCCTGCCCCTCCCCCGCTCCCCTCAGGGCCCCCGGCCCCCCGCCCGGGCCCCCCACCCCACCTGGGCGGGGCTCCACTCCGCCATGGCCCGCTCGCGTCCTCCGCCGCGTCCTCGTCGTCGTCTCCGCCGGCGGCGCTTCGGCTCGGAGGCGGCTCCCGCGGAGGAGGAGGGAAGGAGGGAGGGAGGGAGGGAGGAGAAGGGCCGCTGCGCAGCCCAGGGCCCGGCCCAGGCGGGCGGGCGGGTGGGCAGGCGGGCGGGTGGGCGGGGAGCGAGGCGGGCGGCCAGACGGGCAGCGAGCCGGGCCCCGCCAGTTCCAGGAAGCGGCTGTCGCAGCACCGCCACCGCCGGCAGCAGCAGCAGCAGTCCCACCGCCACCAACAGCCGCCGCCGCCCCCGCCGCGCAGGGAGCGCCCCGGGCGCCCTGCAGCGCCACCGCGCGGCCGGAGGTCGCGCCCGCAGCCGCCTCTCCGGAGGGGAGAGAAATTGGGGAGGATGGGAGATGCGGTGGAGGAGGGGGAAGTGGACGGAGAGGATGGGATACGTGGGAGTTGCTCGCTACTATCACCACCAGGAGAGGAAAGGATGGGGCACGCGGGAGTTCATTATAATAATTGCTTTTACTGTTATCGCTACTACTACTGCTGTCACCATTGTGCTCATCGCAGGAGGGAAACGTGACGCACGCTGGCGTTTATTGTTGCAGCCTTCCAGCCAAATAATATGGTTTTTGTTGTTGTTATTATTGCTGCTACTACTACTGCCACCGTCATCATCGCAGGAAGAAAAGATGAGGCACGCAGGAGATTTTTTATATTATTATTTTTATGACTATAATATAATTATTATTATTATTATTACTAATACTATTATTATTGCTGCTGCTACCAGCACCAGCGTCATCGTCACGGGAGGAAGAGATGGGGCACATAAGATTCATTTATTGCTATGATTACCAGCATCATCAGCATCTTATTATTTTTATGACTATATTATTATTATTATTATTATTATTACTACTACTACTACTAATACTATTATCATTGCTGCTACTGCTACCAGCACCAGCGTCATCATCATGGGAGGAAGAGATGGGATACATAAGATTCATTTATTGCTATTACTGCTATGATTTTGAGCATCATCAGCATCTTATTATTTTTATGACTATATTATTATTATTATTACTAATACTATTGTCATTGCTGCTACTGCTACCAGCACCAGCGTCATCATCATGGGAGGAAGAGATGGGGCACGTAAGATTCATTTGTTGCTATTACTGCTATGATTACCAACATCATCAGCATCTTATTATTATTTTTATGACTATAATATTATTATTATTATTACTACTAACACTATTATTATTGCTGCTACTGCTACCAGCACCATTGTCAGCATCTTATTATTATTTTTATTTATCGTAGATTCTTAGATTTGGAAAAACTATAAGGGCCATCATGTCCAACCCCTTCCTGCCACGCAGGGAAACACAACTATTGGTGTTATTAATTTATTTCAATCCCACCCTTTTCCCAGTTTAGGACTCGAAGCAGCTTAAAACAATTTTTTAAAAAATTGCAAAAACGTTCCCAAGAGATGCCTAAGTGCTCCCAAAAGATGACGGTGATGATGATGATGATGATCGTTATTTATATCCCACTTTCTTCCTTGGAAGGACTCAAAGCACCTTATAGTACATTTAAAAAAGGAAGCATGGTTTAAAAAATCATAACATATAAAAGTTAAAACACCAGTTAAACGATCAAGTAATGATTAAATCAAAGTTAGAATACATATTAAGAACGACAAACAAATCACAATTAGTACAGGATAAGAGTAACCAACACCTTTCATCAGCCAGGCAGTGATCACAGGCTGAATGCTGACCGAAATAAAAATGCCTTTAGCTGCCTATGGGAAGAAGGCAGGGAGAGAGCCAGGCCGTTTCCGCACTAGGCGGTTGTAGTGCTATTATTCCACTTCCAACATCCTGTGGAATCCACCGGCCCCTCCCTGAACTGCAAACCCCAGGATTCCACAGGATGTTGGAAGTGGAATAATAGCACTATAACCGCCTAGTGCGGAAATGGCCCCACTCTGGTCCTTCTCTCCTTTCAAAGAAAGCTCTTCGGGACAGTTCATTCCACTGCTGAGCAGCTCTTAAGAGTCCGTAAGTCTTCCTAGGGTTTAGGTGGAATTTCTTTTCTTGTCGTCTGAGCCCGTTGGCTCACGTCTTAGTTTCTACAAGAGAAGAGAATAAGCTGCTCCATCTCCTACATGACATCCCTGCGGGTATTTAAAGGTAGCTGTCCTTCCACCTCTTCTCCAAGCTAAACATAAACAGTTCCCTAAGGTGTTCCTCACAGAGCCTGGTCTCCAGACCTTTGGTCATCTTAGTTGTCTGTCTCCGGACATGTTCCAGCTTGTCCATATCCTTCCCGAACTGGACATGGTATTCCAGGTGAGGTCTGAGCAAAGCAGAACAGAGTGGTACCATCTCTTTACTCCTAATGATTCGGTCCAGAATTGCATTGGCTTTTTTAGCTGCTGCATCACACTACTGACTCATGTTTAGCCTGTGGTCTACTAAGACCCCTAGACCCTTTTTGCATATACTGTTCCGGGTGCCCTCCGTCTTATTTATGTGGACTTCATTTTTCCTGCCCAGATGTAATAACTTCAGCTCTCCTTATTCCTTTCCCAGCACACTAGATTGTGGGAGTCAAAATGCCGGAACTTCCTTACTCCTGGTGCATATGATGGTTTGCCCTTTGTGGCATGTTGCGTTGGCCTCCCTTCCAACTCCACAATTGTGTGGCAAAGAGCTTATGTCAGGGCTGCATACTGCCCTGTGCAGAGTTCTCCATGTGTACATTTATGTACTGATGGTGCTAGGTAACTGATGTTAAATGGCCATAGGGCATCACTGAATGCACATCCAGGGTGCAAATGAATGCACAACCTAATGTGCATTTGCAACCTGACGCACATGTGCACCAGCTCCCAGCATTTGTTCATCCTCTGTCTCTCTGCATCCCACCTGGAGAGGCACCTCATGGGCAAATCAGCCTTAAACTTTCGCAGCCTTAAACTGAACGTGGATGTTCCTCACACCGGATAATATTAATGCTACGATGATGATGGTGATGGTGATGATGATGATTAATTATTTTATTTATTCTTCCTCCAGGAAGAAGGCAAGAGGAGAACCGACCAAAGACTGGCTTCTGCTTTGCAGCCATTCCACTTTCTGACATTGGTCTGTCCCTAACCCGTCAGATAAGCAGAGGATGCCTGTATATTGTTTTAATCACACACAGCCCTGGAATCTCACAACAGAGAGTAGGATAGAAATATTTTAATATACTTTAAAAAAAACCCACAGAAGTACCCCCTAAAACCCTACCTGCCTTGCCACATAAAGAGCCAGGGCAAGAGAAGCCTGGCAAGAGATTAAAACTGGGATGGCTGGAAGGTGCGTGTGTGCACTGCAACAGGGGACGTTGGGGGTCCCTACTGTATTTATCTGCGTTAGTCTTTCTCGGCATCTCTCAGGGCTGCGGCCAGATTCTGGTTAAGGCCCCAGCCTGCAGACACGTCCCCTCGGCCTTGCTTCTGGGACCCTGGTGCCTCTCCCCCCCCACTTCTGCTGGCTCTAGGGCTCCATCTTAGCCTCCTCCCTGCATCCTCCTGCCCGGCCCCGGATGCTGCTGCCCAGGGAGGGTTGCGTTGCTGCAGCTGGGGATGGCGAGAGCCAAGCAGTGCTTCTTCCACGCCTTCCTCCCGCACCCCCTGCCATTGGAGGGCTCTGTCCAATCCAGGCGGAGAAAAGATCCTGAACAGAAACGCAGGACCAATTGGGGAGGCGGACATAGAGCAGGCAGAGGGAAAAAGGACCAGGAGGAGGGGAGAGGTTGCTGGAGGCAAGATGCAGCTGAGCATCCTTTGAGCCGCGGTGAAGCCGGGCCTTTCCGGCGTGACGAGGACCAGGTCACAGCTTCCACTTCTGCTCCCAGCATCCTTTCTCCAGCCTCTCTCTGCATCCCACATTGTCTTGAGGGCCCGGTGCGGAGGGTATGAAGGAGCACCCCCTGGTCCAGCACTGAGAGAACAGACCGGGACAAATTCAAGGCCACGGCCGGCACCGCTTGGCAGCATCCTAGAGAGGGAAGAGAGCAAGATGAGTCCCAAAGGAAAGGCTCAGGCTGAGCCAGGCTCAGGTAAGACGGGGTCAGAGCAGCCAAGGGGAGGCGAGCGTCAGGTGGGGCTCGGCAGCGGGGGACCCCTTCGAAGCAGGAGGGCTGGAGGGGTTGAGCCTCCCGGAGCCTGTTCTTGATGCATGATGGGGGTAGTAACAAAGAATGTCTCTTGAGTATGGGCAGAGTGCCTCAGCTCCCTAGGCACAGCTGTGGAATCAGGGAAGGAGTTCTCTATGTGGCCAACCCGTAGGGAGGGAATTTTCCTGATCTCTTCCGAAGGAGAAAATTTGCACATTTTTTTAAAAAAATGACTTGTCCTTTGCTGGGAATCCTGCCTTTCCACGTAGAATCACACAACTCTTGCACAAAAATGTTCAGCCTAACTTCAGCATGCCGTGCAACGAGATGCAAGCAGTCTAAATCTCATTATTCTTGACCAGAGTAAACCCACTGAATCAAGTCAATTTACCTATTTGTCAATTCACCCACCAATAGTAAGAATAGCAGTTTTAAGTGGTGGTTGTGGTGATGATGATATCATCCTTATCACTTTTCTACCCTACCTTTTCCCCAAAATTGGGGCGCAAGAGGGCTTACAGTTCAAAACAAGCACAATGTATCTAAGAATATCCAAAAACCAACAGTAAAATAGAATTGAATTCTTCACAGTAGCAAAACAACTAAAAACAAAAACAATTTTGGATTATTCAACAGGCCAATGCTAGCTAGCTCTCGGCTTAGCAATGCAATGCAATGCAATGCAATGCAACGCAATGCAAAGCAAGAAGCAATCTGAACAGGATTTCAGTCTGAACTTGAAAGAAGTTATTGAATGTGCTAAATCTAGCTCTCTGTGTGTTAGAGTTTAGCACCTTGCTCCTTTAAACTTCAGGCTAAAACCCCATACAGATTCGTCACTGAATACATAAGCCATGCTATGTGGCTGAGTTATGTGATGAGTCCTTAAAGATGACAGATTTGATCTGTGTTCTAAGAAAACCCATCTCAAAATATATGTATGATTATTTTTGCAAAAAGGACTGCCTGTCTTTCTTTGGAGGTATTCAGCTGAGAATCTTAGATGTAGGCTCTGGATTCCTTCCACAGCTATGATTCCTCTGCCTCATCGCAGCCGGAGTTAACAAAAAGCAATCGTGGATTATGAATTGCAGAGGTCATGGAAAAAACTTGATGATTTTTTTTTTAAATCAGGGCTGCACCTACATGAGTGGGGGACAAGACAAAACAAGGGTATTGCACCCCCAAAGAAGAATTTTGCCTCGCAAGGAAATTTTCCTCCAGTCCTCAGATTTCTAGTATTGCAATAATTTAAAACTTCAGTTGAGCCTTTAAAAATAGTTTAGGCGTGCAAAGAAAAGGCACAGGTGAAATATCCAAGGCAATGTGAATGCAACAAATGGAAGAGGTCTAGGGGTGGAAGAATTTCAGTGCCTCATTCTCTTCAGTGCTAGAAATTTCTGGACTGCAGGAAAATTTAGGTGGGGAGGGAATTCCTATCTTCTCATTCTCCCTTCTCCCTGAAAACCACACTCCTGTTTTTAATCCTCCAATTGGCCACACAAATAATACTTTCTATCCCTCCCACTTTATTTTTCCTCAGGAGAGGATCAGCATCCAAACAGAATCAAGGGGGAGGATGATGAGGTGGGGTTGTCGGAGAGTCCTTCCAAGAGGCCCAAAACTTCTCCAGAGACTTTGTTGGGAAAAATCAGAGAAAAGGGTCCCCGTCACCCTGCTGTTCAGCAGAACCTCTCAGCACCCCAACCGCCTGAATCTGGACCAACCAGCGAGGAAGGGCAAAGGATAGGTTGCAGAGGGGGGCCAGGCTCCAGGGCACCCTCAGCCTTTGGGATTTGCGGACCCCACATGGAAGAGATGCCGCACTGGTGCCTGGAATGTGGGAAGAACTTTGGCCAGAAAACAGAGTTGGACAAGCATCAATCCAGTCATGCTGGGCGCCACTCATACATCTGCAGTGACTGTGGGAGAAGCTTCCTGGAGCACGTTGCCCTCACCTCTCGCCAGGGGGCATCCCCGGTGGGGTCTTCCCTCAGCCATGTGGGGTGCAGGAGAAGAGCTTTGCCCTCCACCAATGAGACCGTTGCACCGAGGAAAGAGCGGAAGGAGCTGTCCCTGCAGGAAAAAGTCCGGGTCCTGGAGATGTTAGAAGGGCCCAAAGTTTCCCAGAGCGAACTTGCCAAAAGGTTTGGGGTCTCGCAGCCCCAGATCTGCCGTATCATCAAGAACAAAGAGCGCATCTTGACTGAGTGGTGCAAAAATGGCAACCCTGGGCGCAAGCGCAAGATGGAGGAGAAGGGTCCCCATGGGGATGCCACCCTTTTACAGTGGTTTGAGAGGAGCGGTGGCTCGACCAATGGGATGCACCTGCAGGAGAAGGCCCGGCGTCTGTCTGAGGCTGTTGGGAGGCTTCCACTGGGTGCCGGGTGGGGCTGGCCGAATAGTTTGAAAGCAAGGCAGAAAGGTGACCGGTCTCCGGTAGAGAAACAGAACGGTGTGCAAACAGAGGAACGGCACTGGAAAAACACTGTCCTTTCTGACATCCTAAGAAAATACGATCCCTCCGATATCTACGCGTGCAGTGAGGTTGGCCTCTTGTTTAGAGCAACGCCAGAGGATTTGGCTCCGGAGCGGAGGGAGGAAGCCAAGGACTGGCTCACTGTTCTGCTCTGCACCAACGTGGACGCCTCTGATAAAAGGGACCCGCTGATTGTAGGCAAGGCACGGAGACCATCGGGCTGCCCAGGATTTGGCATCCCGCAGGAGTTGCCACCTGTGACCTACAGAACCAACTGCCAAGCCTGGATGACCACTGCCATCTTCACCGAATGGCTCTGGGCCCTTAATGAAGATGTGAAAAGTGCGCAGAGGCAGGTTGTGCTTTTTGTAGCCCCCTGCGCTGTGCACCCACCTGCTGAGCTCTCCAATGTTAAGATGGTTTTTGTGCCCCCCAGTCCCTCTGGGAGCCATCCACTCGAGCAAGGGGTGACCCAGGCCTTTAAGTGCCACTATCGGAGGAGAATGCTCACCCGTCTGGTCGTGGCACTTGGTGGCAGAGCCTCCACGTCAAGAAGCAGACTCTCTGAACACCTGACCCTTTTGGATGCCATCCATTTGTCTGTCCAAGCGTGGTCAGAGGTTTGCCCACAGACCATCACGGGTTGCTTCCGGGCAGCTGGTTTTGTCTTGAATCCTGGCGTCCTCCCGACTCCTCCCGCAGAGGTGGTCCGGGCACTGGGGTTCAAGAACCAAGAACAATTCAAAGATTTTGTTTCGGTGGATGAGGGGCTGGAGTGTTTTGGGGACGAAGAAGGGTCTGAGGTGTTGAGCGAGGTTCCCGAGGGTCATGAACTCATCTGTGAGAGAGCAGAAGAGCGGGTGGAAGAGGAGGAAGAAGAGGAGAAGTTGAACGGGTTCTCCTTGGTTCCCTGCCCGACACAGGCGGAGGTCGTGGAGAGTTTGGCCAAACTGAGGCGCTGTTTGGAGTGTCACTCGGCCTCCTCGGACATGTTCCAGACATTCTACAAGCTGGAGGACATGGTCCACGGGATGTTTCTGTCCAGAATGCAAACTCTGAGGGCCAAGGCCTCGAACCAAGAATGACGCTGAACCGCAAGGGGACACAAGTTTAGATTCTTAGGAGAACCTGATAGGAACCTGAAGAGACATTTAAGGCATCTGTGGTGGTGGTTTTTCCCTCTTTCTTTTCTATATATATATATATCTATATATGAAAAAACATACTATGAATCAATAGTTTTGGGAAATAACACTGAGGAGAATGGTTTTGTAATTTCCAAATCTCTTGCGGAAAGTAGAATTGCATTGCATGAGACATCTCTGCAGCTTTTCCTGACAGCAGAGTGGGAACCCTGCAGCAGCCCAGATGTTGCAGGAACTGCAACTCCCATCAGCCCCTAGCAAGCATAGTCAAATGAGGAGGAGTGCTGGGAGTTGCAGTCAGAGGTGGCTGGTGACTTCCATGTCAGCAGGGAGGTGAATCTGCTCCATGTTTTTGTCTGAACTCTGATAGTTCCAAGGGGCAGAAACCCACACACAAAATGGGTTTAGCACCAGAGACAGGGCTTTTAAAGTTCAGACTAAGGCCGTTTCCACACTGGACTGCTATAGTGCTATGATTCCACTTGCAACATCCTATGGAATACAGGGGTTTGCAATTTAGGGAGGGGTCCCTAAACTGCAAATCCCAGGATTCCCTAGGATGTTGAAAGTGGAATACTAGCACTGTAACAGTCTAGTGTGGAAATGGCCTAAAACTCAGAGAAGACTTACCACCTGACTAAGTTTGAAGCCCCCAAGCTGCCATTGTAATGGTTTCTAATCATTTTCAAAACTGATTTTTAAAAGGCATTTTTGTTTTTCAAAACCCTAAGGCTTTTCTCTCTCCCCGCAAAAGGCAGACAAAATCAAGTAAACAATTAATGTAGCAAATTACTTTTTCAGCCTAGCGACAGTCTATTTTTAAAACCGTATGACAAGTAAGATGAATAAATCACTTCTTGAAAGTTCACTTTCTAAGTTCTTCCTGAAGTTCTTGGTAGCAAAATGCCAGCTAGCAAACAGCGGGGGGATTAAATAATTCAAACAAAAGGTGGATGGGATAATGAATAATACAGGCAGCCCTCCACATTTGCTAGGGTTAGGGGCACAGGACCCCCGCAACAGCGGGAAAGCCGCAAATATCAAAATGCGTGTGTGTCCGTGTCCCGTGGGAAGGGGACTGAGGCATGATGAGGAGGGTATTCAGAGTCCAAACCAGGGCCATTTCCGCTCTAGCTTGTTATAGTGCGATGATTCCACTTTCAACATCCTCTGGAATCCTGGGGTTTGCAGAGGATGTTGAAAGTGGAATCATCGCGCTATAACAGGCTAGTGCGGAAATGGCCCAGGTCAGGAAAAGGAGAGGGAAGGGAAGTGAGTGGGCATAGCGTCCCTATACTTCCCCTCTCTTGCCCACCCCCTTCCTTGGATGTGAGTGGGGGGCATCGGGAGAGCTTTTGTGGTGCTGAGAAACTGGGCTGCAATCCATCCGTAGCTGGCCGGGCGGTGCTGGTGGAGGGCCAGGAGGAAGAGAACTGCTCTTAACCTAGCAAAAAAAATATCAAAAGATTCAATTCCAAAAATTTTGATATTTTTCTGTTCCTGGAACATACCTATGGCACAAAATGAGACAAGTTCTTTTTTTTTTTAAAGTTTGATGAGCAAAGGGTTATATCTGCTCTGTATTTTTATGCGATTGTTAGGAAAGAGGGTTTCACTTAGGTAGAAAAAATGGAATACAGAAGTATAGGATGGGGGACAAGTGGCTGGATAGCAGTACCTGTGAAAGGGATCTCGGAGTCTTCATAGACCACAAGCTGAACATGAGTCAGCAGTGTGATGCGGCAGCCAAGAAAGCCGATGCAATTCTTGGCTGCATCAATAGGAGTATGGTGTCTAGATCGAGGGAGGTACTGGTACCACTCTACTCTGCTTTGGTTAGACCTCATCTTGAATACTGTGTCCAGTTCTGGGCACCCCAGTTCAAGAAGGACATGGTCAAGCTGGAGCAAGTCCAGAGAAGGGCGACCAAAATGGTGAGGGGCCTGGAAGACATGCCCTATGAGGATAGACTTAGAGAGCTGGGTATGTTTAGTCTGCAGAAGAGAAGGTTAAGAGGGGACACGATAGCCATGTTTAAATATTTGAAGGGATGCCATGTAGAGGAAGGAGAGGGCTTGTTCTCTGCCACTCCAGAGACCAGGACAAGGAGCAATGGATTCAAGCTGCAGGAAAGGAGATTCCACCTGAGCCTCAGGAAGAACTTCCTGACGGTCAGGGCTCTCCGGCAGTGGAATCTGCTGCCTCGGAGTGTCGTGGAGTCTCCTTCCTTGGAGGTTTTTAAGCAGAGGCTGGAAGGCCATCTGTCAAGGGGAGTGCTTTGAGGGTGTTCCTGCATAGCAGGGGGTTGGACTGGATGGCCCCTGGGGTCTCTTCCAACTCTACATTTCTATGATTCTATGATTCATTATTTCCACGTACATTTAGTAAACCACGATTTCTGGAAAGTTATTTTAATAAAAGACTTGGCTAATACTTTTAAAAAAGAAGAAAGGCAGTTTAGGTAGAACGTGAATGCAGCAAATATGAGAGTTTCAGGTGCGAACAGTTTTCAGCATCTCATTTTCTGCAATGCTAGAAACTTGGGGACTGGGTGAAAATTTCATTGGGGGGCTGGCTTCTTATGTGCCCGGATTGCTTCCCCTATAAGATTCACCCCCACATCTGAAGAACCCAAAATATCTCCTAGCAGACCAGGGCACATGGACGACGGCAGGGCTCATCCAGTTTTCGAGCAGAAAGGAAAACATTTCTGCTGGGAAGAATTCCAAGATAACCTACCCGCCACATTTCAAAATTTCAGTCTCCCATGGAGTCCATAAACTTAAATCAGCTGTGATCTCATAAATATCCAAGCCCACAGAGAGTCAATAAACTATTAAAATGAACATGCCTGCATAGAATGTTCTCCTTTCTTTCTTTCTTTGCTTTTTAATTTCCAGACTGAAAAACAGTTGCAGGACAATACCAGCCGCAAGGATGTCATATTCAGCCTGAGGGGGTATTTTATCATCCTGTGATATGTGGAGAAAGGACATTAAACCATGGTTGTAAACTTATTTTTAAGAGCAATAGAGTAACCTTTGCTATTTTTGGATTGCTCTTGAAACGTAACTTCATTACACTCTCATGACCCCAAACGGTAATGCTGCAGCTAACTACGTTCTTTGCAACACGTTCCTTCCAAATTCTAGATAAGGCTTTCAGAGAGAGGTGTGCATGTATCCCCATTTGACCACAAAATTGTGTTCCTTCCAGTGCCTCCGGATTGAAAGGGAAATGGGGCATACCCCACAGCCAACCTGATTTGGCAGGGACAGTCTTGATGCATCCCCTGCTTTTCCACTGTTTTTAAAATGTCCCGCGTTCTCTCTCATTCCCTCCCTTTATCCTCCCTTATTACAATGGCTTCAAACTGAATTCAAAATGCAAAAGCAGTTTGCCCTCAACTTATTCAGCAGAGAGGAAAGGAGGAATCTTGCAAAAGCAATCTGCAGCAGCATTTCTTAACGTGTGTGCTTTTTCTCATTAACGACTCTTGCCATTTTGACCACACTCTGGCCATTTCTGCACTGGACTGTTATAGCGCTCTGATTCCGCTTTCAACATCCCATAGAATCCTGGGGTTTGCAGGCTGGCCCCTCCCGAAACTGCAAACCCCAGGATTCCATAGGATGTTGAAAGTGGAATAATCGCGCTATAAGAGTGTAGTGTGGAAATGGCCTCTGACATCGCTCAGTGGCATGCATCCCAGTTTGTCAGACACTGGAGGCTGTTGAGAACAACCCAGACAGGTGAGCAAACTGGTAAACTGGAGGGCACAGGTTATGGAATTCCTGCTTGAGAATAACCTTGGGAAGGATGAGCCCCAGACATGTACAGCTCATGGCAGAGTTCTTTCGCCAAGGCTCTTTATGTGACAATGTTGGTAGGGCTTTAGGGGGTCCCTTTGTGGCAGGGGGCTGCAAGGATGATTATTCCACTGCTGGGAGAGCACATATCTTTCAAGGAAGATCTGCATGCATCTTTTAAGCCTTCCTAGGATTTGCAGCCTTTATTCTTCTCCCCTTATTTTTGATCCAAAGCTTTTTGCAGATTTAAGGTCTAGGCCAGTTTTCTGGAACCATTTCCCCAGGTCATCAGTTTTCCTTCCGTGCCAACATTTAGGATCCCAAACTGTTCTTTTTACCACCACAATTCAAGAAGGATATTGACAAGCTGGAGTGTGTCCGGTGGAGGGTGAGCAAAATGGTGGATGGTGTGGAAGCCATAAAGTCTTATGAGGGATGGCTTAGGGAGCTGGAGATGTTTAGCCTGGTGAAGAGGCAAAAGGATAGCCACGTTCAAGCATCTGCAGAGATGTCATACGCAGGATGGAGCAAGCCTGTTTCCTGCTGCTCCAGAGACTAGGACACGGAGCAATGGCTTCAAGCTACAGGAAAAGAGATTCCACCTAAACGTTATGAAGACATTCTTGATGGTAAGACCAATTCTGCTGCCTCCGTGGAGTGTGGTGGAGTCTCCTCCTTCTTTGGAGGTTTTTAAAGAGAGGCTGGATAGCCATCTGTCAAAGGGAGGGCTTTGATGGTGTCTTCCTGCCTGGCAAAAGGGGGTTGGACTGGGTGGCCCCTTGGGATCTATTCTGACTCTAGGATTCTAGGATTCACCTGTATAAATTTACATCAAATTAAAAGTGTATACAATCTTGACATCAGTGTGCACAATGCAAAAATTTAAAAAGGGGTTGGCCTTGTTTAAAATCTAGATTTCATTATTTCCTGGCATCTGTTGTTGTTGTTGTTGTTGTTGTGTGCCTTCAAGTAATTTCTGATTTATTGCAACCATAAGGATATCCTACCAGGGTTCCCCCCCCCCTTTGGATGAGATTTGCTTGGGAGAGAGTTGCCATTGCCTTAGCAAATGAGACCTGCTCAAGCTGGGTTTCCAGGACAGAATCACAAATCAAACCCTGGTCTCCCAAAGTCTGAAAACCAGCATTCAAATAATGACACCACGCTGGCTCATTTCCTGACATATTTTATTGCATTCAGCCGTAGGCCACTGCAAACACACTTTATGAAGCATGGTTCCCTCCCAGCTTCCCCTGATCTGAGCATCAACAGAACGTTAAACCATGGAAACCAGAACGGATCTTGATGGATTATAAAAATAGAGACGGGACCAATATATAATATACAGGTTCTCTCTTTTTTTGTTTGGGAGATGTCCCTGGAGAAAGCATTGGAGAAAAGATGGGGAAAGGGTCACCGAGGAAGGGAGCCGTTATTGGTATGTGCCGTTGAGTCAAGTCGGAGTGACGGCAACCCTCTCTCGGGGTTTTCTTGGCAAAGTTTAACCTGAGGGCTGCCATGGCCTTCCTCGGAGGCTGACTTCCCCAAAGTCACTCAGTGGGTTTCCAAGCAGAGATTTGCTGCTTTTTCATCCTGGAGAGAAGTGACTGGTGGGGTGCCGCAGGGTTCTCTCCTGGGCCCAGGGTTGCTATTCAACATCTTCATCCATGACTTGGATGAAGGAGCAGAGGACATGCTCATCAAATTTGCAGATGACACCAAATTGGGAAGGGTTGCTAATACCCCAGAGGACAGGATCAAATTTCAAAACGGCCTTGACAGATTGGAGGGCTGGGCCAAAGCTAACAAAATGAATTTCAACAGAGAGAAATGCAGGGTCCTGCACTTAGGCAGGAAAAATGGAATGCACAAATATAGGATGGGGGACGTGTGGCTGGATAGCATTACATGTGAAAGGGAACTAGGAGTCTTAGCAGATCACAAGCTGAACATGAGTCAGCAGTGCGATGCAGCAGCCAAGAAAGCCAACGTGATTCTTGGTTGTATCAATAGGAGTATGGTGTCAAGATCGAGAGAGGCAATGGAACCACTCTATTCTGCTTTGGTTAGGCCTCATTTGGAATCCTGTGTCCAGTTCTGGGCACCTCAATTCAAGAAAGATATCGACAAGCTGGAAAGTGTCCAGAGGAGGGCGACCAAAATGGTGAAGGGTCTGGAAGCCCTGAAGCCCTGTGAGGAGCGCCTTAGGGAGCTGGGGTGTTTAGTCTGCAGAAGAGAAGGTTAAGAGGGGACAGGATAGCCAGGTTTAAACATTTGAAGGGATGTCATGTGGAGGACGGTGCAGGCTTGTTCTCTGCTGCTCCAGAGACTAGGACTAGGAGCAAGGGGTTCAAGCTGCAGGAAAGGAGATTCCACCTGAACCTCAGGAAGAACTTCCTGACAGTCACAACTGTCTGGCAGTGGAATATGCTGCCTCCATGGAGTGTGGTGGAGTCTCCTCCTTCTTTGGAGGTTTTTAAGCAGAGGCTGGATGGCCGTCTGACAGGAGTGCTTTGATGGGTGTTCCTGCATGGCAGAAGGGGGTTGGACTGGATGGCCCCTGGGATCTCCTCCAACTCTATGATTCTGTGAACCCCGGTCTGGTGTTCCAGTCTGTTACTCAAACCACTGCACTGTCCTGGCTCTCTACAAAGGGAGTAGACAGGATCAAACCATGCAAAAGTTACTTTTTTTGGATGATGGTTGCCAGAATCCCCCACGGTATCAGTTGGATTGTGTCTTCCTCAACTTCTGCAGATGGTTAACACCAAAGGAAGAATACAGGACCAGGTTATAAACATTTTCAAAGAAAACACAGCTTTTGGAAGTGTTAGAAATTAACTTACGCTTTCTGTCTCAGAATGAGGAAACAAAAAGGATCTTTAGAGATGCAAAGAGAAATTAAAATACATCCTTGAGCATCAGAGACAAATCTGATTCATCTCACACGTCCTCAGAAATCACAAATGCAGAAGACAATCAGATTTGCAAAGTTAGGAACACAATCATAGGGAACAGAAAATCTCAGGTTTGGCATCTGGGAAACAATATTTAAGGCCTGTTGTACAAAATAAACAATTTAATTGTTACGCTTCTCATCCAGATAATAGAGACAACATTGCTCAGTAAGGTCCTCTCTCTGCACGGGTGGGGTACAACAAGCTCTAAATAGAGTCAAACAGCACCCCCAAATCACCAAGCTGAACAAACTGAAATTTAAAAACAAAAAAAAAAGTGCAAGCTTTTGAGTTCTGCAGATCTCTTCATCAGACTGGATGCTACAAAAAGCAGAGGGAGTCAGAAAAGTCCAGAATTTGCAACCAGGAGTTCTGTGGTTTATACCAAATCTTTGCAGTCTGAATTAGTCTTGCTAGGAAAAACAGTTAGCATCTGACACAGAGAAATTAATTCTGGAACAAATTAGCAGCAACAGCTGATCTGCCTTTCCGTAAATATAAAGACCAGCTGAAACCGAAAGTGTCTGGGTTCCTGAGTTGGAGCATAATGAAGCTAGAAATTAATTTTAGATGCTACACTAAACTAAATAATGTGAATTTTATACATCTATTAGTCTCTATGTCCTTGTTATAATTTTTCCTCCTATTAAAACTGAATACTGCAGATCCCAGGATGCCATGGGATAGAGCTACAACAATTCAAATGGGATCCAACTGCAATAAATGTTGAGTGCAGATATACTTGATTTTGGTCCCTTTTCTTAGGGGTCCTTGGGACACGTACTTCACAGGGGGATGCAAGAGACCTCTCTAATACGGAATCCCAATTCCTTCCCCAAACTACAAATCCCAGGATTCCATAGGACAAGAGAGTTAAAAGTGCTTTCAAACAGATATTGTTGGACTGTAGCTCCCATCAGCCCTAGCCAACACAGCCAGTGGTGACGGATGCTGGGAGCTTCATTACAGGGCCACAAATCTGCAATTCCCAATAGAAAATCTGCCTAGCTGCACCTTGCTCTTCCATGCTGTTACCTACCAAGCAGGCATGTTTTGTGTTTACGCCGGGCATTTTTCCATATAGGAAATTCTGCCCCACAAAACACCTTTTTGCTTTCAGGATGGCCAGGTGACAGTCTACTAGATCTAGAACTTAGGGAGTTCTCAAGTTCACAGTAGCTACACAAGATCAACAGATTTAAAAAGAGAGGAAGAAAGAGAGAAGCGGAGACATTATTTTCAGCTTGGAACAACCAGTATCCAAATGCAAAATGAAGAGTTACACAGAAATCTGTGTGAGAAAATATGTGTGTGTGTGAAGAAATAGACATGTGCTTGTGACACAGCATGGTAAAAAAAAAAAGTTTATAAGCCCTGGATAGAAATATACTTTTTCCTCTCGCAACTGATACATTTTTTTGCAGCTTATCATCAGAAGAAGATAGCTGTGTGACCTGAAAGGTTGCATCCTGAACTTGAGGACACACTTAGCTTCAAAGAAAGGTCTGGCCCATAACAAATCCCTTAAATTCACTGCCAGGCCCTTCCCGTCCAACAGAAACTGGGTCCCCTCACGTGTGGCTCCTCCGATGAAGGGTGAGATATTTCGCCTGTGTGAATTTCCTCCCACAGTTGGTGCAGGAGACGGAACGCTTGCCTGACGCAGGGCCCCGCTGCGCAGTACGGTGATGCTTCTGGTTCACGCCAGTCCCTTTGCCGGAGGAGTCCAACTCTGGCGGCAGGGGCAGTTTTGTCTGGACAGAAAGAGGCAGCTTTGGCTGAGTGTTTTCTCCCTCGGAGGAGACCCGCAGTTCCCTTGGTTCTTTTCCTCGTGGGTTCTCAGGTGAGTTTGCATGATCATCTCGTCCCGGAAGCGTTTCTCGCACTTGGGGCACTGGTAGGGCTTCTCCTGCATCTCCTGTGCCTTCTTCAAGGCCAGGGCCGTGGTGTCGCCAGCCACCAGGAGATGCTGCTCTCCGCGGTGAACCCGCTGGTGGCTCTTGAGATGCTGCAGCTGGCTGCAGGTCTTGCCACACAGCACGCACCGGTACGGCCGCTCGCCGGTGTGCATCCGGTTGTGGATGGTCAAGGTCGCCTGGTTCCGGAAGGACTTCCCGCACTCGCCACAGGCGTAGGGCCGCTCCCCGGTGTGGACCCGCAGGTGGCTGATGAGGGGCTGCTTCTGGGCATAGCGCTTCCCGCAGGTGGTGCAGACAAAAGGCTTCTCGCCCGTGTGGACCCGCTGGTGGCTCTCCACGTGGTGCTTCTGGCTGAAGCGCTTCCCGCACTGGTCGCAGGAGAACGGGCGCTCCCCGACGTGGACCTTCATGTGGGCCACCAGGATCTGCTTGAGCCGAAAGCTGCGCCCGCACTCCAAGCAGGAGAAGGGCCTCTCCGTCGAGTGCGTCCCGTGGTGCTTCCGCAAGTCCTGCTTTTTGTTGAAGCTCTTCCCACACTGGTCGCAGATGTGGGGTTTCTTGGGGCCCGGGGCGGCCCCCAACTGGCGGAGCAGCTGCAGCTTGGCGGTGAGGCACTTTTTGCCCTTGGGGCTGGAGCCGCCCGGCAGGGGGTCCCTCTTGCGCAGGTGGGTCTTGATGTGCCGCTTGAGGTCCCCCATGGAGGGGAAGCCCTTGGGGCACAGATGGCACTTGAAGGGGCGCTCGCCCGTGTGGGTCCGGATGTGGATGGTCATGGCCACGTTGCTCAGGAAGCTCTTCCCGCACTCGGGGCACTTGGGCGGGTTTGCCTTCAGGGGCACCCGGGAGAGACTGCTGTCCTGTGGCTTGGGGGCTGCGTTTGTGGCACGCGTCACAGGCTTCTCAGACCCGGGAGAGAGGGATTTCTTCCTCTTCTTACGTCGTGACGGATGCTGCCGTGCTCTTCCTGCCCTTCCTTCGCCTTCTTCCTCGTCTTCCAGTCTGATCCCATCTCCTGCTGGGAAGAAAGGGAGCAAGAGCCAGAGGGGGAAAAGAGAGAGAATCCCACTATCACGGATTGGAGAAGACACCGAGACAGAACGTAACAGCATCTCCCTGGAGCAGGCAAGCAAGTAGCCTGATCCACAGCTTTGAATATTTACACTTTTTAAATACTATAAATCCCAGAATCCTCTCCTCAGCCAGCATGGCTAGATTTCGGTCTTCTCAAGGAAGCCTTTAGCTCAGGGGTGGGTGAAGTAGGGCCCTGGGGCCCAAATGGGGCCCCTGATGGCTAGACTTGCAACTCTGGATTCCCCGGCATGGCATCCTTCTAAGCAAACGAACAGCAAATTCTCTCTCTTGGACCCCCCAGGAGTAACATTTCACCCTTTTAGTAGGACAGTTTAAGTATCTCTTATCCAAAGCATTCTGGACCAGAAGAATTTCATATTTTTTCCCCAGATCTTGGAATACCTGCATTTGCATACACATAAAATACAGTTCTGTACAGGACATCTCTGGGTAGCCCACGAACGAAGAAGCAGGAGCTCTGCATCCACTGCTTTGCGCCAAGCATGACACTTGGGGCCTTTCTGTACTGCACTGTTATAGTGCTATCATTCCACTTTCAACCTGCTGTGGAGTTCTGGGGTTTGTAGTTTACTGAGGGCCAAGAGTTCTCTGGCTGAGAATTCTCAAGGCCCCTCCCGAAACTGCAAACCCCAGGATTCCATAGGAGGTCGAAAGTAGAACAACAGCACTATGACAGTGTAGTGTGGATTGTTATTATTAGCACTATTTCACAGATCCTCGCATTCCTCTCCAGCCTTGCATTTCATTCATTTGCTGCTTGTGTTGCATATGAGACACAAGGCTGGAAAGAGACTGGGGATCTGAAACAGAAACAAGCAGGAGCTTGTTACCTCTCAACTTATGACAGCCACATAAGTGTCCTGTGGTCTTCTGAGGCATGGAGCCCTCAGGGGTGGTTTTGCCAGTTGTGTCCTCTGAAATACAGTCTACAGCATCTGAAATTCAGTGGCAGTCTCCCATCCAAGTACTAACCAGGGCAGACCCTGCTTAGCTTCCAAGATTGGATGAGATCTTCCAGGATATTTACATTATTTACTTTTCACTCAACCCCACCTTATGGACTTGAGGGTTTTCTTGGAAAGATTTGTGTGTGTGTGTGTGTGTGTGTGTGTTTGACATTGCCTTTCTCTTAAGCTGAGAGAGTATGACTTGCCCAAGATTATCCAAGGAATCTCCAGAGCCAGGCAGGGATTTGAACCCTGGTCTCCCAGATGCCTAACCGAACACTTGTGTTGATTCTTATTAGAATATATGACTATTATATAAAAAATTAAAGTCATTATCATAACCCCCCCCCCCAAAAAACAGCTTGTTCACAGGAAACTCTAGTTTTCAAATTAGAAATGCACACACATACACACAATTTAGTGGCTCCAGGCCTAGGGAAACAAAGACATCTTCCTAGTCAACATCTTTTCAACCCTCAGCCCTCAAGCCCACCCCTTGTTTGCTGCAGTCTCTCCAAACACCTGCCATCTACTCACCCAACCAGGGGCTGGGGGGTCTCCTCCACTTTTGGGGTTCCGAGGGTTCTTGCAGGCATAGATCCTCTTCTTGCTCGATCTTGCAAATGAGCTCTGGTTTGGCAGACAGATGCCCTGCCCAGGGAGGGAGCAGAAGAGAGAGCATGGGGCAACGCCCTCAACCCCTCTAGCATTTGGAAGAGACCCCAGGGGCCATCCAGTCCAGCCCAGCCCCTTTCTGCCAAGTAGGAAGACACTGTCAAAGCACTCCCAAAGCACTCCAGCCTCTGTTTAAAACTTGGAGACTCCACCATACTACCCAGCAGCATGTTCTACTGCTGAACAGCTCTTACTGTCAGGAGCTTCTTCCTACCATTTAGGTGGCATCATCCCTTGGAGGACCCAGAAGATGAGGAGACACCTGTGGCCTTGAAGGAGCCGGCCATAAATATAGTGGCAGTTCCTGAACTACGCTCCCAGGTAGCAGCACGTTCCACTCTTGAGCTGCTCCTTACCATCAGGAAGTTCTTCCTTCTCTCAGTCCCAGAACCTTCAGAGACACATTTGGTGGGGACATGAGAGAGGGCCTTAGCTGGTGGGGTGTTCCACGACATGGTAAGACATCACACGGAGTCTCTGCTGCTCCAGAGACTAGGACGCTGTGGCTACAAATCACAGGAAAAGAGATTCCACCTAAATGTTAGGAAGAACTTCCTGAGGGTTAAGAGTGTCCTAGTTCGGCAGTGGGATGCACTGTTGCCTGTGAGTGTGGTGGAGTCTCCTCCTTCTTTGGAGGTTTTTAAAGAGAGGCTGGGCGGCCATCTGTCCAAGGGGGGGCTTTGGTTGCGTCTTCCTGCATGGCAGAAGGGGGTTGGACTCGATGGCCCTTGAGGTCTCTCCCAGCTCTAGGATTCTGTGATTTTGTCTCTGGCTCAAAGCTTTCCGTTAAAGCAGCAACGCCCAGGAACAGATCTCCTCCTGGTTAGCTGAGGTATGCCTCTAACCCAGTGGTTCTCAACCTGTGGGTCCCCAGATGTTTGTGGACTTCAGCTCCCAGAAGCCCCAGCCACTATGGTCAATGCTCAGGGCTTCTGGGAGCTGAAGTCCACAAACATCTGGGGACCCACAGGTTAAGAACCACTGCTCTAATCTAAAAGAGTTCCCCATCCCTCCATGGAGAGTCATCTCCTAGGTCTCTTGCCTGCTCTTGCCCTCCACCCCTCTGCCCAATGTACCCCCCAGACTCTCGTTCGCCCGGCACAGTCCTCGGAGAAGAGATGGGTGGAAGCGCTTACCTAAGGAGGCCACCACCTCATAGTTCTCCACCATAACAGCTCGATACAGGTCCTTCTGCCATTCCGCTAGCTCTGCCCACTCCGCTGGTAGAAAATAGACGGCCACGTCCTCAAACATCACCTGTGACAAGAATGAAGCGAGTCAGGATGTGTTTGTGGCGGCCCTGGCCATTCTTCGTAACTGTAATTCACAGATATCTGATTCCCCCTTTGCAATTGGGAAGAGCCGATAGTCTGTTCTCCTCTTCTGAAGTCCTATTTTTGGTCAACAATTTTGTTTTTTCACAATTCACTTTGACTCCAGAAGAAGCCCCGAACACCCTCAGTTTTCCCAAAAGATCCTTCACTGAATCTAATGGATTTTGTATAATTATCACAAGATCATCTGCATAAACCTTCGCTTAGAGTCTTTTTAAATTCTCACTTCACATATTATGTCCTCTTGTCTAATATTTCTCAATAAAGTCTCCAAGGCCTATATAAAAAGCAAAAGTGACAGGGGCCATCCTTATCTGGTTCCTTTTTGTATCTCAGTCAACAGTGAAACACTGCCACTTACTAAAACTTGTGCTTTTTGAACAGAAGATATTGTCTTTATAGCTCGGGTGATATTTTCCCCAAAGTCCATTCCATCCAATACTTGAAACAAGTAATTCCAGGAAATATTAATAAAAAATAAAAAATAAAAGCGGCCTTTTTATCATTATGGAATTCCAAATATACAATAATGTTCAGAACAGTTTTTATGTTGCTCCTTAATTGTCTCTTTGGCAAAAATCCACTCTCAGCTTCATGGATATTCTCAGAGACATGTTCCCTGAATATTGACTACATTTTTTGAGACAGATCTATCTTCTAAATTAGAGGCAATCGATACCATCTCTAAAGAGTTCAATAACTTCTTTTCTTCAAGTCAGTAAAAAGAAAATTATATATCAAGGGAACAATGGTGTTCCTCCCTCCACAATCTCTCCCCAATCTCTTCCCACAAAACCTTCTATAATTAAATTCCTCCATTTTCTCCTGCAGACATCATAAAACTGGACATTTTTTTTTTCATTTCACCAGGGTCTCAGTTTAATCATTCAAGGGAGAGTGATGGTTTAGAACTCCCTGAATTCTTTGGGGATGTCATGCAGTTGAAATGCCAAACGTCCAGCCGACACCGGAGCTGCTAATACTTACAAAATGGGGGGCGCTCCCTGGCTCAGATATGACCCCCTATTTTTAAGGACCCGTCTTTTCCACCGAAGATGTCATTACCCAATTCACCATTCCAATTAAATTGCTTGTTATGGGTTAGATGATAGTCAGGAGGCTGAAGGGCTCAATTTTAATCTATATTTGTCCCAGATTTTTACAAGATGGTTAAGAACACTGGTGATCTATTGTGCCTGGCTGGTTTTCCTTTTTTAATGATCTGCCAAAGTTTTTTCTTATTTGAAAAGAGATTTTTTCAGTTGTTCTGTTCAAGCTGCAGCCAAGAAAAATACATGGCCCTCTACTGTCTTCCTACAAATACCATCAGCAGAAAAGACAGCCTAGCAAAGCAATGGGATCTTGAGAACACCCAGTTCTGCAGTATCATTTCTGAAATACCACTATCTGCACTATCTTACATTCTACTCTATCACTACCCCCCCCCCAAAAATCTTCCTAACTCCACACCCGTTCTTGCTGCCTCTGCAATATATTTTGCCTCCTAGGCAACTGCCATCTCTCAAGTGCTGTTACACGTTCAGCATCCATGATCTGGAAATCCAAAATCTGAAACACTCCAAAATCCAAAATTGTCTACACGGGCGGCTGAGGTAGTGAGCCCTTTGCTTTCTGACAGTTCAATGTGCACAAATTCTATTTCAAGCACAAATATTAAAAATATTGTATAAAATTATAGGAAGCCCCCCGCCTTTCGACACCCCATTATTTGACAGCTTGCTCTTTCGTTGCTTCCAAATTAAGAGCAAGTTCCATTAATTCGATGGGGGTTCCACTCTTTCATCACTTCTTCTTGCCTATGGAGGCTTGGGACTTGTCATGGGCCAGGAGTTAGTTTCTCCAGGTGAACAGCAGCCTTGAAGGAGGACACGGTGATGCAAGCACACCAGGAGCTAATCAGGCTAGAATGAGAGCCAGCTGACTCCAGCCTTCTCAAGGAAGGCACAGGGTGGTGGCTTGATGCCAGAAACAACTCACGTGTTGCCGGCCCTTGCCTGTGTGTGCTACAGACTCCCTGCTCACTGTCTGCGTGGCTCCATGACCTCCGGACTGTCTGAACTCGCTGCCCACTGGATTCCTAAACTCTCAGACTGATATCCAGTAGCCCAGACGGACTCCTGGCCAGCAGGGCTACTCATAAGTAACTGCCTCCCCCACCTCAGTGCTGGCTCATCTAACCCGTAACCTCCCCACTCACTTTTTACTCCCCTGAGATTTTCCTTGACTAGGCTGGTCCTTCAGATTATTTATAGTGGGCAAGAACCAATGATGTAGACTCAGGTCGACTGACTTGGACTCAAGTTGGACTTAAGTCACTTCAGTGACTCGACTCAGACTCGACTCAGCAATAAGTGATGCACTGACTTGACTCAACTCGAGAATTGTATATTTTTAGTGACTGACTTGCTGCTCTTGGCTCAGTAACACAACACAGTCATCCAGAAACCGTACGGCTTTGAACATCGCTTCCACCTCCTTTTTGGCTACTGGTCACATGGCAATCTGTCTCAAGCCCAACGTGTGGACGCATTTCTGGGAGAGGAACAGCAAACGGGTCAGGCCTGGGGTGGGGTCGAGGTCTGCTCAGCAGCCTCTCTCTGCGGCCTATCAGGGGAGCCTTCTAAAACTTTTCCTAGGAGCAGAAGGCAAGACGTGTCCTTAAAGCACATGGCGTGTTTTTCAGAGGGGAACAGCAAACGGGCTAGGCAAGGGGCTTGGGGAGGAAGGACCCTTCCTTCTACAGCTTTTGAAGCTTCGGTAAGGGGGAGTAAGAAAGATCCTATTCTTCACTTAGGAAAAAGCCTCCAGCTTCAGAAACAGGAGGTAAGAAGGATCCTATTCCCCACTTCCAAAGCTTTAGACTCTTTTTTGCCCATTGGCACAAAAGCCTCCAGCTTTGAGAAGGGGGAGTAAGAAGGATCCTATTCCTCACCGCCGAAGCTGCAGATGGCAAAATCACAAATGTGGAGGGTCAACTCCGCTTAAATAGTTAAAACTGACTTTATTCGACTCTGTCCAGAAATTCTGGAATACAGGTTGGGGTATAAAGTTGGCTCCCCAGACCTGAGACTCGTCTTGAAAGTATCTTCAAGGACCTGAGACTTGACTTGAGACTTGAGGGAAAAGACTTAAATACATCACTGGCAAGACGTATTTTTGGAGGCCCTGTAATAGCAAAACTGTGGGATCTGGGCAGGTTTAGCCCGGAGGAGAGAAAGTGAAGAGGGGACAGGGTAGCCACGTTAAATATTTGGTGGGATGTCACATGAAAGAGAGAGCCAGCGTGGTGTAAGAGTTTGACCCCTGGACTACAGACCCTGGAGACCAGGGATTGATTCTCCACTCAGCCATGGGAACTCACCGGGTGACCTTGGGCACGTCACACACTCTCAGCCCCAGAAAACTCCATGAGAGGTTCACCCAAGAGTCACCATAATCAGAAGTAACTTGAAGGCACACAACAACATCTGGATGCAAGCTTTTCTTCTGCAGCTCTAGAGACCAACAAGAATCAATGGTTTCCAACTACTGTCAACCCGCCGTATCTCCAGAGTCTGCACCCACAGATTCAACCAACCATTAAAATATTAAAAACAAAAAAAGCAAACTTTGATTTTGCCATGTTCTATAAGGGGGGCTATTTTACTACCCCATTGTACATAATGGGACTTGAGCATGCATGCATTTTATCCATGGGAGATCCTGGGACCAAACCCTCACGGACACCGAGGGCCCACCCTACAGCAAAAGAGATCCCACCTAAACATCAGGAAGAACTTCCTGACAGTAACAGTAGTTTGAGAAGAGAAGGTTAAGAGGTGTCCAGATATCCATGCTTAAACATCTGAAAGGATGTCGTATGGAGGATGGAGCAAGCTTCTTTTCTGCTGCTCCAGAGACTAGGACACGGAGCAATGGATTCAAACTGCAGGAAAAGAGATTCCACCTAAACTTTGGGAAGAACTTCCTGAGGGTAAGAGCGGTTGGACAGTGGAGCCATGCTGCCTGGGAATGTGGTGGAGTCTCCTCCTTCTTTGGAGGTTTTTAAACAGAGATCTTCCTGCATGGCAGGATGGGGTTGGAGTGGATGGCCCTGGCATCTCTCTCAACTCTAGGATTCCATGAGTAGTATTCCTTCTGTCTTTTCATATTTCCTCTGTTTCATTACAGTTTGGTTGGGGCAGGTGGCTGAGCCCTTTTGCATTTTAATAAGTTTGGTCAGGAAGTTAGCGTTCTAGCGTTTCTTAAATTTACTATTTTAGTACTGTGTTTTAGACCATGTCCACACTACACTGTTATAGCGCTATTATTCCACTTCCAGCATCCTGTGGAATCCTGGGGTTCACAGTTTAGGGAGAGGCATTTAGACTTCTCTTCGTTCTCTGTAAACTACAAACCCCAGAATTCTGCAGGACGTTGAAAGTGGAACAATAGCAGCATGACCATGTGGTGCGGAAAGGCCCTAATCTTAGTTTATATCAAAAACATCACTGAGTCTTTATACCAGTGTGTCTTAAAACTGAATTTTAAAAAAACAAGAACAAAAACCTGGAAGTATTTTGAGCCGGGCCAGCGTCCAATATTGTCCGGCTGTCAAAATTTTTCCGCCTCGCAGGTATGTTTTCAAGAAACAATGGAACACAGAATGGGTTGAAACAGGACCGGCATAACCCTCACCTCCCCCAGCGAAGCTAGCAAGAGCCTGGCTACCGTGAAAGCAAGACCGAAATAATGATAATTTTGGACCCTTGAGACAGGTAATTCCTGGGGAGGTATGTTGTCATGGGCCATTTCCGCGCTGGGCTGTTACAGCGTGACGATTCCACTTTCAAGCTCCTATGGAATCCTGGGGTTTGCAGTTTCGGGAGGGGCCGGCCGGCCCAGGATTCCATAGGAGCTTGAAAGTGGAATCGTCACGCTGTAACAGCCCAGCGCGGAAACGGCCACGCTCGCAACCAAGGGCTGCGTGTGCGTCCGAGAAAGCGAGATTCCCTCCCTTAAGGAACTCTCATTTTCTTGGCGGAGGCTGCTCGGTTCGGCTCCTGGCACAAGCCCTGCGGTGTTCGCGTGGCAACTCCTCCGAGGTAATTACCCCGGAGGCGAAAGGGAGGCAGACTACCTCCAGTGCCCCCTCCCCTTTCCCCTCGCCCACTTCATTAGAGGGGGTGTGTCCCTCCGTGTTCTCCGCCTGGGATGGCTTTGTGTTCGGGCCTCCCCCAGGAGCTCCCTCGCCCGCCCAGCGGCTTACTCCCCGCAGCGAGGGGCTTCTGAGCACATGCAAAGTGCAGACGCCGCCCTCTCCCCTTCCCTCTCTCTCATGCGCCCCAGAGCACACTGGGTTTCCACCGCTGGGCTTAAGTGGGACAGGGAGGGCCGGGCGGTGCACTCTGCACGTGCTCAGAGGCACCCTTCCTGGGATCTCTTTTCCCATCAGCACCTGGCTGCCAAGGCGACCCTCCTTTCCCCCACCTCCCCGTCCCCCAGGAGAGGCCCCAGCATTGGGGGGCTCCCCCACCCCACGGCACCCCTTACCTGCGCAGGTGGGGCTCCCGCGGCCATGGCTGCCGTCCCCGGGGAAGGACAAAGGCTGCCCGGGCAGGAATGGAGGCGCCGGAGCCGGAGCCGGAGGCTGAGCAGGATTAAGCCCCCACTCCGCCCCCAGCCTCCCCCCACGCCAGGCCACGGCAGCCGATCCGGGGAGGCACGGCCGCGCTCGCCCCGGCGCTCGATCGCTCGGCGCTCGGCGCTGCGGCCTGGGAGCGGAGCATCCCGGGAAATGTAGTTCCAACCCCAGGAGGAAGCCTTCCACCCGCGCCGTCGGAGCTGGAAGGGGATCCTGCCCCCGCCCCGCCCCGATCCCGCTTTTGCAAACTTTCAGGGCAGTGGTTCTCAACCTGTGGGTCCCCAGATGTTTTTGGACTTCAGCTCCCAGAAGCCCTGAGCATTGACCGTAGTGGCTGGGGCTTCTGGGAGCTGAAGTCCACGGGCATCTGGGGACCCACAGGTTGAGAACCGCTGTTTTAGGGCCTTTGCGCACTACATAACTGTTGCACTATGATTCCGCTTTAACTGCCACGGTTCTGTTCAACGGAATCATGGGCTTTGCAGTTGAGGGAGGGATATTTAGAATTCCCAGCCAGAGATTTCCAGTCCCGCCCAAGAGCACAAACCCCAGGATTCCAAAGGAGGCAGCCGTGGCAGTTAAAGTGGAATCGTAGTGCAATAGTTATGTAGTGCGGAAATGCGCTACGTAATGCAATCTACATGTAATGTAGATTGCATTCACGCCCCGGATTTTGGGCGGGTTGAGTCCTGCTTTAATTGCTCCGAGCTTCCTCCAGCGGAATCCTGGGATTTGTAGTTTTGGGAGGGACTTGGCGTTGTCAGCTTCAGCGCTCTCTTCCGCTTCACCCGCGAACTGCCCTTCCCAAGTTACCCCGAGGAGAAGAACTGGAGATTATGCATATGCATACGCTCAACAGCTGCCGTGGTTTACTCCTCTTTCCTGCCTATGAAGTCCTGGGATTTGTAGTTTTTCGGGGAAGGCACTTGGTATTCTTTTTAGAGAACACTTTTGCTCTCACCTGCAGTTTCCCAGCAAGCCTGAGAAGAGGGTCTGAAGGTTGAATCAGTTAGGTAGACGCTCAAGGAGCCAGGGTAATGTAGTGGGTGAGCGTGCGCAAGTCACACTCTCTCAGCCTCAGAGGGAGGGCAAGGCAAACCCCCTCTGAACAAAGACCTTCCCAAGAAACCCCCATGATAGGTTGCGTTGGGGTCCCCATAACGGAGAAACAACTTGAAGGCACACAACATACACACTCAAACTTTAAAGCAGTTTGAGCCCGCTCCCCTCCTACGGAATCCTAGAATTTGTCCTTTTCCAAGGGAAATGTCCGTCATCGGCACATAATTGTATCTCAGATTCCGATTTGATTTGTTCCAACCATACATCTTTTTATCCATCTTAAATCTTTCAATTGTTTATTTATAAATAAGAGAACCATTGGAAAGTATGGCTGTCTGACAATAGTCTGTAATTCAGTTTAATTGATCCAGCTCCAGAAGACCTTGATAAGTTAGTTACCCATCTTTCGTTAGTAGTTGTTTCACTTCTGTAAAAAGCTTCTTGGGTTAAAATCTGTAAAGATACCTTAGGGCACGCTCTTGGTTTGTGTCTTAACAAAACAATTATGAAAACCAATATTAACTTTGAGTTTATTGTACCATAAATATCCATGCCACCCAAACCTCAGGTCGTGCCCTTTTAAATGCAATACTCTCTTATTACTCAGCAGAGGCCAACCTTTCAACCAAACTAGACAACGTCAAGAAGAATATAGTTTCAAATCCAGTAACCCCAAGCACCCTCTTTGTTTTGCATCTTGCAGAGGTTTATATTTAATTCTTGGTTTCTTCCCTTGCTATATAAACTTTGACAAATCTTTCTGCCATTGCTTAAATAGAACATCATTAGTCAAAATCGGTATTACCTGCAAGAAAAACAACACTCTAGACAAAATCTTCATCTTTATCACTGGAATTCTCCCTAAGAGTGACAAATTTGATTCCTCCCAGCTTAGTAGTTCGCTCTTAATTTCATCCCCGGTGTTAACATAGTTATTCTGAAATAACATATCATTCCTATTTGTCATAGTAGTTCCAAGATATTTAACCTTTTTTGCATTCTAAAATTCAAATCCTTCATCAGTTGCATTTGATCCACTTTGTTTCAGACTCGCTGTCTTTTGTGTTAAAGGAGATAGTTGTAGGATTTGTGGGCAAATGAAGGCATGTAGGCTGAACAGCAGTGATGTACCGAGTGTGTGGGTATGTGTGCGTGAGAGCGAGACTGAAGACACCGAATCAAAATATCTCCATTTTACATGCCTTCAGCTCTTCCTTTGTATCTTGCCTCTTTCATCGCCTTTACCGGTAAAACACAAATAAGGGGGCTATGTGACCACTAAGCTGGCCTGGACTAACTTGGGCAGATTCGTGAAACAGGAAGCCTCAGCTTAGCTTGGCAGGTTCTAAACGACAAGCGTGTGCCGTAGTGTTAAGAACTTTTTTTGTCCTTTCTTTTACTAAGAAGTACATAAGGCCTGTGCAAACTCAGTAACTTTGGCCGGCCCCTCCCGAAACTGCAAACCCCAGGATTCCATAGGATGTTGCAAGTGGAATAATAGCGCTATAACAGCCTAGTGCGGAAATGGCTTTTGTCTCCTCCGCTCTCTTGCTGCATAGTCTCAGAGGGGTCTGGCCCTTTTGGTCAAAAGCCCAGGGTTGTGTGCTTTTCTTTTCTGAGCAGGATCGAGGTTTCCTTTGCAGCTCTGACAAGCTGGAGCGTGACCAGAGGAGGGTGGCCAAAACGGTGAAGGGTCTGGAAGCCAGGAAGCCCTCTGAAGAGCGGCTTGGGGAGCTGAGTGTGTTTACCCTGACCCCCCCCCAAAAAGGTTAAGAGGTGACATGACAGCCATGTTTAAATGTTTGACGGGATGTCATGTTGAAGATGGAGCAAGCTTGTTCCCTGCTGCTCCAGAGACTAGGACATGGAGCAATGGCTCCAAACTGCAGGAAAAAAGATTCCACTTAAACCTTAGGAAGAACTTCTTGATGGTAAGAGCCACTCGACAGTAGACGATGCTGCTGCCTCGGAGTGTGATGCAGTTACTTTCTTTGGAGGTTTCCAAATAGAGGCTGGATGGCCATTTGCATGGCAAAATGGGGTTGGACTGGATGGCCCTTGGGGTCTCTCCCAGCTCTAGGATTCTATTTATCTGTGCCTGCTTGGGGTCCAGTAAGAGGCAACAGTGGAAGCAGTCTGCCCTTGGTGCAGGCAAGAAGGGGGTGCATTGTCAGTGAGAATTTGAAAACAGACCATGCACCACTTTCTTTAACACCCCACCTCTGCCTGAGCGCATCTCCGCTGGACAACACCGCATGCTTCAGTGACAGGAACAGTTCCAGCCACCTCTACTGCCACCATCCTCCTCCCGCCATTGCTATGGCAGCTGCTGCTCCATGTACACTTTGCCCAGCCTTTCCCACGAGGTGCTTGGAGCAAGAGAGCGCATAAAGAAGCAACTTGGTGGCAGCGATGATGGTGCAGCCAAATGACCCAGTCTGAAGGCAGAATTGGGCCTGAGTGAGTCCGTCAGCCTTAGTGCTGAGGAGTCTCGAGCAGGTCTGTCAGCCTCTGGGTCGCTACAAGTTGTAATTACCTCTTAGAGTTCTGCAGAAGCAGCAGTTTAGAATCATAGAGTTGGAAGAGACCCCAGAGGCCATCCAGTCCAACCCCCTGCTGTGCAGGAACACCCTCAAAGCACTCCCGACAGATGGCCATCCAGCCTCTGCTTAAAAACCTCCAAAGAAGGAGACTCCACCACACTCCGAGGCAGCCGATTCCACTGCCGGACAGCTCTGACCGTCAGGAATTTCTTCCTGAGGTTCAGGTGGAATCTCCTTTCCTGCAGCTTGAATCCATTGCTCCTTGTCCTGGTCTCTGGAGCAGCAGAAAACAAGCTGGCTCCCTCCTCTACATGGCATCCCTTCAGATATTTAAATATGGCTATCATGTCCCCTCTTAACCTTCTCTTCTGCAGACTAAACATACCCAGCTCTTTAAGTCTGTCCTCACAGGGCATGGCTTCCAGGCCCCTCACCATTTTGGTTGCCCTCCTCTGGACTTGCTCCAGCTTGACCACGTCCTTCTTGAATTGGGGTGCCCAGAACTGGACACAGTATTCCAAGTTTAGCACAAAATGCCCTCTAAATCCCTGAAACTGCAACTGGAAATGAACTTCTGGTGACTTCTTGTTTGGCTGATTCCCCACACATTGGGGATCCTGTCACCTGTGGCAGTTGTTTGGGGTGGAGACTGACACTCGCCTGTTGCAGGGCCCACCCTTGCCTTGGTAGAATAAACCTGGTCCCCAAGAACGAGGGGATGGCAGTTTATGGCATCAAACCCTTTCTCTGAGTTCCTCTGTCCAACATTCAAGACGGTTGTATGTGGGACATCATGCTCAATGCAGTGGAAGGCTCCTGTGCTGGTACTGACATTCTGCCTTCCAAGAGGCTGATGACGGGTGGACTTCATTTACTTGGAAGGGTACAGCATGTTGGGAAAAATCAGAGGAGTGTGACCATATCGCCTCTTCATCCTGCTGCTTGCTGCTCAACTTTCCTATCTCCTCGCCCCCCAATAAATGGGAAAAGAACTCATCTTGAGTTTTCATCAGTATATGTATGTATTTAAATCTGTTTGCATAATTTAAGGGAACACTCATAAGCTCTTAAAAACATTGCTTATTCTTGTGAATTAATTAACTCAGCTGTTAAGTGGAATGTTGTACTTCAGCTCTATTTCCTGTGCCTTTCAATGTCACCTCCAAATTACGGTGGGGTTTCCTCAGCAAGGTTCATTCAGCGAGGGTTTGCCTTTACCTTCCTCTGAGGCTGAGAGAGTATGACTTGGCCAAGGCCACCAAAGGGGGTTCAGGCCCTGGCCTCCTGGAATCCTAGCCAAACACCCAAACTGCTAGCCCAAGACTGCTAATTGTGCCACTGCCCTCCCTCTTGCTTTGCCCACCAGATGGTTTGGCCTCTTCCGGGGTGCTCTCGCTCTTGTTTGGAAAAGTTCATTTCTCGATCACAGTTCCTGGAATCCAGAAATCAGTATACCCAGGGGTCAGTTTAGCAGGAAAATTGGGGATCTTTTAATTAACGGTAGCAATTCCACTTCATACTATGAAGAAATTTCCCATTCTTTAGCTCCTCTTTTTTGTCATTTAGTTAATGGGGCCACAATTCCTACATAATTTCCATTTCAGAACTTTTTTGGACACAGTGCCAAATATTTAATTCTCAGTTCCACTACTTTTATTCAGTTACTTAATGCTGTACTGTTAATTTATAGTGGTGTTTAGACATATTAACTTTGACTTTACGCGATTTATTTGCACGCCAGAGAAATACCGAGGTAACTCTCTCATTTTTCATCTGTGCTAATGCCTCTACCAGCTATAAGAGAAATAAACTGTATCATTAGCAAACGTTATTAGTTGCTTGTTCACAGCCGATAATATTGACGTTCAAGTTCCTAAGGTCTAAGTGGGTATCTTGTATGTCCAGGACTACATCATTCAATCCTGGAGTTCATCTGTCCTCCTCCCTAACAAGAAAATAATCTAAAATGTCCAAAGTCTTTCTCACACTACACACGTGTAACACTTGGGTTCTGCTTTAATTGCCACAGCAACGCCCTATGGAATCCGAGGATTTGCACTTTGTTAAGAACCAAAATACTGTAGTGATCTGAGATTCCCTGAGTGGCCTTGGGTGTGTCACACACTCTCAGCCCCAGAAAACCCCATGACGGGTTCACTTTAGGGTACCCATAACTTAGAAATGACTTGAAGACACACAACAACGAGCTCTGACAGAGAATATACCTCCTGAAATTAAAAGCCCAGGATTCTGTGGGATGAAGCCATGGCACTTAAAGCGCTTATCATCGCATAGAGACACACAGGGGGAAACGTCTCGACTGGAGCAGGTAAAAGCAAAGAAAGGCCTTACTGGAAACCAAGGCAAGCGTATCTTGCCTTGTGTCCCCTTACGCCCGCCACTGAGGCCCAATATCTGAGAAGAGGGAGTAATTACTTCTTGCTTCTGGGAGAGGGAGAACACGCACACAAACACACACCGCCAGACAACACCAAGAGCCAAGGCAGTGATGACTTTGTCCCTCTGTTTATTGTCTTTAGACTAGGTCATAAAAAGATCCAGAACTGTGTAACAGCCATGGAAGCATCCCAGCATCAGAGTCCCAGACCAGCTCAGAATTGCTCCCTGCTTTGGAGTTTTGTTTTCTCCCTCCCATGCACTGAAATGGGGCGGGGGGGTCATGACTCTTCACCTGCCCCCAGCCTGTCCACAACTCAGGCTAAGAGGAAAACATGTTGGCAGACAGAGGAAGAGAGACAGAGGAGGAGAGTTAAGGGGACGCACAGACAATGCTGCTGCACACTGGCTAGGGCAGGGACGGGAAACACCAGGCCCTCTGGAGTCACTGGACAGCGCTTCCCATCATCCCTCTCCACTAGCTAGAGCTCATGGGAAGTGCAGTCCAGCATCGTCTGCAGAGCGTCTCCTCTCTACCCGCTGCTGCTGTCGTCCCTGTTCTCACAGCCATGTTTCCTCACTGCATGTGGAAGAGACGCAAGGCAACGCTGCAACCAAATGAAAGCGGCTTGGACCAAAACTCCAATTAACCAAGAGGGGCAGGGGGGAAAAAGAGTGAAGTGTCGTGGACTGGAGACAGTGTGAGTCAGTTTGGAATGGGTGACAGACTTTAAAACCAGGTACACCCATAACAGAACAGTTGAGAGGGAAACAGGCTCCGGGACCGGCTTCACACAGCCTCCATTTCCAACCCGCTGAAGACCCAAGGGCCACAGCGCTTCTGTGAACTTCCAGGGGACCGTCCTATCCCACGTGGCAGATGAGCTCCTTCTGTACCTGGCCTCAAAGGGAGAACAGAGCAGTCCCAGAAACCTGGCTCTGGCAGCAACAGCAGCAGCGTTGTACTGAAACCCCCGATTTCCCCCTGCTTATTCAGAAACAGTGAGAGCAGATGAACTCTCCTGCTCCTGCCCCAGCAAGGCAGCAGCTCTAGGGAAAAGGAGATACACACACCACCCTTTCCATTCCAGCTCCAAAAACTGGGCTAATTCTGCCCCAGGAAAAGACTAGCTTCGCTAGAACTAAAACTGGATGGTTTTTTTGGACTGCACAACCAAAGTCTCCTCCTGTCCCACCCGCAGAGCACCGCTCCTCCTCTGGCAGGTGGAGGAACCTTGAGGGGCTGCCCCACCCACTGGTCCAACCGCAACACTGGCATCTACGCATTTGGAAGGCCGCCTTGATGCTCTCAAATCTGCAAAATCCAGCAACACATTCAGATGCAATGAGCCATGGAGTGGCAAGCTCTTCTCCAGGCACGTGGCGAGAAATCCGTCTTTCTAGAGAGGACTCGTGGGGCCCAGGGAGACAAGAACACGGTTAGTGAGCGGGTGCCATCCATCACACTGTCCTTGGGGAGCCTCGAACAAGTGCAACTGGCATCCGTTGCGGCCACTTGCACGTGGGAGCCGGTGCTTTCTCCCCAACCCCTTGGGCAAGCCAACGGCCAGCCGACAGGAGGGCGATTCTTCTGGGATGGAGAGAGATGATGTCACAAGGGATAAATAGAACTTTATTTAAATAAACATTTGTCAACAGCTTTTTGTTTTTGTTTTTTTTACAAATTACAAGTCCCCATGTCCAGATCCTCAGCGGCGGCAGCAAATTATCCCAGTCTAGGCTCCAAAGCTGCCGGGAGGCCCTTTGAGTAGGTCCACTAGGATGTCCAGGAGTTGGCTGTGCTGGTGGTGGAGATCTCCAGGAATGGCCGCCATCTCGTAGCAAAGGCACGTCTCCACCATCCGGGAGAGTGCCACACGGAAGTCGCGCAGGAGCCGGATGGTGTAGGAGTCCCCTTCCAGCACCAGGAGGTCGCTGTCAACGAGGGAGACGGTCGCTCGCCAGCCGTCATCTTAGGGGGAAAGAAGGAGGAGAAGGAGAACCTCAGAGGAACCCCTGAAGAAAGATCCGGGAAATGCAGGAAAACGGAGCATCTCACGCCCACAGCCCTTGCGAGAGGTACCAGGTCTAGCAAGATGGTTCAAAGGTCTAGGTGGCTGAGAAACCTGAGTCAAAACATTCCCTGCTGTATGTCTGAAGGCATAAAATAGGGCTTCACAATGATCTGCACCACCGGGTGTCAGTTTACATGGCTTGCTTGTTTTGGTGGCAAGCACACAAGATGTGGGTGCCACAGACCATGATTTGGCAGCTATGCAATCACTAGCCAAAGCCTGAAACCTTGAAGCCCCATGAGGAGCGGCTTAGGGAGCTGGGTGTGTTCAGCCTGCTGAAGAGATGGTTAAGTGGGGACATGACAGAACTGTCTTTAAATGTTTGAAAGGACGTCATGTTGAAGATGGGGCAAGCTTGTTTCTGCTGCTCCAGAGACTGGCACAGGGAGCAATGGCTTCAGGAAAAGAGATTCCATCTAAACATTAGGAAGAACTCTCTGATGGTAAGAGCAATTGGACAGTGGACTGCGCCCCTGCTTCAACAGAATGTGGTGGAGTCTCCTTCTTTGGAGGTTTTAAAAGAGGGGCTGGATGGCCATCTGTCAAAGGGAATGCTTTTGACTGTGTCTTCCTACCTAGCAGAATGGGGCTGGATGGTCCTTGGGAGTCTCTTCCAGCTCTATGGTTCTATGAAACGCAGGGACTGCATCTCTGTAACTGTATGCGACTGGGACTATTAAGAAGAAGTGTAAGCCAGCATGTTGCCCTGCCAGTGGACCAAATGCTGATATATTTTTGGCTGGGATCAGGAGGAGAAGACTGAATGGGACGTATTTACATGCTGAATTATCATTGAACACGTGAATCAATGGGTCTCCTGTAGCTGGGATCAAGAATAGTTTTCTAGCCAGAACAGCACCTCCCCCAAGACACTAAACTTGCTCTAAATATGGGACGGCACGGACATCTTCCATCTCCCGACTCAGCGGTCTCAGGAATCTTTCACAGCCTCCTTCCCATAGACTCAGATATCCTGAGAATCTTCAGGGGTGTCTCCTGAAGATTCAGTAAGAAGACAACCACATATGCATATTCCAGAGATAGGCAACCACTTAATAAACAAAAAGTTTTTTAAGCTGTACAGGAGGAGCGGGCAACTGCGGGCGGGGGGGCTTTTTCATTTTCACCATGCCAAACTGGGATAATTGGAGGGTACGAATTTATATGGCTGTTTGTCCATCTGGAGCCAGCGTGACTTCACTCACCCCGTACGTGGATGTCCGTGTCCGTCATGAGCAGCACAGCCAGCGGGTGCACCTGCGATGAGTCACGGACAAACACGCCCCCATTGGATTTGACTGCCATGAAATATGTCAGCCAGCGGCTGTACAGCTTCGAGGCCTCCCTGCAGGGAGAAAGAAGGACTAATCTCACACACCTGGGGCATCACTCCCATCCCTTCTTCCCCGCCAAACAAATCCAGCAGAGCTGACCCCTCTCTGGGCACAGGATGCTCACCTGTTGATCGTCGACTTGTGCAGAAGAACGGTTCCTGCCTTGGTCCGGTAGGTGTAGCTGTTGGGCTTGAACTTGCCCTGCCTGGTCACTTTGCCTTGCCTCACCTGGGAAGGAGATGATCAGGGCAAATGGGTTTATGATCCAAGGACGGCTAAGGGAGCCCCACAAAGCAAGGGCCAAGGCATGTATTTCTATACCAAAAGCAAAGACAAGGCACATATTCTTTGCTAAAAAGAGAAAAAGAAAGGCAAACCTCTCTAACAGGGTAGGAGGACAGAGACCACTGGAAACTTACTGGTGACCTCAAGAAAGCCAAGGTGCTCCTCACTTGTTCCTGAGATTCACCCACAAGCTCAGTCACAGGAGAAGGGAGAGATATTACTTAGTGGAGGGTTAGAAAACTGTCAGGGGTTAGGGGACTGTATTTGCAGTAGGAGTCCTTGGAAGACCTCCCCAAAATTTTAGAACTCTTTCTGCTATATGTACGCAGGCAATTTCACAAGTTTTTTTGGCTCCCTCTACACCAGGAGAAGCTTTCTTTCTTCAAATGAGAAGTGACTAGGAAGCCAACTTCTGAGTCACCTGCTGTTGGGAAAAAAAGCCTCTCTGGAACCTGAAGTGGTCAGGGTGGGAGAACAAGGTGATATTGCCTCCCCAACCCTAAAGTGGTTTTGGGAGGCAATTCTGTTCCAATAAAATTTGTTGGCCCTGCAGGCCCTGAAAATAGTCCTGGGGAGTACATGCAGATCATGGGTCACACTTCCCCCACTTCTGCCTTGGTGGGGTATGAGAGACCTCTCTTTGTGACTCTGGACCACAATTAAAGAAGGATATTGACAAGCTGGAATGTGTCTAGAGGTGACTGACCAAAATGGCCTGGAAACCATGAAGCCTTATGAGGAGTGGCTGAGCAAAAACTATAGGAAAAGAGATTCCACCCAAACATGAGGAAGAAGAGCAGGTTGCTTACCTGTAACTGTGGTTCTTCGAGTGGTCATCTGTGTCCTCATACATTAGGAGCTTTCGCGCCTGCGCGGTAGCATTCGGAAGATTCTAGAGCTCGTTAGCTTTGGCAGGAACCCCTCCCCCACGCCGGTGCTGCGCATGCTCCTCCCGCCGACTAACGGTCTCTCCTCAGTTCTTTCTTGTCCGCCTCAGCGTACAGAAGGTTCTGCTTGTTGCGACCACGGCGGTAGCAGCGGCGATACTGGCGGGTAGAGGTGCTGCAAGCCCTTCCGGAATTGCTTGACGGTACCGTCCCTGAAGAGCGCGGCCGAAGGGGATCGTGGTGGTTGGTATGCCACGATCGCGGCGAGGTAGACCTTGAGCGACGGGAAGGCCAGGCCCTGTTGCCGGAGATGGAGGAGGAAGTCGAGCACGGTACGCAGGGTGACAGGCGATACCGGCTCTCGACGTTCCTCGGCGAAGGCCACGAAGAGCTGCCACTTGTAGTGGTAGTTCCTTCGCGTGGACTCCTTCCTGGCCGCGGTCAAGACGTTCCCGATGGCCGGGTCGTCTAGGGCGATACCCTCCAGGCACAGAGGGCCAACACCGCCAGGTCCGGGTGCAACACCAGTCCGTCGGAGTGGGACAGCAGGTCCGGTACCGTGGGAAACCTGAGAGTCCTGCCCCGGGCGGCCTCGATCAGGGGTCCGAACCAGTGCTGCCTCGGCCAGTACGGCGCCACGAGGATCGCGTCCGCCCGGTCCGTGATGATCTTCGCGATCACGCGGCCCAGGGGCGGGAATGGAGGGAAGGTGTAGATCAGCCCTTCGTCCCACGGAAACTGGAAGGCGTCGCCGATGGAGCGGCGATCGTGGCCGGCCCTCGAGCAGAACAGGCGGCACTTCGCGTTCTGGCGGGTCGCGAAGAGGTCGATGGTCGGCTCGCCCCATCGGTCCCGAAGCATCCGGAAAGCCTCGTCGGACAGGGACCACTCGTGGTGGGAAGTGGTGTCCCTGCTGAGGGCGTCCGCCGTGGTGTTCTCCTGCCCCGCCAGGTGAACCGCCACAGGGTGTATCCGGAGCGGGACGCAACAGTTCCAAAGTTCGAGTGCGATGCCCAGCAGCGTGGTGGAGTGCGTCCCTCCTTGCCTGTTCACGTAGCAGACCGCCGTCGTGTTGTCGGTGAGGATCAACACCGTGCGGCCCGTGACCAGGTGTCGGAACGCTCTCAGGGCCTTGTGGATCGCCAATAGTTCGAAAAAGTTGATGTGGAGGAACAACTCCTCGTCCATCCACCGGCCTCGGACCCGGAGGTCCCCGGTGTGCGCTCCCCAGCCAAAGAGCGAGGCATCCGTCGTTATCGTGACCGACGGCCTGGGTTCGCGGAACTGCATGCCTGACAGGAGGTTCCTGTACGACTGCCACCACAGGAGCGATCGGCGTACCTGTTGGGGTAGACGGTATCGGCGGCGCTGGTCGTCCCAGAGTGGATCGAAGGCCCTGACGAACCAGTGCTGGAGCGGCCGGGAGCGTAACCTGGAGAGCTAGGTTACGGCGGTGGTCGAGGCCATGTAGCCGAGGAGTTGTTGGATCCTCCTCGCTGACACCGTCGAGGCCTCGAAGGTAGCGGACGCCGCCCGACGAAGCGTCCGCGCCCTCTCGTCTGGGAGGAAGGCCCTCGCCGATACGGAGTTGAGGGTCGCCCCGATGAAGTCGAGAACCCGAGTGGGCTCGAGATGGGACTTCTTGGGGTTGACCCTGAGTCCGAGCCGAGTGAGAAGGGACAAAGTCCGATGAATGTCCTTGTACAGTTTCTGTCTGCAGGACGCCACCAATAGCCAATCGTCCAGGTAAAGGTAGACGGAGACGCCCTTCATTCGCAGGAAGGACACGACCGGAGCCATGCACTTGGTGAACACTCGCGGTGCGGTGGAAAGCCCGAACGGCAGCACCCGGTACTGGTACCTGGTGCCGTCGATCGTGAACCGAAGGTATCTCCTGTGCTGCGGGCAGATCGAGATGTGGAAATAGGCGTCTTTGAGGTCTATGGACGCAAACCAATCCCCTCGGCGGAGGAAGGGGAGGATCGACGGCAGCGTGACCATCTTGAACCTCTTGGGGCGGATGTATTCGTTCACCCCTCGGAGGTCTAGGATGGGCCGCAGGGATCCGTCCGCCTTCGGCACCGTGAAGTAACTCGAGTAGAAGCCGGTGGTCTTGGCTGAAGGCGGGAGCCTCTCGATCGCTCCCTTCTCGAGGAGGGACTGGACCTCTACACCCCGTGGCGGAATAGCCTGGAACTCGATGGTGTACCCCAGGCGGACGATGGTAAGTACCCAGGAGTCCTCAGTGATCTCCCGCCAGCCGTCGAGGTGCCTGATCAGGCTCGGGTGGTGGAACAGTTCTACCGGAAGGGCGAAGGATGGCACGGGTGGAGTCCTGTGAAGGCCGTCAAAACCGGACTTCGCTCCCGAGGACGACTTCTTGGACGACGAAGATGGGCGTCGTCTGGGAAGCCTCCTCGAAGCCGAAGAGGTCGACGGCCTCGACGCGGTCGACCGCGGGGACCGCGGCTGGTACGCCGATGAAGAGGAGGACCTTCTCCACGTAGGCCTCGGCTGGAAAGAGCGGCAAGACGGGGCAGGCTGGTTGATGCCCATCTTCTTCGCTGTCAGCCGGGCCTTGACGAGGTGATCCATAGCCTCGTCGGTGGAGGTGTGGAAGAGCCCTTCGCTGTCGAACGGTAGGTCTTCAATCCGCCGACGGCTGTCCTCCTGAAGCCCAGAGGACCGGAGCCACGCGTGGCGTCGGAGAGCTACGGCACCGACCATCACCCTCGAGGTAGCCTCTACGGCGTGCCTCGAGGTGGCGATCTGCTGTGTAGCCACCGCAACGGCCTCGCCAAAGATCTGTGTGGCTGAGGCGCGTGGCTCCTCCGGCAAGTCAGCAAGGAGCGGAGCGAGTCGGTCAAACAGGTTCCGATGGTACGCCGCGAGGCATGCCATCGTGTTCACCGTCCTGGCCACCAGGGACGATGCCGACTAGAACCTTCGGCCGAAGGCATCGAGCTTCCGTCCTTCACGATCCGGAGGGGTGGTATGCGCTCGGTTGCCTCCTTTCGTCTGAGCCGACTCGACCGCAATAGAGTTCGGTACAGGGTGGTTGAAGAGGAACTCCGCGTTCTCCTTCTGTGTCCTGTACAGGCGCTCTAGCCTATGCGGGATAGGCTGTGCTGACGCCGGTTTCGCCCACGGCTGCTTCATCGCTCCCACCAGGGTTGGCAGGAACGGCAGCGGCGCGGTCGACGGTGGGCGAGCTTCCAAGTACTGGAAGACCGGGTCCTGGGCTTGGGGAGCAGGTTCGGTCACCTTCAGGCCAAGGGCTGTGGCCATCCGGAGGAGGATCGCAGAAAACTGGCGGACGTCCTCCGGTGCAGACTCCGGGCCTGGCTCTCCGAACCCCAGCGGGGGGGATTCATGAGAAGAAGGAGTGCACTCAGCAGAGTCAGAGTCCGAGTCATACGAGTCGCCAGATGGTGATGGCAACCTCTCCTCCTCCTTCTCCTCGGCCGGCCTGCGGGCCGGGGGTGCCAGGGTGACAGCTGGAGCTGCAGGCTGCGTCGGTACCGATACGGCCGATGTCGTGACCGGTATCGGAGTCACCTGCAGGGGCACGACCGCGGGCCTAGGTCGGTGTGCCGCCTGCGTGGTAGAAGTCGCGGCTACCGCCGGTTGAGCCACGCTGGGCTGTGGCGTCGGGCGGGTAGCTGTGGCCGTCGTCCGCGGTGGTGGAGAAACAGCCCTGTAGCGGGGTGAGGGCTCTGGGGACCGACGGCGACTCGGCGAACGACCTCTCATAGCGGGGGTAGTGAGCCTCCCGCGGTGGCGAGCGAGACCGGCGACGAGGTGACCAGTACCTTGGATCTGGATGGTACCGGTCCCTGTAAGACGGCGAATATGAATAGTATGAGCCGGCCGGCTCGTGCCACACCTCCTCCTGGGCGTACCTTCCTAGGTAGGCAGGAGAGTAGGCGCTCTCGCCCGAGCGACGCCTCTCCAGGCGCATCTCCCGATATCGTGGGGATGGAGGCCTGGCCCGCTGCTCCGGCGAGCGGGACTGGTCGCGTCGAGAGGCTGGGCGCTGCCTAACCACAGCCTCCTCTCGGCGTTCTGCCGAGGGTGGACGGCGACTCGGCGGAGTGATCTCCGCGATCAGCTCGGGCGGTTGAGGAGGCGAGGCCTGCACGGCCTGTTCCTCGTCCGACACCTCGAGGACTTCCTCTTCCTCCGGAGGCTCCTCTTCCACAGGGAGCTCCATCAGTTGAGGTTCCTCGGCGGGCTGGGTGGGCGGTGGAGTCGGGGGTCGCACCACCGTCGGTGAAGAGCGCCGCTTCTCCTTCCTTTTCTTCTTTCTTCTCCCCCAGGCCCTCGGCGGCGGGGCGTTTCTTCTGGGCCGCGGTCAGCGGCCTGGAGGAGGAGGTTGAGGCCTGCGAGCCCGCAGGGTCCTCACGTGCCCGAGTTGCCGAGATCTTCGGTATCCTCGGCAACTTCATTATCGGTACCGAGCCCGGTACCGATACCGACGAGGTCGAGGGCACGGCAGCCGCCGCTGCTGCCGAAAAAGAAGAAGAGGACGGGCGTTTCTCGGCCATCGTCTCGGGTCTTTGGACGCGAAGAGACTCCTCCCAACAGTGGGATTTAAGCCTTGCCGCCCTGTTGCGGAGAGTCTGGTGTGTGAACTCTCTGCAAACGGGGCAGGCCTAGACGTTGTGCCCCTCACCCAAACAAATCAGGCACTTAGAGTGTCGGTCAGAGAGAGCGACCTTCCTTCCACAGGAGGCGCAGTGTTTGAAGAGAGCCGACATAAACCGGAAGCAAGGCAAGAAAACAAGAGTCCGAGAACGCCAAACACAGTCTGAGATCCGAAATCGAAGTCAAAGCCAGAAAAGGGTCAAAACCGATCGAGAAAATACCAAGCCAAGTCTGAAATCCGTGAGGGGTAGTCAAAAGCCAAATCCGAAGTCGAAAACACCAAAAAGCAGAATTGAAAAGCAAGCCAACAAGCAGAACCTTCTGTACGCTGAGGCGGACAAGAAAGAACTGAGGAGAGACCGTTAGTCGGCGGGAGGAGCATGCGCAGCACCGGCGTGGGGGAGGGGTTCCCGCCAAGGCTAACGAGCTCTAGAATCTTCCGAACGCTACCGCGCAGGCGCGAAAGCTCCTAATGTATGAGGCACAGAGACCACGAAGAAGAACCTCCTGGCAGTACAAGCAGTGGAATATGCTGCTGCTTCAATGGAGTGTGTTGGAGTCTCCTTTTTTGAAGGTTCTTAAACAGAGGCTAGGTGCCCATCTGTTGGGAGTGTTTTGCTTGCGTATGCCTGCATGGTGGAATGAGGTTGGACTCGATGGCCATTGTGGTCTGTCTCTTCCAGCTCTGATGATTCTATGTAGAAGGGAGGCATCCTTGGAAAATACAACCTCACCAGTTTTTCTGTCTCCCTATATCTCACCGGACTTGGGACTTTGGCAGAAGCCAGAAGAGACGAGACAGCTTTCTTCTCCCTAGCCCAGTGTCCAGAGCAACAGAGGAGCAGACATTACGGACCCACCGACCAAAGTCAAGCCTATAGAATGGACTCTCTTACCTGGATGAGGTTGGGATATAGCCCAGCCATCAGGACACCCTTCACCAGCTCCTCCTCTTCGCTGTACTGGTTGCACACGGATGATGGCAAGAGGCAGTCCGAGGGAGTCGGCACCAGGTAGGCCTCGTAGAGGTTTTCTGAGAACTGCTTTACCAGGCCTGTGGGGGCAGAAGAAGGGCTAAGAGAAAGCTCCAAGCCCAAGTACAGCCCAGGGCCTCCTCATTTCCCTTCCCTCCATGCTGCCAGAGGCAGACTCAGAAAAGAGCCAGGAGCAAGGCAGAAGGCCGTCTTAACACAGAAGGAGGCAGCTGCAAAAAAGGCTCTTTGCCAGGCTATCCTGTAAACCAGGGAGAGACAAGGCTCCACAGTTCCCATTCTTCCACACACCCGCAGGCTTCTGTCACCGATCCAGACCAAAGACCCTATTATTCACTTCAGCAGGAGCCAGATTTTTTCCAAAGCCAAACAGAGAAAATCAGAAGGACCAAATCCAGTTAAACCATGCCCCATATAAATCTGCCACTTAATCCAGAGGGTCTTGTAAAGCAGTGCTACTTAAAGTGGTGGCTCTGGGCCAGTGCTGGTCCACGAGCCACTGGTTGCTGATTTATGGAAAGTTTCCAGGAAAAAAAGAAACTGTCTTAGCCACTGGGTGGAAATATGGTACTAGTCTCTGGCACAGCTCCAGTGGAAAATTTTTAGTATTCCACATCAAACAGTCTGAGAAGCACTACTCTGAAAGCCAAGCAAAAAAATATTTTATCTCCCAGAATTTGAAAAAAAACCCACAACAGGCTCCTAAATACTGTCTAAATATTTTGTGTGCCATTAAGAAAGCCATGAAATTTAAACCAGAGTTTTGAAAAGCACTCCAATACTCTCCAGTTTATAAAATAAAGTAAAATCCTTTACTACAAATGACATTACTCTTTCTCTCACAAGAAATACTGAGAAAACTTATTAAAACAAAAAGATCCAAGCATTTGAATTTTGGCAGGGGAAGGTGAAAAAGTTCTGACAGGATGTCCTGACAGGATATCAGGAATGCTTTGATGGTTTATTCCTGCATGGCAGGCTAGAGCTGGACTGGATGGTCCTTGGGGTCTCTTCCAGCTCTACGATTCTATGATTCTACAATCAAGGTAATCCATTCCACAGAGAAGGTGCCCACTTTAGAAATGACAGCCTCAAATCTTTGCAAAAGTGGCAGGTTCTGAATTTGGCAATGGAGCTATTAAGTCCTGAACAGGCTTTCAAGGTCATGGCAAATCTTACACCTGTCCCTTCCTACAAGGCGGAGAGACTCACCATTAATAAAACGCAGACTGGGCGCATAGAGAAGATAATCCTGCAGGTAGTTGTCACGGGCACGGCTGTCTCTGCGCCGGAGAACATCCTCCCAGCCGGCTACTGCCCGTACGAAAGCCAGGTGGTCGCTGCCGCTTTCTCTGCTCAGGATGGCCTTCGCCTAGAGAACACAAAGGAGGCCGTTCAGGCCCACAAGAGACCCTCACCCACCCTTGGCTTGCTTTTCCCTCTGTTTCGCCGCACGCCCTACCTTGTCTACCTCCGTACGGTTCTGCAGGCTGCTGCTGAAGGGGTCCCGTGTGAGGCAGGAAACGATCACCAGGAGTGGGTGAATACAACGGTAGATGGAAGCCAAGACGATGGCCTTGGCCAGCCGGGGATCCGTGGAGATCTGAGCCAGGCGCTTGCCCAGGGTGGTCAAGGCCTCTCTGTGGTCCAGCACACCTGCAAGGGCCTCAGGGTCAGCAAAGGCATGCTTAGGAGAGGGAGAGCCGACAGTCAGGTAGCAGAGGAAAGGGGGCATCCCTCTCCCTAATAGTCATGGACCTTCAGCAGCCACGATGACCCACAGAACGGCACTAGTCTGCCTGAGCCTGCCTCCTGAGAGCTCTCCACCCTCTCAGCACTCACCAATCTCTTGTAAAAGGATCACCGCTTCATCCACAGCTTTGATGTCCGGACTGTCCAGGGCTTTGGATAGGAATTCAACAGCCTGTGACCAAAAACCACACAGAGCATGAGTCAAGATATAAAATTTCCAGAAATGTTGAAATTTGAAGGAAAAAAAAAGTTTCCATCTAAGTTTTTTTAGTAGAATGAGGAAATTTTCAGAAAAACTTTCAGAAAAAAAGTTATACAGGTTGATTATCCCTTATCTGAAAATCTAAAAGCTCCAAAATCTGAAACTTTTGAAAAGCAGCACCGAGTTTTCTTCCTGTAGGGAACATGAGGAAATTATGGAGGCTCGCTTGGGAGAAAGCAAAAGGAGAAGAAGTGAAGAAAGTGGATCCTGCACTGGAAGAATGGTACATAATCTTATTATGTATGCACAAAGATTCCAAAATCTGAAATCTAAAACACCTCTGGTCCCAAGCATTTTGGATAAGGGATACTCAATCTGTATTAGTAATCTTTACAGACAGAAAGTCATTTTGTGATTTAGCATATTATGTATAATTTGGTTTCGTATATTAAAAGTACAATTTTTTCAGACACTAACTACAATTGAATTTACTTTTTAATTCTTTTATACTTTTTCTTATAAATGGAGATTTACAATCTTAACAGTAAGGAACACCAAGAATGTAATAATGAACCTCAGTAACTGAGTGGGAAGTTACTGAGGGACCGGATTTGCGCTTTCTCCACATTTGACTCTGCAGAGACCTTCCCTTACCCTCCTTCAGGGGATCGGGACCTTATGTGTACACACACACACACACCCACACCCACACACCCAAGCATAGGCACGTGAGGAGATCATGGAAGAGAGGAGATCTTTAAAGGAAAGCTTTTATTCTAAGCAAGCAATCTACATTAGGAAAAGAGTATTTTACACATTAAGGCACGTTCCTTCAAGAGTTACTTAGGAATAGTCAGAAAATTACAAAAAGCTTAGATCATATTTGGCCAAGGTTAAAAGAACATAAGCCCTAACATGACTAAACATTCCTTTTCTATTCATGATACAGACGGAGTTGTGGGTCGTGGATGGTCATAGGAAGCTGGGGGTCTGGACCTCCTTGGTCCAGCCTATGACCAACCTTCCTCAGGAGAGGCAGGCAGCCTCAGACTCTCAGTCTTCCCCTGCCCCTGTGCACCATGGCATCCTAAGGTTTTACAACCTCTTACTTGGAAGCACCTTAAAGCTATCACGCTTTCTCCAAAGTGGTCACCCTCACTGGGCAATTGTCTCTTATGAGTTCTGTTGCTCCTCTGTGATGCCGGCCCCAATAAATGCAACTTAAAACAACACATAATTAACCCTATGTTTACCTAGAGGGGTGGTTATTGTTGTTTTGTGTCTTCAAGTCATCAAGCCAGGCAGGGAACCAAACCCTGGTCTCCAGGGACATAGTCCAACACTCAAACCACACTGGCTCTCAGGAGGGGGAACTATACTCCTCAGCTATGTTGACCAGATAATGGGAGAGCCCATGATCAGCCCATTTGTAACTCGAGAACTCCAGCAACTCATGAGAACCAGCCAAAAAGAGAGGCGATGGCAGTCAAAAGGAGCCCAGTAGGTTCTACAGCCACATGTGAGGAAGCTCTGTGTGTGTGTGTGTGTGTATTCCACCTACCGTCTTCTCTGGCATGTGGATCTTGGCCTGAACCACCAGGTTCTCCAGGGGGGTGCGGAGGATTTCAGGCACTTGGAAGGTGGGCATCCTATCCAGACGACTGCGGGGGAAAAGGTGGTAGGCGAAGCCGGACTGGCAGCGGCCGGCACGCCCTCGCCGCTGGATGACATTCGACTTGGATACCCACACCGTCTCTAGACAGGAAACCTGGGAAGGAAAAAAGGAAGGTAAAACTTTGTCTGGCATGTGGATTGGCTCAGGCCAAACCCACTTCTGTTCTAATGCCAACCAGTGTGACAAAACACTTTTGCAAAGAATAGTGTCCCCAACTGACGGCAGAACAAGAAGTGCAGTATCCTGGATTGCCCCAAAGACACAGAAGAGACAGTGCTGTGTAGAGCGGAAACCCTGCATTGCCTCAAACGCAGTCTCAAAGTGCAGCTGCAACATTCACACAGCACAATGGTAGAGAAATTATTATCAAAGCACTACAGTATTTGCATGTTTTTCCAACAACTTCGAAAGTTGATCAGGACAGACATTCTATGAAAAGTGATATGGTGGATGATGAATTCTATCTAATCCTCTAATCATTACAGAAGCTGTACGCACTCTCACTAGTTTCCATATATTTAAAAGAAAAGGGGGCTGGGAATAAATAGTTAGCGGGTATACCACTAGACATGACCATCAGCAAGGAATGTCTGCATTGTTGTTGTTATCCTGTGCCTTCAAGTCATTTTGTTTGTTAAACGACCACAGTTTAGGGAATTCACGCAGCCTGCAAGTCCTTCTGATTACAATCCCCCACCCACTAGTTCACCTGGGAGGTTAAACTGTATCTCTTGTAGTGCATGGATCAAAAAATGTCATACATGTGATACCCTGCTTATCTCTGCTAGAACGTCCTCCTTGTTGGAAGCCTTCCTTCCTGGAAGCACTTGTATAAACTGATTAGTGAGAATGAGCTATAGAGAGCATCCCTGTCTTTCTGTTGCATTCCTCTGTTTCTTTCTTTGATCTACGTCCTCAAGCTCTCAAGAGAGCATCTGTGAGGCTCCTGCCTCCAGATGGCTTACATCCACACATGAGAGACAGCCCTAGGAGCTCTTCTACTGAAATTTAAGAAATCTTCTTTTGTCTATCTCCTTTCCTATCCCAAGAGAGATTTCCTGAAATAAGTGCTAAGTTTTCCTTTTCTTCAGCTTACAAGAGCACCTTGAGTATTTCCCCCTTTTTCTTACTACAGTCTCATATTGCACTGGCTACGCTGTACTCCACCAAATATTCCCACACTACTCATCTTCCAGTTACTGGTTGTTAAATAAATATTGTTCTGTACCACTCACGTATCTATTCCCCACACCCCTTTCTCCTAGCACACATATAAATATCTTTCAGCAGGGGCTAGAGTCCATACATCTGAGGAAGTGGACCACAGCCCATGAAAGCTTATGCCAAAAGATTCTTACTTTCACTGCAACAGATTAACATGGCTGCTGCCAGCTGCTCCTTCCCCCAAGGTCCTGTCAGGCAACTCTGAAGGCCAGAAAGGGCCTGGGAAGACCTTCAGAAAGCTGAGCAAGAGGCAGAAGCCCACCTTGGTCTTGAGATCGTAGCGCTCCTCCTTGTGAGTCCCGCTGTCCACCACGTGCACAATGTCGTTGATGGTGATGGAGGTCTCGGCAATGTTGGTGGCCAGGACAATCTTCCGCACTCCAGGAGGCGGACGTGGGAAGATGTTCTGTTGGTCCATCATAGGGATGTTGGAATGAACTAGTGGGGGGAGGGGATTGAGTAAGAAAAAGGGGGAAGAGACTGTCAGCATCTTTCCCCACCCTATTCAGGCAAAGCATCACTACACCTTGAGTGAGGCCTTCCTTGGGGCAACTGGGGCTGAGTACATCATTGTCTTGGTTGTGTTCATGGACACACCCCATTCCACCCCAAGGAGAATGATGGCAGCTTCCTGACCTGGTAAGACAAGGTAGCGGCTGTTGTGAGATCCCAGAGACTCCAAGAGACGTTGCTGTACTCCTTTGATCTCCTGCCAGCCAGGAAGGAAGCAGAGGATTCCACCTGGAAGAAGCAAGAACCAGGAAGCTGCGGCTTTATTTTCCTATTCATTATCTTGCTTTGTAGGGGTTGCTCCGCATGGCACACAAGGGGTGTCCAAAGGGTCTCCCAGCATGACACTGGCCAGAGAAAGCAGTGCTAAAGTTTGGAAAGACTGCTGAATTTTCACTTGTGGCTGCCTCCGGGTTTTGCTCCAGATTCAGAGAAATGCCAGACTTCGCAGAGCGGCAGAGGCAGAGAGGGCTTCAAAAGCAGCTTTTCAGTCCCCTGGCTGCTGCCTGGGACTTTGTAAGTTTTCCAGAGCTCTTCCCCTTCCCTGCTGATTCCTGGTTAAGGCTACAGCTGCAAGAAGCCATCTCTTACTCAAATCCCCCTCCCCTTCTCCTGCTTAAAGGGCAACAGGAGACCGTCAAAACTTTGCCCCATTCCCTTTTGCCACCTAGCTTGGGTTGGTCATTACCAGACCCCTCTGTCCTAAGTGAAACTACAAACTAGGAAAACAGACACATTCCAGGACTTTGTGTCCTCCTCTTGGTGAATCAGTGAAGCTCTTCACTGACCAGTCAAGGCAGAAGAGGCAGATGAGAAGAAAGGGAGGCAGCATCACCAACTCCTACCTGGTTCTCCGTGGGCATCAATCTGAAGGATAAGGTCTGTGATTAGCTCAAGGTCGAGGACAGGCTCCTCATCTGATTGCTGAGGGAGAAAGAAGAAGAGCAAAGACTGAGAGACTGATAGCTCTTGTGAATGATTATTCTAGGAAGGCTGGAGGAGCGATCCACAAATAGTGGGTTAACCCCTCACGCCAGCTGATCAAGGCAGGAGTTCTCAGAGTTCCAAATCTGTTTCACTGTTGGCTTCTTTTCTCTCCCTCTTCAGTTTTATTTCTCCTACCTTGCCAAATAGTTGAGTTTTCAAACCTCTCCTGCTCCACCTTTTTAATTTTATACCAAATTTCTTAAATTACCTAGGGCAGTTAGTTGTTAAGGCAAAAGGTTTTAGAACGGCAATTGAGGTGGCTAAGAAAAAGCATAAAGAGAAGAATCGGAAGCAGACAAAGAAAAGCTCTGTTTGCCTTTGAGGAAAAAAAAGTAGCAGCAAACGGGGCGAATCTGGTCCTAAGATCCCAAGCACGCTGGTCGTAGAGCTGAGACTCTGGAGAGAGAGAGATTGACCACCTCTGGAAAGCAAGAACTCCAGAAGGTCTAGCTCTAGGAGACTGCTAAGCAGCAGCAGTAAATCCTGTATGAACTTCTTACAGCGGTCTGTACCATTTTCTTAAATGGATGGCTTAGAATAGTGACACAGAAAGAGGAGGGAGAGGAGAGAGAGGCAGGTGTGGTGACCCTGCCCCAAGTAGCCCCGCAAGCTCACCTTGATCTCGTAGTGCCGATGTCTGTGGCGCCCCAGCATGTTCGTGATCTCCTCCAGGTAGTATTCCTTGACTGGGTACATGAAGCCTGGCACCTTGACCACAGGGCAGTCCCCAAAGTACTGTGAGAACCGTTGATTGTCCCCCGTGGCGCTCATCAGCACTAGCCGCAGGTGGGGGTTTTGCTTCTGGACGCCCTTAAGCAGGATGAGCAGGAAGTCGGTGTTGACGTCCCGCTCGTGGACCTCGTCCACTACAACATGGCTGACCCCCTCCAGCCGGGGGTTGCCCTGAAGTTTCCGTAGGAGGATGCCCACCGTGCAGAAGAGCAGAGCCCCTCCCCGGGAAGGCGGCTTGCTCTCCAGCCGCACCTGGTAGCCCACGTTTTTCCTCATGTTGGGGCCCAGCTCCTGAGCCACCCGCTGGGCCACGGAGATGGCACTGATCCGGCGGGGCTGGGTGATGATCATGTTGCACTGGGCCCCGCGCCCATCCAGGATGTAGTGTTCCAGCATCAGCTGGGGGATGCGGGTGGTCTTCCCGCAGCCTGTGTCCCCAGCTATCACCACCACAGGGTTCTGTTCCACGGCGGAGAGAATCGCTTCTCGATGGGAATCCACAGGCAGGGGATGGCTCTCCTGCCAGGCTGAGCCCCTCCGCTTCCAGAGTGCCAGGAGGTTCTGGCTGAGGCGTACTTCTTCTGACTCGGACATGGGGATGTAGGTCTTGCCTGTGATAGAGTCGCTGAGGGCCCCCGACTCCTTGCTCAGGTTCATCATGTCATCTGCCAGCCGTGGCCGGGATTCTCGCATGTCCACTGGGAACTGGGAAGGAGTGGAAAGTCAGCAAGAATTTCTCTTTGGTGTCTGTCACATACTTACACGTGCCACAAGTATTCATTCCCACAGTTAGAAAGGTTCTTTGGGACTGATTCTACACCAGGGAAGCAATTAAGACACCAAAAGAGAGACTATTCAGGTCTCTAGTAGGTTAGACCAAAGAAAAGCAAGGGCTTTCTCGGTGGCTGCCCTCAGACTCTGGAACTCTCTTCTTAGGGAGGCTAGGCTGTTCCCCTCTTTGCTGCTTTTCCATAAGCAGGTGAAGACTTTAACATTCTGACAGGTTTTAAGAACTGAAGAGTTTCTAAAGGAAGGGTTTTTAAGAGGGTGCTGTACTGTTTTAATTGTACCGTTTGTAACTACTTTTATTGTTTTCGGTGTATGCTTTTGATTGTTTACTGCTAATAATTCTTGATCCTTTGTATATTTTTAAATATACTGTAATCCATTTAATTTGTGAGCTGCAGCAAGTGCAAGTTTTGGGGGAAAGGGCAGGGTTTGAATAAAGTTAATCTCATCATCATCTAAGCCTCATCTCCAGTGGAAGAGCTGTACTGAAATGCTATACTAGCTAAAAACTACTTCAAGGCCTTTGGTTGCCAACCCACTCTGGTCAAAGTTCCAGAAGAAGGACATTGACTGTAAAGGCAATACAGAAGCCAAAACAGGTAACTGTGGAAAAGTTTGTACGCTAGACACCAAGAGACTCAACTTGTTGGACTAAGTTCAGAGATATGTGAAACTACCACCCCTGCCTGCAAACCTATTTGGTGCATGGCCCCTTCAGCCTCCCTGTTCTTAAATAAGACTTCCATATCTCCTCAAGATCCTGATAGCCCTTCCTTCCCCAAGGGACGGTGAGGTGTTCCTCCCATCCAAAATGGAGATACCAGAACGACATTCTACATCACTGGCAAAAGTTCTGCTACTAATCAGTATCATCAATACATCCATCCCAGGATGAATACCTGAGGGCATCACAGTAGGTCAACTAATGATATGGTAGAGATGCTCAAAGGAAATAAGTTCATCTGGCCAAGTTTAAGACTGCTAAAACCTAAGGTGGTGGCAGAAGAAATACAACAATCTGCTGTCGCCACATGCATTCATCTTTCGGATTTACACAAACACAAATGTCCCCCTTGGATTCTTCCAGCTGGGAATTCACGCTCAGCGCCATCTCTGATACAAGCAAGGCTTACATGGTTCAGGTAGTTCTCAATCTTGCGCAGCGTAGCCTCAGGGACTTTGATGTGGCAGGGCTTCCTCTGGTTCTCACCCAGTTCCCGGAGAGAAGTCATGTTGTACATGGCATGGCTCAGGGGATTGTTGTTCTTGTCCACCAAGCCAAGACTCTATAAAGGAGAAAGAGAAGGAGGGGTTTGGAAGACAGGCAGGAGATGGAGAAATGGCCCAGCTCGTGTCAACCTGGAGAAAGGCACTTAGTAGGTATCATGCTGGCAATGAAAGGCTCTCTTCCCAAACCAGGCTCTTTGAAATTTTGAGATTCTCAGAAGGACCTATTACATGTCCCGCCACCCCATGAGGCTAGATTAGTGGGTACGAGTGATGAGGCTTTCTTTGAAGTGGCACCCCAGCTGTGGAATTCCCTCTCAGTGGATGGCAAGCTGTCTCCCTCGTCCCTGAGTTCCCAGAAGGCTGTGAAGACTGTGTTCTTTTGCATAACCTTTAATCTTTAAAACTAGGGGTGCCTGCTCTGGCCGTTTTAACTGATTGTGATTTTAAAACTATTTTTAAAGAGATTTAGTCTGTTTTCAATTGCTCACACTTGTGCAGCTAAGGTCTTATTTTCCCCCCTCTGTTATGCATCACCCTGATGAGTTGGGAGGCAAGTAAATAGCTAAATACAGTTGGCCCTCCACATTGTCTAGAGTTATGGGTACAGGACCCTGCAAAAGTGGGAAAACCAGGAATATCAAAATGTGTGTGTGGGTCTTTGGGAAGGGGTCTGAGGCATGGTTTGAGGAACAGACAGCTAGGGTCCAAACCAGCTCTAGGAAAGGAGAAGGAAAGGGGGCTGGTCAGCACAGTTGCCTTATACTTCCTCTCCCTCATCCATTTCCTTCTTTGAGTGTATGTGGGGGGCACCAGGAGAAGGTCTGTTGTGCTGAGAAATTGTGCTGTGAGCTGTCTTCAGCTGGCCAGACAGCAGCTAGTGGAGGAGGAGGAGGAGGACCAGAGGCAGGTTTCTGAAGTGCTGTGCAACCTGATCAGAACTGCCAGGAGAAAAGTTCCCCTCAGAAAAGAAGTGGTTGAGTTGTGACGGGCAGGAGTTGGAGAAACTCTCAAATAATCAAATCTGTGAAAGTCAAACCTGCAAATGTAGAGGACTGGCTGTAAAAGCAAATATCAAGGGGCTGAGCATTTCTAGTTCTCTCACCACATCACCTTGGAGATCCCAAGAAAGACCCCTGCCTTAGCCTGAATGCTAAAAGGAGCAGTTGGGAGAAGAGGAATATTAAAATGAGCATAAATGGGTTGTGGTGGACAATGGCCAGTTTTTGCTGCTTAGGAGATGGAGGAGGGAGGGCCAGAGAGGAAGATACGAAGAGAAGAAGATACAAAGTTTGTCCTCAACCACTGAGTGATAGGGTTGTGGCTCTGGCACTGATTTGGCCAAGCCAGCTTCTCACCTTCAGCTTCTGACAGGCCAGAGCAGCAGCTTTGTTCTCTGCCTCCACCTTACGGCGTCCCTTGGCGGCAAACGTCATGGGGCAGGGCCAGCGGAGTGTCAGCTTGCAGATCTTTGTCTTGGTGCCCACAGTCCGGAACTGCATGTACTCCTGGAGACAAGGGAAAGGTCAGCAGAAGGTCCTTATAGCATCCCACTGCTCTGCCAATCACATCCCATCTAACAACTGGGAACACTTTAACCTGGAAGGATAACATTGGGCTCAGGCAGCCCTTGCTAGGGGACAGTAATGCACAGGTGAGGGACTCCAGCTGAAAGGGCCCTCTCTTTCGTGGCCATCTTCCAAGTTTCTTTCAGAGGAAGCCCTCAAGTGCTGACCTTTAGCTCTAGACAGTCTGATGACAGAAGAAGCACTGTGTCAAGGACTGGGGTTTTGAGCTGCATAAACCTTAACAGGTTAAAACTACTCAAAAGAATGCATTTGTTGTTTTTTGTGCATCTGTGGTTTATTTTTGCACTGTATTGATATATGCTGCTTTGACATTTTGGGACGTAAGTCACGTATAAATATTTACAAATTAAGACATAATTAAGACAGCACATTGACTTAGTCCCAGGGAGACACTGGCGATCAGTGCTGCTAGACAAGAAGAGGTGTTCTACTTCAAACTTTCGGGTTCCCATCATTATCTGTCTGGCTGTTGTGTTCAGCACCAGGTGTGTTTGCACATTAATACATCCCCTCTCCTTCTCCGTGCTTCTGGCAGCTCCAGTCCTAAATCGTGGCACACAACATCTGAGGGAAAACTACCCTCTATTCCTCTCCCACTCACTACCAGAACTGCTCAAAAATCCTTATGCCCTTTGGATGCTTTAAGAATCCTCTTCTCCTTCCTCCGAGGGATCTGTCTTTACCAAGTTGGTTGGTAAGGCGATCCAGTTGTGCAACAACTCACCTTGACTGTGGATGATGAAGTGGCAATCTGGATCACCTGAGCCAGGAGGTTTTTGGGCAGGGGAAACTGGGTCAGAGCTCGGAGGGCTGTATTGTCATCTGTCATTTCAAGAGAGAAGCCATCCCTGCAGGAGAAGAGTAAAAAGGAAGACAACGAGGATGACCTGGTGCCCACAGAAGAACAGGTTGCTTACCTGTAACTGTGGTTCTTTGAGTGGTCATCTGTGCCCTCATACATTAGGAGCTTTTGCGCCTGCGCGGTAGCGTTCGGAAGATTCTAGAGCTCGTTAGCTTTGGCGGGAACCCCTCCCCCACGCCGGTGCTGCGCATGCTCCGCCCGCCGACTAACGGTCTCTCCTCAGTTCTGGTCCGCCGAAGCAGATGGGACCTGAAGAAGAGGGGAAGGTAGGGCGGGGATGTATGAGGGCACAGATGACCACTCGAAGAACCACAGTTACAGGTACGCAACCTGTTCTTCTTCTTCGTGGTCTCTGTGCCTCATACATTAGGAGACTGTGTAGCTTACCAGTAGGATGGTGGGTCAGGTCCCAGATCCTAGAGCACAGAAGACAGCACAGCACGTCCGAACCGGGCATCTCTCCTGGAACGGCAGTCGAGCCTGTAGTGGCGCACGAAGGTCGACGGCTGGGACCAGGTCGCCACACGGCAGAGTTCCGACAGGTCGCCGCCTCGCAGGAGGGCAGCAGATGTCGCCACGGCCCTGGTGGAGTGGGCCCAAAGCAGGTCTGGCGGAGGCTTCCTGGCAAGCTCGTACGCCAGTTGAATAGTCTGTACCACCCACTTAGAGAAGCGCTGGGTGGATACCTTGTGGCCTCTCCGGCGCCTGCCATAACAGACAAACAGGTGGGGTGTCTGTCTGTAGGCTGCAGTCCTGTCTTTGTAGAAGGCCAGTGCCCGACGCAGGTCCAGGGAGTGGAGGGACCGCTCCAGAGGTGTCGTCGGGTCCGGGTAGAAGGCCAGCAGGATGATGTCCTGGCTCAGGTGGAAGCTGGACACCACCTTCGGCAGGAAGGAGATGTCAGGCCGGAGGACCACCTTGTCCCGATGAAAGACCAAGTATGGTTCATCACACCGTAGCGCCGTCAACTCTCCCGCCCGCCTGGCAGAGATGACGGCCACTAGGAACGCAGTCTTCATCGCAAGCAGCCTGTCGTCCGTCGTGGCCATGGGCTCAAAGGACGGCCTCGTCAGCTGGGACAGCACCAACGACAGTGACCACGGCGGTAGCGGCGGCAATACTGGCGGGTAGAGGTGCTGCAGGTCCTTCAGGAACTGCTTGACAGTAACGTCCCTGAAGAGCGCGGCTGACGGGGATCGTGGCGGTTGGTACGCCACAATTGTGGCGAGGTAGCCCTTGAGCGACGGGAAGGCCAGGCCCTGTTGCCGGAGATGGAGGAGGAAGTGGAGCACGGTACGCAGGGTGACAGGCGATACCGGCTCTCGACGTTCCTCGGCGAAGGCCACGAAGCGCTGCCACTTGTAGTGGTAGTTCCTTCGCGTGGACTCCTTCCTGGCCGCGGTCAAGACGTTCCCGATGGCCGGGTCGTCTAGGGCGATATCCTCCAGGCACGGAGGGCCAACACCGCCAGGTCCGGGTGCAACACCAGTCCGTCGGAGTGGGACAGCAAGTCCGGTACCCTGGGAAACCTGAGAGTCCTGCCCCGGGCGGCCTCGATCAGGGGTCCGAACCAGTGCTGCCTCGGCCAGTACGGCGCCACGAGGATCGCGTCCGCCCAGTCCGCGATGATCTTCGTGATCACGCGGCCCAGGAGCTGGAACGGAGGGAAGGCGTAGATCAGCCCTTCGTCCCACGGAAACTGGAAGGCGTCGCCGATGGAGCGGCGATCGTGGCCGGCCCTCGAGCAGAACAGGCGGCACTTCGAGATCTGGCTGGTCACGAAGAGGTCGATGGTCGGCTCGCCCCATCGGTCCCGAAGCATCCGGAAGGCCTCGTCGGACAGGGACCATTAGTGGTGGGAAGTGGTGTCCCTGCTGAGCGCGGCCGCCGTGGTGTTCTCTTGCCCCGCCAGGTGAACCGCCACAGGGTGTATCCGGAGCGGGACGCAACAGTTCCAAAGTTCGAGTGCGATGCCCAGTAGCGCGGTGGAGTGCGTCCCTCCTTGCCTGTTCACGTAGCAGACCGCCGTCGTGTTGTCGGTGAGGATCAACACCGTGCGGCCCGTGACCAGGTGTCGGAACGCTCTCAGGGCCTTGTGGATCGCCAACAGTTCGAGAGAGTTGATGTGGAGGAACAGCTCGTCGTCCATCCACCGGCCTCGGACCCGGAGATCTCCGGTGTGCGCTCCCCAGCCGAAGAGCGAGGCATCGGTCGTTACCGTGACCGACGGCCTGGGTTCGCGGAACGGCATGCCTGACAGGAGGTTCCTGTACGACTGCCACCACAGGAGCGATCGGTGTAACTGTTGGGGCAGGCGGTATCGGTGGCGCTGGTCGTCCCAGAGTGGATCGAAGGCCCTGACGAACCAGTGCTGGAGCGGCCGGGAGCGTAACCTGGAGAGGTAGGTTACGGCGGTGGTCGAGGGCATGTAGCTGAGGAATTGTTGGATCCTCCTCGCTGACACCGTCGAGGCCTCGAAGGCAGCGGACGCCGCCGGCCATAGCATCCGCGCCCTCTCGTCTGGGAGGAAGGCCCTCGCCGATACGGAGTTGAGGGTCGCCCCGATGAAGTCGAGAACCCGAGTGGGCTCGAGATGGGACTTCTTGGGGTTGACCCTGAGTCCGAGCCGAGTGAGAAGGGACAAAGTCCGATGAATGTCCCTGTACAGTTTCTGTCTGCAGGACGCCACCAATAGCCAATCGTCCAGGTAAGGGTAGACGGAGACGCCCTTCGTCCGCAGGAAGGGCACGACCGGAGCCATGCACTTGGTGAACACCCGCGGTGCGGTGGAAAGCCCGAACGGCAGCACCCGGTACTGGTACCTGGTGCCGTCGATCGCGAACCGAAGGTATCTCCTGTGCTGCGGGCAGATCGAGATGTGGAAATAGGCGTCTTTGAGGTCTATGGACGCAAACCAATCCCCTCGGCGGAGGAAGGGGAGGATCGACGGCAGCGTGACCATCTTGAACCTCTTGGGGTGGATGTATTCGTTCACCCCTCGGAGGTCTAGGATGGGCCGCAGGGATCAGTCCGCCTTCGGCACCGTGAAGTACCTTGAGTAGAAGCCGGTGGTCTTGGCTGAAGGCGGGAGCCTCTCGATCGCTCCCTTCTCGAGGAGGGACTGGACCTCTTCCAGTAGAGCCGAGCTGGCCGGGGTGGAGTAGTAGACACCCTGTGGCGGAATAGCCTGGAACTCGATGGTGTACCCCAGGCGGACGATGGCAAGTACCCAGGAGTCCGCAGTGATCTCCCGCCAGCCGTCGAGGTGCTTGACCAGGCTCAGGTGGTGGAACAGTTCTACCGGAAGGGCGAAGGATGGCACGGGTGGAGTCCTGCGAAGGCCGTCAAAACCGGGACTTCGCTCCCGAGGACGACTTCTTGGACGACGAAGATGGGCGTCGTCTGGGAAGCCTCCTCGAAGCCGAAGAGGTCGACGGCCTCGACGCGGTCGACCGCGGGGACCGCGGCTGGTACGCCGATGAAGAGGAGGACCTTCTCCACGTAGGCCTCGGCTGGAAAGAGCGGCAAGACGGGGCAGGCTGGTTTATGCCCATCTTCTTCGCATTCAGCCGGGCCTTGACGAGGTGATCCATAGCCTCGTCGGTGGAGGTGTGGAAGAGCCCTTTGCTGTCGAACGGTAGGTCTTCAATCCGCCGACGGCTGTCCTCCTGAAGCCCAGAGGACCGGAGCCACGCGTGGCGTCGGAGAGCTACGGCACCGACCATCACCCTCGAGGTAGCCTCTACGGCGTGCCTCGAGGTGGCGATCTGCTGTGTAGCCACCGCAACGGCCTCGCCAAAGATCTGTGTGGCTGAGGCGCGTGGCTCCTCCGGCAAGTCAGCAAGGAGCGGAGCGAGTCGGTCAAACAGGTTCCGATGGTACGCCGCGAGGCATGCCATCGTGTTCACCGTCCTGGCCACCAGGGACGATGCCGACTAGAACCTTCGGCCGAAGGCATCGAGCTTCCGTCCTTCACGATCCGGAGGGGTGGTATGCGCTCGGTTGCCTCCTTTCGTCTGAGCCGACTCGACCGCAATAGAGTTCGGTACAGGGTGGTTGAAGAGGAACTTCGCGTTCTCCTTCTGTGTCCTGTACAGGCGCTCTAGCTTATGCGGGATAGGCTGTGCTGACGCCGGTTTCGCCCACGGCTGCTTCATCGCTCCCACCAGGGTTGGCAGGAACGGCAGCGGCGCGGTCGACGGTGGGCGAGCTTCCAAGTACTGGAAGACCGGGTCCTGGGCTTGGGGAGCAGGTTCGGTCACCTTCAGGCCAAGGGCTGTGGCCATCCGGAGGAGGATCGCAGAAAACTGGCGGACGTCCTCCGGTGCAGACTCCGGGCCTGGCTCTCCGAACCCCAGCGGGGGGGATTCATGAGAAGAAGGAGTGGACTCAGCAGAGTCAGAGTCCGAGTCATACGAGTCGCCAGATGGTGATGGCGACCTCTCCTCCTCCTTCTCCTCGGCCGGCCTGCGGGCCGGGGGTGCCAGGGTGACAGCTGGAGCTGCAGGCTGCGTAGGTACCGATACGGCCGATGTCGTGACCGGTATCGGAGTCACCTGCAGGGGCACGACCGTGGGCGTAGGTCGGTGTGCCGCCTGCGTGGTAGAAGTCGCGGCTACCGCCGGTTGAGCCACGCTAGGCTGTGGTGTCGGGCGGGTAGCTGTGGCCGTCGTCCGCGGTGGTGGAGAAACAGCCCTGTAGCGGGGTGAGGGCTCTGGGGACCGACGGCGACTCGGCGAACCACCTCTCATAGCAGGGGTAGTGAGCCTCCCGTGGTGGCGAGTGAGACCGGCGACGAGGTGACCAGTACCTTGGATCTGGATGGTACCGGTCCCTGTAAGACGGCGAATATGAATAGTATGAGCCGGCCGGCTCGTGCCACACCTCCTCCTGGGCGTACCTTCCTAGGTAGGCAGGAGAGTAGGCGCTCTCGCCCGAGCGACGCCTCTCCAGGCGCATCTCCCGATATCGTGGGGATGGAGGCCTGGCCCGCTGCTCCGGCGAGCGGGACTGGTCGCGTCGAGAGGCTGGGCGCTGCCTAACCACAGCCTCCTCTCGGCGTTCTGCCGAGGGTGGACGGCGACTCGGCGGAGTGATCTCCGCGATCAGCTCGGACGGTTGAGGCGGCGAGGCCTGCACGGCCTGTTCCTTGTTCGACACCTCGAGGACTTCCTCTTCCTCCGGAGGCTCCTCTTCCACAGGGAGCTCCATCAGTTGAGGTTCCTCGGCGGGCTGGGTGGGTGGTGGAGTCGGGGGTCGCACCACCGTCGGTGAAGAGCGCCGCTTCTCCTTCCTTTTCTTCTTCTTCTTCTCCCCCAGGCCCTCGGCGGCGGGGCGTTTCTTCTGGGCCGCGGTCAGCGGCCTGGAGGAGGAGGTTGAGGCCTGCGAGCCCGCAGGGTCCTCACGTGCCCGAGTTGCCGAGATCTTCGGTATCCTCGGCAACTTCATTATCGGTACCGAGCCCGGTACCGATACCGACGAGGTCGAGGGCACGGCAGCCGCCGCTGCTGCCGAAGAAGAAGAAGAGGACGGGCGTTTCTCGGCCATCGTCTCGGGTCTTTGGACGCGAAGAGACTCCTCCCAACAGTGGGATTTAAGCCTTGCCGCCCTGTTGCGGAGAGTCTGGTGTGTGAACTCTCTGCAAACGGGGCAGGCCTGAACGTTGTGCCCCTCACCCAAACAAATCAGGCACTTAGAGTGTCGGTCAGAGAGAGCGACCTTCCTTCCACAGGAGGCGCAGTGTTTGAAGAGAGCCGACATAAACCGGAAGCAAGGCAAGAAAACAAGAGTCCGAGAACGCCAAACACAGTCCGAGATCCGAAATCGTCGTCAAAGGCAGAAAAAGGTCAAAACCGATCGAGAAAGTACCAAAGCCTAGTCCGAAATCCGTGAGGGATAGTCAAAGCCAAATCCAAAGTCAAAAAACACCAGAAGCAGAATTGAAAAGCAAGCCAACAAGCAGAACCTTCTGTACGCTGAGGCGGACAAGAAAGAACTGAGGAGAGACCGTTAGTCGGCGGGAGGAGCATGCGCAGCACCGGCGTGGGGGAGGGGTTCCCGCCAAAGCTAACGAGCTCTAGAATCTTCCGAACGCTACCGCGCAGGCGCGAAAGCTCCTAATGTGTGAGGCACAGAGACCACGAAGAAGAATTATACATAGTCAGCCCTCCACATCTGTGGGTTCTATATCCACAAATTCATCCAATCATGGTTTGAAAATATTAAAAAAAATCCACAAAGCAAACTTTGATTGTGCCATTTTATATAAGTGATACCACTTTACTGTACCACTGTACATAATGGGACACAAGCATCCACAAATTTTGGTATCCACAGAGGGTCCCGGAAACAAACCCTAGTGGATACCCAGGGCCCACTGTACATAGAAAATTGTTACCACCTACACTTCTTAGAATAACCAATTGCTTATTATCATACATAGCTGCATTAAAGCACTTATGCTCCTGTTTTACTACCGGCAGCTCAGTTTGAGCCGGGGCCTCTGTATACTCAAGAGCTCATATTTTCAGGATACTGGATAAGAGAGATATGGAGGCAGAAGAATCTAAGGCCATTTCTGCACCAGCCTGTTATAGTGCTATTATTCCATTTTCAACATCCTATGGAATCCTTAAAGGCCCCTCCCTAAACTGCAAACCTCAGGATTCTACAGGATGTTGAAAGTGGAATAATATCACTATAACAGTCTAGTGCAGAAATGGCCTAAAGTGGGGGTCAGGGACAGGAAACGGCATGAAACTCCATGCCCATTTTCTGTGAGCAGCCACACTTGCTCCTACCCAAGCTGCAAGGTAGAAACAGTCTTCCTGGTTTTCTTTTTCCTCTTAGCAGCCATCAGGCCTAGACCTCTGTTTGGCTGCTGGTTTGAAAAGTAAGATGTGAACTGACATTCCTACAACGGGGCTATGCAGGTACACACATCTGAGCAACACCAGTGCTAGATGAAGATCATGTGGAGGGCAACCCATCAGGTGCCTGTTGCCCTTAAAGGCAAGGCTGTTAAGGGCTCTAAATTGTTTGTGTCACAGTGACTCACAGAACTTCTACAATATTCTAGAACATGGCCAATATTATTCAACTCCTGCAGGCCACAGTCAGGAACAGAGGAACTGCCTCAAGGTGAAGGTTGCAGAGTGCAGAACTGCAGAAGGCTAAACTCATGGTGATACAGAATACAAGAAGCTGCCTTCTACCAAATCAAACCACTCTTCCTTCTAGACCACTAGGGTCAACTCTGGCTGGAAATAGCAGCGCTCTATCATTTCAGGCAAAGTCTTTCCTGGCTTTGAGATCCCTGGCATTCCTTAGCATTCAGTTACTAAGGTCTGACCTCTGCTTAGCTGCTGCAATCAAGAGATGAGACCAGGTATGTTCAGGGTGGGATGAATACGCAAATGCCTTTGATTCCTTGAGTTTCAACTTGGGGGAGGGGGGCAAATTCTTGCTCTATGCAAGGAGGCACAATCTGGGTCTCCTCTTCATCCCTCTGCTACCAGAGAAGGCTGCACTGCAAATTGAGAAGGAACACTGGAAAGCAAATGCACTAAAGCGGGGAAAAATGAAGCCATGGGGTGTGTGTATGCATGCATGTGTTTGTGTGTGTGAGGGAGGGAGAGGGAGAGAGAAAGTGAGTGAGAAAAGAGAATTTTGGCACATTTTTGGCTCCCTAAACCCTTTCAGGCTAGGAAAGAGATCTTTTTTGTCTCTGAGAGGAAGTGATCTGGAAATTGACCTAGTCACTTCCTTCTGAAAGATGACACTGCTGGACCTAAATTGGTCCAGAGATGGTGAAAAATGTAGTTAGTTCCTCCTCACATGTTCTAGGGACACTGGGCTAATTTGTTTTTCAAAATCTTCTTCAGGGGATGCAGGGATTGGTAGTGACCTTCCAAGGTCCGCTAATGGAGGGTGAGAAATGCAGCCCCCTAATATCTGACAATTGCTGACACCAACACTAAAGTCTGACAGACCAGTGGTTCTTAAACTTTTCTTTACTGGTGATTCCCTGTAAATATAATTTGTTGCCAGGGACCTCCAAGACTTAACTCAAGATTTAAATATTTAAATTTAGATTTAAACATTCAAAAATTATTTAAATATTCAAGTATTTGTTTATTTATTAAAGGCTTCTGGAGATTAGGATTCAAATCCCTGCTCAGACACTGGGTGACCTTGGGCAAAACCCTGTTGCTGCCACAGCTGTTGGTATCAGCAGCAGGGCTTTGCTAACCCTGTGAGAGTGCCACAGACACCCGGGGTCCCTGGCCCCCAGGTTAAGAACCACTGTGACAGACTATACCTGTGTGAAGGCAGTAGGGACCACAATTAAAAAAAAAAAGGAGAGAATTCTCACCAGAGATGCAGCAGTTTTGACCTACTGGGCTTAAACTTATTCAATGATTTTTGAAACTATCATCTGTCATATTGTTTTAAGCTATTTTGCGTGAACCTACACTGTTAACTGCTTTGAATCCCATATCGGGAGAAAGATAGGATATAAATCAAATAAACCAACAAAAACTCAACATTGTGGTGCTCTTGCTATACCCTCACCCAGTGCTGCCCCCTATTGTCCTAGGCCCAAAGCTTGTTGGGAATCAAAGCAAATCAAACCAAACAAATGCCCCTGCTGATGCTCAGAAACAGACACATGTGGAACAACATATCTTGCCTGCCCGTTTCCATATTTGAGGGCCTACCTCACGTCTCTGGGTGGGGTGCGAGCCCCTGGATGTGTCATGGACAGGTAGTCAGAAACATCAATGGTGTCTTCCTCCAACTCCCCCTCCTCCAGCTCCCCTTCTTCCAGCTCCCCCTCCTCCAGCTCCTCCTTTCTGATGGGCTTCGGCAGCCGGCTGTGCTCCAGGGGCTGGATGGGTTCATCCGGCTCCATCCGCCTCCAGCAAGTGGACAGGTCAGCCAGCGACGGTCCAGACTTGGAACGCCACCGGCCTTCAGGGTACCACCTCTCGTCAGGGCAACCCAGCTGCTCGGCAAGGATGCGGTACCTGGCAGCGTCAAAGAGCTCATTCCTGGGTCCCAGCAAACCCCAGCCCTGGTGGGAGAGGAAGTGGCAGATAGTTAAGGCTTCTGGAGACACACACGGTCTTTGGGTGAAAGAGAAGTGCGTGCTACAACAACTGACAAGGTTAGATGGAAATGTAATTTTTGTAGGCTTCTCTTAACTTCTGTATGTCTGTAGGGACTTTCCGGCAGCGAGGGGCACTCGTTTCGCTTGCTCTCCACTTTCATTACACTGTATCACGGGTTCGTTTCCAGACACAATTCAAAGCACTGGTTATGAGCTATAAAACCATGTACGGCACAGGTCCAGCCTACTTAAAAGACTGTATCACCCAACATGAGCCAGCTTGAGTTTTAAGATACTCAGGAGGTGGCTTTCTTTCAGTCTCATCAGCATCACAGGTACAGCTGGTGAGGACATGAGAGAGAGCCTTCTTGGTGGCTAACCCCAGGATACGGAATTCCTTCCCATGGGAGGCTCAGCTGGTCCCTCCTCTGCATACTGTTGTATGGCTGACTCTGTTTACAGGTGCAACGGAGTTTCCTCTTCGGATGTTTGCAAAGACATTCTTGCTACTTGCCAGACCACAAAGCCACTGAGAAAATGAAAACACAGGCATGCCACAAAAGCCACACACACTGGAGGTTAAAGTCACCCATCACCTTGAAGAGTTGACAAGCAGCTGCCGCAGCCTGTCGCTCAGCATCAATCTTTTTGGTCCCGTAGCCTTCCACCTCCACATTCTTTGGCCACTTGATGAGAAGCGTGACTTTCTGTTAGAAGGGAGAAAAGGGAAAGAACTTAGCCAGACTGCATGTAAAACTGAGCTCCATTTTTGTAAGTTGGAAAAAGAAGGCTCTTCATTGCAGAGAACAAGGAATCCCTCTCAGGAATACAAGCCCTGCAGTTTGCTCTTGGATCAGTTTTACAGGTTTAAATGACAAGGATGAAATAACCTACCTAAACCTTAGTATCCAGAGCTACTATGTCTCCTCTACCACAGCTCTGATCTCCTGTTCTCTCATCCCTCAAATCAGTTTAAATACCAAAGTGCGTAACAAGACTGTGGAAAAATATGTAGGTTATGCTGAGAGGCAGCCCAGTGCAGTGGTGAGAGTGCTGGAGTTGGGAGACCCAAGTTCCAATGCCCATTCAGCCATAGAGCTCACCAGGCAACTTATTCTCTTCTAACTTAATCTACCCCGTAAGATCACTGATATAAATGTGGAGCCAGCGGACTGTGGATCACAAAATCCTTAGAGGTAGTGCAGTGGAAGCAGGTAAAATACAAATTCAAAAATGTTCCTTAGGACACTTGTTGGGGATGTAAAAACATAAACAAGATGTCCAGTTAAAGAGTACAACATGTACATTGTTCTACTGAACTATGCATATCCACATGAAGGGTCAGGAAGAGACTTATGGAAGGATTATTTGAGCCTAACATCATAGATGTCAAGACAAAAGACCAGCTTGAGGAGAGTGTAAAAAGGAGATGAACAAAAAGAGGAAATTTAAGGGAAAAAGGAGAGAGAAGAGTGAAGAAGGAACCAAGGGCAGAACAGCTGGTGGGCTGAGAGAAGGAAACACAAGGAAGAAGATGCTGAAGGGGGAAAGCACAAGTGACGGTCTCTGTGTGCAGGTAGGGAAACAACTACTGAGATGACCACAGCCAAAAACCAATCATTTTTCACTTTAAAGTCATGTGTCTTCCTCGCCTGTCTGTAGACAGTGATGGGGAGAAACCCAGTATGCATGGAAGTGATTTTTATGCAATTCACTGGAACTTATTTCTAGGCAGGTGTTATGGGACTGCAGCCATGATGCAGAGGGAGTTTACATCTGCTTGTTCAGCAGACCCTTACCCCTGGAAGCATGATTCTGAGGGAAACAAAGCACATGCTCTTGGCTCTCCATGTCTCTCAAAAAAATCACTGGGGTCTGGGTGATGAGGTTGAGGTTAAAATATAACAAGCTGTCATATCAGCAGTAGGACAACTGGTTCCTCTCGGTCATTATTTTCTACACAAGCCCCCCTGCCACAGTCTTTATGGATCAGAGGGCACATTTGGATTTTTAAGGAAGTATCAAGGGCAAGAGCACGATATGTCTGCTAAGTGGGCTGTCATTCACAAAATGGCTGCCATGCAAAATGCAACCAGTTACCAAATATCCTAGAAAGGGACACTGGTGCAGCTAAAAGAAGACTTGGCCAATAACACTATTTCAGATCAGGAGGTGGCTCCATGTGCTGTAGAGTGCAACACCTGAAAACTCCCTGAAAAAGCTTGGAAAACCCACAACAATCTATCCCTGAAAATAGTTGTGTCTTTCCGCTTGCACCTGAAAACAGGAAATCTCTATTTCTGGGGATAATTTGTAAGTAGAAAGGGATGACAGTTCTAAAGAGGCACAGAGATAGGAAACAAAAAGTTTCTTAAATCTTATACAGCTTTGGCATGTGGACAACCCTAGGTTACTGGCCTTTTCAGTTCAGGCTACCTTTTTCCGTGGCCCATTGGTATGGATGTACACCAGCTTGTCTCTTGCATGGGAGATGCCAAGGGCTCTTCCAATGACGCTGTTGAGCAAATTTTTAGGCTGGGGAAATTCCTTCAACAAATCTCTTGACTCTGAAAGAAAACAGGGGAAAAAGTGAACTCCTGTCAATTGCTGAGATGTTTCACACCATTGAACATGCAATGCATCTAGCATCCATGGGAGGTCAGCATCGCACCAGATTTAGCAGATGTCAAGAACACACAAAATTTAAGCAGTTTCGCCTTGAAGTCTATAGATCCCAATTCAAGGCAGCAGGCAACAGGTCTCCTAGCATGATCTCCACAGCCAACTACCCCCAACACGGGCAGATCAAGAAAGCCCCTGATTGTATGGATAGACAATAAAAGTTTTGACATGTGGTGAAGACATGTTTTATCAATTAGTCTGCTAATTTATAAATTCTTCTCATTCAATCTTCCCTGTATATCTGTTTAGTTAGCTCAGATGCTTGAGCTGAGGACTCAGCTCAAGCATCTTAAATATTTTCAGACAAGAAAGCAACATAAAATCCTTTCTAGGTAACTGAGATCCATTTCTTGGACACACACACAACACACACACACACCATCGTGACAACGGGACTTGTAAACCAAGGAGAAAGGAAAGTGAAAATAACTCACCTACTTGCATTGTCCTATCTAAGAGGAAAGCAAGAAGGAAAAGATCCAGAAAAAAAAAAAATAAAGATTTCTGAAAGAACAGCTGGCGCTTACAGAGATGGGCACATTTCTAGGGTACCTTCAATAACTTATTGGTCCTACAAAACCATCTACTCATAACCATGTGACACCATGACTCACTTCATGTTAAGATACCCCAAAGTGATAAATCATGCAAGTAAGCAAGATAAAGAACATCCACAAGTACTGCATTATGCAAGCTAAAAACATGAGATCAAACAGAATGCCCACATCTGTCTCTACACAACTCCACCCTGCCTTCCATAAATAAATCTACTTCTAAAATAGGTCAGTTCTGAACCATATCATAGATTGTCGCAAGAATTAGTGCAATAAATGTGTGTGAATTTCTTTCTTCTTTGATAACAATTTTAATCTTGTAGATTTTGATTCAGCATTATGTCATGGGCAACTAAAAAACAGGCAGAACCAATATTTTAGGCATCTTAACTTTAACATATTTAAGAAACTGGTAAACCTTGCTTTGGTCATAGCAACAGGGAGACTTTACTTTAAAACAACATAAGGTACCAAATGCGCAGCACAGACACTTCCTCTTTGATGTCTGGCCACTTGCAGGCTTCCTGACAAAAAAGTTCACTTGACTTAATCAGTAAGTCAAGCAATGCAACAGGAATGCTGGACTGGATTCTCATCCGGCTCTTGAAGATGCATGGCACTTTGTATCACAAACTTAAAAATTTATGAACAAAAAGTGCTCATAAAGACAGAAACTGTAAGAATGATCACCAAAATGGAAATCGTAAGAAAGGTGAAGGCTGATAAAAGAAAAAACTATTCTTGGGTGCATTTTGGAAGAAGCTTTCAAACTCAGTCTAGAAGCTTCAGAATGTTTTTGTTTACTTCTGCAAGGCTTACCTGACCTGACCGTTTCATTTCACCTGTGTATGTTGTCAGTTTTGGATTTAAAAAATTACTGAAACATATCGAACTGTTCTTCTTCTTTTGGGGTGTAGGAATCTATTCCTTCCCCCCCCTGTTATTTCTGCCTCTGGTACCACAAGGGAAGTGCAATGGTGACATATTGGTTGGTGCTTCCCCCCACCCCGCACTGCACTAGATAACAATACTCTCCTTAAAAAGATTTATTCACAGTTTGGCAAGGAAACAACGCTATACAAATATAACATAACAAATGAGCCCAATTTTCAGGACTGCCAGCAAAAATGCTTTCAAAAATCAATCCAGATGCTTTTAATAACTGATGACCAGATGAAGAGAAAAGACTAGGGAAAAAAATCCTACAACTACAAGAATATGCACAGATCGCACCTCTGTGGACATCAACCATAAGAATCAGACAGGTTTTTTTGTTCTTCCAGTGGCTGGCTTCCCTTACGTCTGAGGACTTTAGTGGCACTGTGGCATATAATTTTTTCATGATTGGGTTGTGGTTGCTGGTTTATTGCGAACAGCTTTGGATGTAAATTCATTTTCATCTCCCCACCCGCTTGGGATGGCAGTCTGCCCAAAAGAGCACACGAGGAGCTCCCGGGCATCACACCCATTTCTTGTTAGGGCGCCTCTGGAGCATGACCTTGACTACATTAGCCACCGGCGGGGAGCGGGGAGCGACCATAACGCGATACACATATATATACACGAGGCATGGGTCCGTAGGAGACCTCAGGCCGAGGCGCCTCGTCCTTCCTACAGGGGCGCCCCTTTCTGAAGTGTGTCAGAGCCGCCCCACGCGCCCTCCCCGTCATCCCCGAGGGCCGGCCAGCAGCCCAACGGCCCGTGGCTCACCCAAGCGGCCCATCTCGCCGCCGCCGCCGCCTTCTCCGTCGCTCTCCTCCGCCTGCTGCTGCGGCTGCTCCGGCCCGGACGCACGCTCGCAGAGATCCCGCCGCCACGAGCCGCCGCCGCCGCCGCCGAGCCGGGGATGCGCGCGCCACAGCGGCTCCGCAGCGCCCACCAGCAGCGCCTGCAGGAGCCGGCTGGGCGCCGCCATCTTGGAAGAAGGCAGGCCGGCCGGCCCGCGCGGGGAGCCGGCCTCAGGCCCGACGCCGGCGACGACGAGGAGCGCCGCCGCGTGCGTGCGCTGGCACGCAAGAGGCGGCGCCCGGCAGCCGGAGCGCCACCTAGTGGGCGCCGGGCAGAAACGGCGCCGGGCCTTCCCAACAGACCCGAAAAAGGGCACAGGCGGCCCCGAGAGGCAGGCGCTGGAGGGGCCGGCGCTTCGCAGCAGCCCTTCCGCAGAGGCTCGTCCCCCTTTTTCTGGCCCGGAGCAGGGCTTTTACCTGCTACGCCCACAAGCCCCAGCTCGAAAGTGCTTAGCCGGGAGAAGATGGCCGTTTCCGCACTAGACTGTTGTCGTGTGCTTATTCCGTTTTCAACATCCTATGGAATCCTCCCTCAACTGCAAACCCCAGGATTCCATAGGATGTTGAAAGTGGAATAAGAACACGACAACAGTCTAGTGCGGAAACAGCCCTGGAATTAGCTATCTTTCTCAGCTGGGCTCCAGTTTCTGCAGAGAAAGGCTGGGGTCCAACTGAGAAAGACAGCTTCCTAACTCTTCTGTTTTCAGAGCTAAGCACTCTTGAAATGGGGCTTACGGCCTTGTCAGGTACAAGCCCTGCTAAAGTGGGGGGTGGCCTAAAATACCCTAATGGCACCAGATCCTCCTGCCTCATCTTGGAAGCGTCAGCCCTTGTTAGTACTTGGGTGGGAAGCCACCAAGGAGCACCAAGTGCTGTAGGCTGTAATTTCAGAAGAAGGAGCTGGCAAAACCACCTCTGAGTATTCCTCATCTAAGAAACCCCCCTAGGAAATTCACAGGGTTGCCATAAGTTGACAGGCGACTTGCACACATGCGCCCGCACACACAGTGAGAGGTCTTCTAATTTTAGACTCATCAGAGCTTAGAGAAAGCCATTTTTGTGGAGGACCATAGCTCCCAGAATCAGCTGGGGGATTCTGGGATCTGTAGTCCTTCACAAAAGAGATTTTGTCCAAGCATTAGGATGGGGTGGGAATCGTGACCTTCCAAACCTTACTGAACTGCAATTGCAGCTCCCAGTACCCTTTGCTATTGGCTCTGCTGGCACAGGTTCTGGAAACCGCAGCCCAACTACACCTGGAGGGTCAACCCCCTTCCTACCTCTGCTCTAGGACAGGGGATTTAAAACCACATGTGGACTAAAACAATCCCCTAAGCTATTCCATACATTCAGAGCACTCAGAAAAGACGTGCAAAGTCAAGAACTATGCTTCACAACCACCACAAATTACAATTACTTCATTTATTGGAAGTGCTGAGATCAGCAGAGGCTGCCAGTCTATCAAAGTATTAAAAAGCAAATTCATAAGCACAAGTCAGCAGAAGTACAAGTCTCTTCTGTTGCATAATTATTCCCACAAAATCCAAAAGAGTATATTGCTAACAGGAGGTTTTCCTGATTGAATTGCCCAGCTCATTGTGAATAACAGTAAGCATCTCACAGAAAGTATTTCATTGACATGGATATAATGGTCTGCGAGTCCCAATGGACTATGGCCAGAAGCACTTTGATCCTGTATGGTGTTGGGCTCTGGGTGCTGGCCTAAGACAGTGGGAGGCGAGGGTTTGAATTCCCACTCAGCTACAGAAACCCACTGGGTGATTTTGAACAAGTTACACTCTCTCATCCTTAGGCAATGGCAGAACCTCTTCTGAACACCCCCTATTGAGAAAATCTTAGGACAGGGTTGCTGTTAACTTGAAGTCCACTTGAAGACACCTAACAGGCCTCTAAGGTAGCCCCTAAACTTGGTGAACAAACCCAAACATGTTCCGACACTGAGGTAACATAAATAAACACATGGTCCTACCCATCTTGCCATGGCTACCCTGTCCAGAATGCACCATGGCAGATTTCAGAATCAATTGTACTAAAATGTATTGCTTAGAAACAGAGGCATACAGCCTCACATTTCCCAACAGCTGTATTGTAACTATGCAAAATCCTGCAGATAGACAGTGTGCATACAGTGCAGAAGAGGATCAGGCATCACTGCAAGGCTGTGGTCCATGACAGGACACACAGATAACAAACACCCCCAGCACACCCCGATCGGTGCCTGTTTTCAGATTTCCTCCAGGAAGGCTACTCAGGTCCCTGGACATTAATAGCCAAAAGGAACTCCAGTGATGTAGCTGCAGGAGTGAGTGCAAGGACAGAGTACTTCTCTTCTAGCTACATGAGTGAGGAGACAGCTGCTTGATATCTAACCTCCCCCCTCCGCACTGCTACAACAGATGGGCACAGCCATTTGTGGTTTGAGCACTTTGTTTTTATGGCTTCTCTTTGCAGAAAACAAGGCCAGTTGGCAAGAGCTGCAGCCAGTACTAGAGCTATTAACAACTAGTTCCCTTTCAGCAAACACAAAGGAGCAAACGCAAAGGAGCAAACCCGTGGCTAGTGGGGGTCCTAAAGGAAGCCCATGGAGGCCATTGCAGCCAGAATCTAAGTAAGTGCCCATCTCTGGCTTAGGAGAGAGTGTAGGGCACAAGTGGCCACAGGACAAAACACTAAGGGCTCCACCTCTAGGCACTGCTGACTGGACACTTACACCTTATTGAGGAAACAAAGCTAGGAGAAAGCATTGCATCTGCCCAGGACTAAAGGCCAGTTCCAACCAGACTAGATCTGCTGATATTCCCACACAACGATCCAGCTCTCCCAAAGGACAAAGCTAGTTGGGGGCACAGACCAGACCAAGGAGAAACAAACACAGAGCTCCTGTTCACTCTACAGCAGTTGATGATATTAGAACCACCCCCCACACAATTTTTTTTATCAGTGGAACTCTCTCCTAGGACAAGTGAAGAGCCCTGGAGGCCCGGCCTCAATGAATGGGTGGCAGCAGCAGGACTCCAAGCCTCCCCACCAACTGGTAACCCAAGGGAAAGATGGCCGGGCAGCCTCCAATAGCCAGAAAGGAAGGCTCCTATATCCTCACCAGCCCGAGCAGGAGAAAGACATCAAGGCTGCCAGTCCTGAGAAAGCGATTACCGCTGCACAACTCATGCTTCCCTCACCCAGCCTGCTAGAAATGTTGTTCTGATATGTTGCAGGAACCTATGGCTCTTTAAACCCTTCAAACTCCCTGATCTTTTTTCTGACCAAAAACCCACAATATTTGCCTCTTCTGAAAGCCTCCATGCAGTATCATTTAGCCTTTTGAATAGGTTGCAGAGGTTTCTCTGCATTCTTTTAACATCAGAAAATACTTGTCTTTCAAAACCAGAAGTGTGATTCTGGTCCTTCTAGTTTGGTGTCATTCTCTGTGGCCCTTGAAGGGTTCTGGGACAAAAAATTGCCATATTTGAGAGGTGTTTTTTCCTTTCTGTGTTCAAAGTACTGCTCTTACTATTCTTTGGTTGTAACATGTACCTTTTGATTCCTACCAACACCTTAAGGTACATTTTCCTGCTTATCCTAAGTCATCATTTGGGCTGCTCAAGTAGCATGAACAGGTACACCGATTGAAGCACAAACTAGAAAGGGAACCAAAACAAACACTCTTTTTTCCCAAGCAAACTGGTGAAGGAAGAGCCAGAAAAGGAGGGGTGAAAGATGCAATCTAAGTTGTCAAAAGGAGACTGCTGGTGAGGGAAGGAAAAGAGATGTTGGGTTTATGTTCAAGAGGCGGTATGAGAAGGGCAACCCTTTGGAAGGAGAGAGAGGCTAGAGCAATGTGAAAACACACGAGAAGGAGCACAGGGATCAGTGGGTTAGGAGAAATGTGGGAAATTTGGCATGTTAGGAAAAGGAACAGTGAAAAAAGAGAACAGGTCCAGGCCTTAGGTATGGAATGGATTTGTGGGAAGGAAGGGCCAGGAGAGTGTCCACAGTATTTCTGCAGCAACTAGAGATAAAAGAGTTGTGAGTGTAAAATCTCAGAGGGAAAGAAGTAGTGGCAAGAATCACATCCTTTCCCAGGAGACAAGGAAAAGGCTGAAGAACAGTACTGCAAGATGGAAAAGTGAAAATAGATACCAATCTATGTACAAGGATGACTAGCAGTTGGTCACAGAAAGCTCTATAAAATCTCTGAACTCTCTCATCAATTGGTGTGTAAGAAAGATGCCAAAAGTCAACACTCTTCTTCTTCTTTGAGTCACAGACTTCCTAAATAATCAATGTAAAGTATCTGGCAGCATTTAAAGACCACTGGTTGCCTGGATTCGAACAGGTCCACTGGGCTATTTTGCTTCCAAAGGGGTTTTGGGGACCAGCACTGATGGAGTCTGTCCAAGGCAGGCTGGAAAGGCAATGGTGACTTTCCTCTGCGATCACAGCATTGCAACAGAATCTGCAACTAGCCTCATCATGAAAGTGCCTGCTTTGCCTCTGTCTCCGCTGTCTGGATTTAAGTTTTCAGATTCTGAGGCAGCATTTGATTCAGCCAATGTCATCATCTCCAGCATCATCCCAACTCACCTGGCAATAGCACCAAACATATATTTAGGCAAACTTGCTTGGAATACATTATACATATTGGGAATTGCAGTTCAAGAATGAAAAAAAAATTGCAAGGGTGAGTTGGTATTTTTACTGAGCAGATCCAGTAATTTCATCCTCCTCATCATTCTAGCAGCCACCAACAGCTGACTCTTTTCTTCCTGCATAAATATCTTGCTTTAAGATCAATGTCTGCCACTTATAAGGAGCCACTAATGCAGAGAACTAGTAATGATTTAATGACACAACATGGCAGAAGATGCTAACTTGTAATGTTTTCAGCACCGAGGACAGCAGTCTTTAAGGTGGCACAAAACTGCACAACTAGGAACAAACAATAAAGTTTTAAAAAACGGTCTGGCTACTTCAAATTAGGGGTAAAAACTAAACCTAACCCAAGTGTGTAAAGCCAGTAAAAGGGCAAGTGTGGACAGTGAAGTGGTTTTTTCAGTGTATATAAGCCATGGCAGTAGAATGCTACTTGGATCTTTTGGGGGGATGGCCAGTATCAGTGTAGTGACATAAAAATCTACAACATAAATCTCCAACATTATTAATTTCAGCACAGATCCATGCTTACAGTGGGCTTTGGTGATGTTCATTTTCACCACATACAACTGAAATGTGTCCTGAGTGAATATCTGAAAAACACAACAGGGAACATGGCTCAACGGCTGTCTTAAGGCAGCCTTCTTCTTAAAGTTGGTGTTTTCTAGATGTAGTGAATTACAACTGCTGGCTGTGAACACATGCAAGTTGTTATCCAGAAGATCTGGAGATTCCAGGTTGGGAAGGGTGCACCAAGGTGTGAAATCATTTTCAGTTCAACAGATAATATACAAATTTCCTTCTCAACTCACCCACCATCCTCTTTTGCAGATCCACCAGCCTGTGCTTGCAAGCTCAGATTGAGACATTGAAATAAATGCTGGAAGAACCTGCTGCAGAGTTCATTCACTGTCACAGGAAGGTGACTGGTACCATTTCTGCATTACACTCTTATAATGCTATTATTCCACTTTCAACATCCTATGGAATGGGCTTTGCAGTTTAGGGAAGTGCCTTTAGAATTCACAGCTAGAGAGCTCTTTGGCCTCAGGAAACTATAAAACCCAGAATTCTACAGGTTGTTGAAAGTGGAGTAATAGCACTATAAGAGTGTAGTGTGGAAATGACCCAAGTCTTAGGAAAGGCTGGAGTGAGTGGTGAGACCCCTAGTCCTAGAGCTAGGAAACATTACTTTTAAATACAAGAACTCCCAGAGCCCTTCAGCCTGCATGGACCCTTTTTAATTTCTGCCCCCATCAAGAGCATCTTCATTTTGAACCCAACTCCCACCTTGATCAGGAACTCAGAAGTACACATTAAAGGTGTTCCCAGAGTCACCTCCCATTCCAGTCACTTGCTTCTTACCTCTTCTACATGAATTCAGGGAGAACATCTCTGGCAAAGGGTCCAGTTTCTGGAAAAACAAAAGTTGGGGAATGATAGAAGTCAAAATAAATCAAGGGAGGCATTATTATTATTACTACTACTGTTGTTGTTGTTGTTATCATCATCATCATCCTATCTTTCTCCAGATATTGGGACTCAGCATTAAAACAGTACAAATTAAAACAATGCAAAACATTCATAAAAGCATAAATATAAGATTTCAAAAAACAATTAACTATTTACAAGGTTAAAACATTACACATTAAAAATATTAAAATATATTAAAAGCCTATACAAACCTTAAAGACAGGAGTGCACACCATTAAGAATCCAGCCTAATCAATTTGTAAAAGCCTGATGGCATAAAATGTTTTGGCCAAAACAACACTAATTGTGGTTTGTTGTTATTATCTGTCATCAGGTCAATCTTGCCTTATGGTGTCCCTAGGAATGAGAAATCTTCCAAGAGCCCCTGGTCTTCAAACGCTCTGCTCAGGTGTTGCGAACTCAAGGCTGTAGATTCCCTGACTTAATCAACAGTTATCCACCCCTTCACCAGGATTTTTATATAAATCTTACTGTGTGAAAACTGCCATGTGATTCAAAAACTGCTACCCTGAGTGGGACTTGTTGACGATCAGAGCTCCTGAAGGTTTCTCATTCACTGTGGTTGCGTGCCTTAAATCTGACTTGGACTTTTGGCGACCTGTCCTGGGGTTTTTCTGACTAGATTTCTTCAAAGGAGGTTTTCCAGCACTGCTTTCTTTCAAGGCTGAGAGAATGTCACTTGCCCAAGGTCCCCCAGTGGGTTTTCAGGCTTGAGCAAGAATGTGAACTCTGATCTCCCACATTTCTTCTCCCATCAGGAGTCAAAGTTGTAACTACAGGCTTGTTATAGTTATGCACCATCACATTACCACAACAGGCCTGTAGTTATAACATTTAAAGCCCCTCATTCAGCTTTCTCGACATGGAAAACATGGGGAAATTTACGTTTTTTTGCTTTTAAAAGTGAGGCTTATAAGAAACAGGGGCAAACACTGGACTAGGAAACCCCAGGGATCATCCCCTCCCCACCCCTGCCAGAGAGAGCCTTTAGGAACTTTTTTTTATTACCCAAATAACCTGCCTTTTTTGGAGCATGTGAGAGTGACAACCTGCTATACGATCATCTCTCCCACTACAAGAGAACACCTATTTCACACGGTTGCTGTAAAGCACAGTAAATATTCTTGTTATGTTTAACTGAAAACAGCTTTTGATACAGCTTCCTATATTTTTATGAAATATTTTATCACTGTTTTACTTATTGCATTTTGTGGATATATATATTCCAGTATTGTAAACTACTTTGGGATTTTTTAAAGGCAAAGCAGTATAGAAATGCCTTAATAAGTAAATAAAATGTTAGAAGAGAAACAGGAAAGGCATGAGGAAAAGTCTTCTTGCACAGTGAGTGTGATCCAAAACACTGACCCAACAGAGCTTTTTCTATCTCCCAGTTCCCTCTGAGTGACCTAAATTGGAAGCAACATGCAAAAATAAAGTTTAGCTAATCAAGGCTGAGGAAAACTCTGCACAGTGAGTGTGATCCAAAACACTGACCCAACAGAGTTTTCTATCTCCCAGTTCCCTCTGAGTGACCTAAGGAAGCAACATGAAAATAAAGTTTAGCTAATCAGGTTCAAACGTATAAACCAGGTAGGTTGGGTGTGGATTGAGATGTCAACCTAGTGCCTTGCTGACTGGAGTAGTATTTAGTCGGCATTCACTGTGATTTTTCCAAATAACTAAAGTCTTACACTGCACCCTAAATTCAAGGGAACAAATGGATAGAAAGCCAGGATCCAACCAGAACTTCTGCTGCCTGACACTGACTTCCTGGCCAGCTGCTATCTAGTAAAGACTGCACAGGCTAAAAAAAGAGTCTATAGTAAGGAAAGTATTTTGCCATACCTCCACCCTGTTGGAAAACATTGTCCCACCATTTGAACCATGAGGAACAGTTGTGAATATGTGTTCTGAGAACCTGAAGCAAAACTTACGGTATCTCTAGCATTCTCTGAACTTTTCAATTAGCTTGAGTAGCAAAAGGAAGGAGGGTCAATACTTTTGCCATGGGAATCTGGGGATGATGAAATGTTACCCAACACATACGGGGGGAAAGAAAAAGCATCTCCACATAAGCATCTGTGAACTAAGCAGATTTTGTTTCCTTTTCTCTTTAATTATTATGCAATCAACATTATCATTATTATGATATTATGTAATTTTGATGTGTAGGTTTCTGTTTGGTTTAAAATGGTTTTGTTCTCTTAAGAATTTGTATCTATTTTTCTCCTTTTTTTACTGGAAGATCCAGGTAGAGGATCCTCTGCTATACAGACACAACAGGTTTCCAAAGCAAGACCTACAATAATTACTGTCATGTTCTGAAATGCATCAAGCTGTTGGATGCTGTCAAGAGACATGAATGAAACAAGTCCAGTTCTATTACTTCTATATCCTGTGTTTCCTTTAAAGAACTGAAGGTGGCATATGTGGCTTTCCTCCTTCCCATTTTATCTTCAAAAGAACCCTGTGAGGTAGATCAGGCTGAGAGAAAGAGAGAGAAAGTTTGGCGCAAGGAAACTCACTGAGGTTCTTGATCAGTGACCCTGGACTTCCCAACTTTGAGTCAACCCACTGCATGGCACCGAGGCACTCAGGCTGACAGATATCTTTACAGCTTTTGCTAGTTAAGATTCTTTTAAAGGGACATGCTGAGGACAGAATCTAGGACTATCTGTCTGCAAAACTGATGCTATGTTGAGGAAATCCTCTTCAATCTTTAAGACAAAGCTGTATATTTCATAAATGCATTGTCTGACAATGCCTGCTTGTCTTCCATACATGAAACTGAAATAATTTTCCTGATGCAAGTTCCTCTCTGTTCCAAATAGCTGCTTTGGGGACAGTGAGATCAAGACTAAAAGGACACTGCAGCGAAAGAGTTAAATTCAGCCATCTGCTTGTTATGATCCAGACCCTAATTTCTCTCCAAGTACTATTTAAAGTTTTTTTTTCAATGCTAAAATATGCATTTAACATGACATATAGTTGGGCTCTAACCAATTATTGTGGTGAAAGAAAATGCAACACAGACAAAAGGGCTGAACATTCTCAAGATGTTTCTAAGGGCCATTCTTAGTTGTTTTAACTCTATAAGCTGAAGGGGTATCCCAACTGATAATCTCCTGCCCATGATGAGCTACTTGTGTTCCTTTAGCTGCAGCTTGAATTGCTGCAAATCAGTGGAAGAAGCTTTTCAGAACATGGAGATGAAAAGAACCACCTGCCAATGTCTGTGCACCCATCTGCTGGCACAGGAGCAGGGGCTAATAAAGAAGCTGGGATTTTAAAGACTAGCCTTTGTAACTTTTAGCCTAAGAAAGGAATGGGGGTTTGCTCTAGAAAGTTACCAAGGATATGATCAAACACAGGTGGCACGCCTACCTGTCTTTGGTTAATAGTGCCCAATATGGACATCCACTTAAAGTCCATGAATAAAATGGTCAAAGAAAAGATGAATTTCTTAACACCATCATAGCCAGCATGACCCAAAAAAAACAACAACCTAAAGAGAAATTTCTGATGGCTTTAAGAGTTGGACAGGTGAGATCTCCAGCAGGTGATATTTTGCATTCAGATATGAGAAGATACCACATCCATTTAAATCCCTCTAGGGCATTTTAATAGTCTTCCCATGCTGTTCCCACATAGTGCAAGTTCAGTTCAGAGCTGCTGCCAAATCAGAATCCTAAATCTCTAGGAAACACTGGTTGGCTGAAAGCACTGCTGCCTGGTAGCCTGACTGTAAACAGCCTGAAGAGAACAGAGTTTCCCCATCACAACTGTACCAGACAAAGTAAAAGGTCTCTGTATCTTTTCCTATAAGCTACTGGGACAAAACAGCAGGACAATGCTATTATTTGTGAACTAACATCAAGGCTTTTAAATTTCTGTTGAGCCCCCTGAAATGAAATTATGGTTTTGGACTCCACACTGGTTTGATATACAGATTCAGAAGGAGGAAATCTTCACTAATTTCTGAGTCAAGAGTTGGGCTTCACCAGTGAACATTCTCTACAGCTAGACTTCAGTGCCTGGTCCATTTTGGCTGCATTTATTGAAACCCAAGAGCTAAAAAGGCACCTCAGCAAGTGGAAGAATGGTGGTCTGGACTCAAACTCAGCTTCCTGGCAACTAACAGCTCTCTTCTATACAGAATTAACAGCCCCCAACTCACTGAAAACAGTGAGCTTAGGAACACTTAACTGCATACGTGAAAAGGCACAGTAACTACTTTCGAGGTGTTCTTTCTCTCTTCCATCTGGACAACTTTCTTGACAGCTCCCTAGCAAATTTACAGAATCCCTAACCTATGTTTCCATTATTTATTTATTTATTGAATTTATATCCCACCTTTCTCCCAAAATGAGATTCAACACAGTATATGATAATTTTAAAAAGATCCACGTGTTCCAAACCCTTTCTTCATTGTGACAAACACTTGCAGCCTCTCTTCATAAACCATACAACCAGTTAGTGCTCCAGATATAACATTCCTATGGAGCTGTTCCACTCATGATAGAAATCTCTTAATTCAGTTCACCGGAATAATGACTTTCCATCATCATAGCTGACTCTAAGATCTTCGGATTCTTAGCTATCCAAAACCAGAGCTTGAAAATATTACTTTGAAGCTACAAGCTGGCTGGGGGGATTCTGGAGATTGTAGTCCAAAAAGTAACTTTCCCACGCTCTACCTATAATTATGTACAGTGCAGATACAGTACCACAGAAATGTAACTATACTCCATGCAAATGAAGCCCCTAATTATGTTCTATGTACTTTTCATATATATGTAAATGCAAAAGCATGCATTTATGCAACAAAACTAACAAAGCATATGCCATTTAAACAATCCCTCCCAGTGGACATGCCAATATTTCTTCACCCTGAGGTCTACACTTTTTGCTGCGTTGCTAAAACAAGACTTTTAACAACTACAACCAGCAACATGTACTTGCCTCCTGATTCCAGGTGTCTCCAACTGCTCCCTTGCTCCACTACCATACAGTATCTTCACCTACTTGTAATTTGATGTGGCATTTCTTGTCATCTGTTTATCTGCTCCTGCCACACCAAGGGTACCATTCTCAAAGATGGCATGACGTCTTTTGGACATCCGATGCACCCAGCTAGCTACTTCTGGACAAAAGGTAATGTCTCTCAGATTACAAGACTGGGTCTAATTCAAAAGGACACATTTCCAGCATCCCACAATACCCACAGCCCCGGCTTCCATCAAACCAACTGTGGTAGACCCACTATGCTCATCTGATTTCACTCCACCTTCACCAGAACTGTCACCACCCTGTCTCTTTTGACTTGACCTTTGTACCTGTCCAACACCTGCCAGGCTGATGTTGGTATGGTGTGTATGTGTGGTGTAACCAGATCCAGATGCTAAATAATAATAATAATAATAATAATAATAATAATAATAATAATAATAATAATTTGTTATTCGCCTCTACTCAGGCTCAAGACAGGATACAACACAGATACAATTAAAAACAAATTATGACTAAAATACCCTAAAAACACAAAACCATTTAAAACACAGATATATCAGTTATCTATTTTCAAAGCAAGGTCTGCTTTTCATCCTTTTCAGTAGGAAAAAGAATCTGTGGCTATCTTTCAAATCCACTGATTTATTTTAACATGAGCCTATGGGGGTAACAGTCAGCCTCCTCAGAGGGTCTCCACTGGCGTTCGGGACATTTGCCACACTCTCCATCACCCCCTCTACTTTTCCCACCAGCACCATCCCTTGACCACCGACTCCCCTCCTCGCAATTTCTGTAACTCTCCTCAAACCAAATCCCTCCCTCTGTGCTCCCGCCAGCCTTTACTCCTCAAGCCCCCCTCCTCAATGAACCAAGCCTGGCCACCCCATCAAGACAATGGCTGTGTCCCCATCCCACTTTCCACCACTCTCCCCCACCAAAAAAAAAAAAACCACCCACAAAAACAACCCCTTCGACTCCAAGCCTCCATTCAAATCCTTTTTGCCAAGCAAATTAAAGCTTCACTTCACTCCCCCTCCCCAGGGCCTTATCTCAGGCTGGGGCCTCCATCACCCCCCCAGTAATCTCCCCCCCCGATTCATAAAATCCTCTCAGCCCCTTTCTTTTCTCCATCACACGGCGACCTCTCCCCCCGAAGGCATCAAACAAGCCCCCTTCTCCCGCCCCCCATCATTTCAGCCCCCCCAGCCCCCCACCTATTTTACCACAGCCCCCATTCTATTTTTTCTCCCCCATGATCGCTTTCTCTCCTGTTTCCTTTCAACTCCCGCCCGCGGGAGGAACGAAAGGGGGGCTGAGGAGGCCGGCGAAGAGCTGAACCGCCCCCGTCGCGACGCCTCCGCCGGCCGCCCCCCCCGCCGCTCCGCCCGCCTATTCTTCCTCCGTTTCTGCCCCCTTCGGCGCTTCGAAGGCACGGACCTCTTTCCCACCACGGTGCTTCTCCGCTCTCTGAGGCGAGGCGAGGAGAGGCGGCGGCGGCGGCGGCGGCGGCGGCGGCGGCGATGAGGGACGGAGGCGAAAGAAGAAAAGGAGGACGGCTGTTTGCGCGCTCGCTCCCTGACTGGCCGGCCGGCCCGCTGGTTTTCCCTCTCAGGGCACCGGGACTACACTTCCCGGCAAGCTCCCCGGCCAGTGAGGTAACTTCCGGTAGCGCTTCGAGGAAAGCGGAAGTGAGGTCAGAAGCAAGCAAGCAGCAAGCTCGACAACGAGGGAGGAAAAGAAAGCGAGAGAGATGGAGAGCGGGGGGCGGAGCTTCCTTTCTCCAAGGTAACGGGCCACGCCGAAGGAAGGACGGAGGGGGCGGGGCTAAAGAGGAAGGCGGAAGAGAGAGGGGCGGGCCAGGTGAGCGAGGGAGGGGAGGGATGCGGAGGCCTCCAAGGTGAGTTGTGGGCAGGTGAGGGGTGCCCGGGGGCGGGGCTCTGCACGTTGGGGCCCCCCGTAGCTTTCCCGTTTCCTTCAGGACTTTACCTGTTGGGCTGTCACCTTCAGGTCTCCCTAGCATCACAGGGTTTTCTTTCTTTTTTATCTTCTTATATCTAATATATAAAAATCAAAGTTTGTGTGTTTGTGTCAGGCAGACGAAGACCTCATATGTCTGGCTGCCTGAGAAGATTCTATGGAATCCTGGAGTTTGCAGTTCAGGGAGGGGCCTTGAGAATTCTCAGCCAGAGAGCTCTTGAATAGGCCGGCTGCTATGGAGATGAGGCCTAGCAGCAAGGAGGAGGGCAGTGTATTTCCCTCAGGAACCCAGCCTCTGTCTGTTAATAACTCCGAATACAGATTGGATTGGGGAATATGGGAAAAAGTTACTGGACAAGACAGTTTGGGGAATTAGAGACACAGCATCTCAAATCTTTCTAACAAGCATTACCTATGAGAAAATAACAACACTGGGTATATGTGCTAGTACCTATAGATAGGTAGATATTTAATCAGCATTCCCCATCCCCTCTGGTTACAGAACTGCCAGGCAGAACACAACCTTGACAGAAACAAAATCAGGGTGTGGTGGTGAAGTGGCAAGATCAAAACAGGAGAGGAAATTTTGAGAATCTGCAATCTTTCTACTCCTTTGACAGAAAAAGAAAGGGAGGGGGAATGAGGAGCAGGAACAGGGGAGGTGGTAAAGAAAAAACAGATATGTCTGAAGGAGATACAAAGAACAGAATAAGAAAGGGATTTTGCTTTCAGCTGTATTATAGCCACCTCAAAAACAAAACAGCCCAACTAGAACCTGGAAAGGCAGGAGAAAGTATGGTTATAAGGACAGGTGGTTAAAAAGATTGAGGGGAAAAAAGAACACCCAAACAACTCCACTTCCTGGTCTGAAAGGCTCTTTAACGTAAAATGAACAACAACCAACAAGAAAAAGCTTTTAAAAACAAACAAAACAAAAAGGATTTTCAAGGTTAAATTCAAACCATTTCTGCCCTACACTGTTATAGTGCTATTATTCCACTTTTAACCTCCCACAGCATCCTGGGGTTTGGAGTTTAGGGGAGAGGGATTTAGAATTCTCAGCCAAAGAGCTCTTTGGCATCAGGAAACTACAAATCCCAGAAATCGACAGAAAATTGGAAGTGGAATAATAGCAGTACAACAGAGTAGTGCAGAAATGGCTGTCATTGGTCGCATTTCTCTCCCCCTGCTTTCCTTTCCTTTCCCTTTTATTTATTTATTTTGGCCGAGGAAAGCTTTGTTTACTAGATTTCTCTAAGCCTCTTTGCTCAGACAGTCAGTATTCTTCTTCTTCTTGCTGTTGTACTAGTTACGCTGTCATGGTTTGCCCTTTCAGGCAGGGACCTATGACCGACATCTGTGGACAACTAGTACTACAGCTCTGGAATCATTGGGTTTACCTTCTGTCGCTAAGGAAAGCGTTCTCTCCTAAATTGAGGAATTGAGAATTTGGCAATATAGAAAAAAAAAACCTTGAGTGAGGTACAACTCTTTTTTATTATTTCAAAGAGTTAAACCCATTTTATATTCTTAAAGTTAAAGATAAGAGGAGTATAATTAAGTGTTTGAAGAGGTACAGATAAATAATCTCACTAAGCCTGGCAGAACAACCCAAGTCCAATGCAACAGTATGAGGAGATCTACCTTACAGTCTAAAGTCCCTGACATATATATGAGGCCAGATATGTGTGTGTGTGTGTGTGCATATATGGCCTCATTCTACCTCATTCTATGGCCTTACATACTTTTTCTTATAAGGCAATAAGTTTTTCTTCTAACAAAAAGGAGTGGGCTAGGGACAAGTACCAGCATCTTATGGGAATTGAAACCAGGCCCTTCCTACCTAAAATGGGGCGAGTCACATTTTGTAAAATATTCACTCTAGTCAGAAAACCACTCTTCTCAGTACTTAATCCTACTTCATTTTCTTACAAGACATAAGTTCTTCACAGTTAAGCAATCTATTGTGGCTTTCTGACAAGTTAGCAATTGTAGGTGTATTCAGGTGACAGCAAGCCAAGAATACTTGAGTCATCTTGTGCTTTCAGCTAAGCTGTTTCTTGCCTTCTTAGTAAATAAAAAAAAAAACATATGTTCAACCTAACAAGACATTTAACTGATCTTTTCTCATGTTATCTGGAGTCTATTTCTGTTTGTATTTCTGCTGAGAATTATTCTTTCTTGCAACAGCTGCTGTCAGTCCTCCCAAGATGAAATGGCAGATAGGACCAAACCCAGGAACTGGCTTCAGTGGCCATGGGCAACCCACTGCTATGTCGGGTAAGACAATAATAATTCCTGGAAGCAAATTTTATCCACATAGTCCTGAAATTCTTCTTTATCAAAAGTGGCAGTAAGATCATATAACGCTCTTGGCACTCCTTGAATAAACGGAGGCATTGTCAGCGTTGGCAGCAAAGGAGATCTGTAAGACTGAAAACTCTAGGAGGGACCAATGGCATATTTACAACATTAGAACTATTCACACTTGTTTATACAGGACCTGAAGGACAACCAAGGCCATTTCCACAGTCGACTGTTAAAGCGCTATTGTTCCACTTTCAACAGCCTATGGCCCTCCCTAAACTGCAAACCCCAGAATTCCATAGGATGTTGGAAAGTGGAAGAATAGCGCTATAACAGTTGAGTGCAGAAATGGCCTGGATCATCTAGACAGTGGTGAGAATGAACCAGACGAGGTCTTATTTGCTCAAGGCCTTGAGCCTGTGACAATGCTTATGGTAATAAATGGTCTTAGGCGCATGTGTCAAACAGAAGGCCCGTGGGCCGAATCCAGCCTGCCAGGCCATTTCATGTGGCCCTTGCACCTCTCCTGCAGCTGTGGCACTCCCCCTGCCTGGTGACCCCAGTCTCCACATTGCAGGCCCCCGACTGTCAGTATTCTGAAGAGGGGCCAAGCAGCCAACATTCTTGATCTACTTCTACCTGCTCTCTGTCCAACTCTTGCGAGCCATGCAGAACGCTCTGCGTGGCTCACAAGAGTTGGACAGAGGAGCAGGCCGAAGTAGAAGTAGCTTGCAAATGCTGGCTGCTGGGCCCCTCTTCAGACTACTAGCAGTCAGGGGCCCACAGTGTGGCGATTGGAACACCAGGTACCTCTCTGTACCTGGTGTTCCAATTGCCACACCGTGGGCCCCCGACTGCTAGTAGCCTGAAGAGGGGCCCAGCAGCCAGTACTTGCAAGCTACCTCTACTTCGGCTTGCAGGGAGGGAGGCAGAAAAAGCCACGGGGAGGGGGGAGTGAAAGAAGCCCAGAGAGGGTCTGTGGGGGGCCAGAAAGAGGCACAGACCAGAGCACAATTATTTCTTCTGCCTGTCTCAACTGGAACCAAAACGTTAAACAAAGCTAATGTAATAAACAGTGCTTGCTAATATTTGTCTGATGATTAAAAAAAAAACTTTGTTTTCAGAACTAATTTTTCAATAAATTGTACAATAGTTGTACATTTGAATATCTGCTTGCCATTATTTTTCTTAGACTTCTAGTTTCAGAGCTAATTATTACTAAAACCTAATAATCAAATGCGGAGGCAATTATTTGATAAGATATATTTATATAGTCTTACAGATACAACCGGTCCTTTGGGGGCAACCATAGTGCTGATGCGGCCCAAGAAGAAATTGAGTTTGTCAGCCCTGCTCTAAGGGCAAATCAAGCCTGAACTTTTCGTAGAAACAGAATGGCCAAACTGAGGCTATTGTACTTTGGTCATCCTATGAGATGAGGTGGCTTGTTAGGAATGATGTTCTCTAAAATGGAAGGCACATGTGGGTAGACTTCATCAGGGAAGCCATGGCTGCCTTGAGTCTACAAAACCAGTGCAGGGCTGTTGATAACAGAGTGGCTTTGAGTCCCCTCATTCATAGGGTAGCCATAAGCTGAACCTGACTTGATGGTAATTAGCAAGACCAACATAACAGCATTCATACCTATGACTAACTGGCTATTTTGCCCTTTTTAACCTGTTAAATTGTTTAATAACATTTCTAGCATACTTAACAATTTTGTTTTAAATTACTCAGAGGTTAAATTCTTTAATTTTATTGTATGCTACCCTTATATCTGGAAGAGACTAGAAAGGCCATCCAGTCCAAGCCCATTCTGCCGTGCAGGAAGATGCAGTCAAAGCACTAGAGAGACTCTAATATGCTCTCTTGGAGGGCTGTTATGCTCTAGTCATAGCACAAGAAGGGAAGACTGCCTCTTGCATATTTTCTACATGTCACATCTTCTGCTAGGATTCCGTTATCAGTGGTGTGGTTTTGGAAAGGAGTGTTGAAGTCTCTTGACAAAAAAGTAGGTACAAGAGGGATTCACTTTATTTGTCTCTGTGAAACAGAAAGCAAGATAATGGAGCCTCCTGCTAGAAAACTGGTGGGCTGACTTGATAGCCAAAATTCAAGGGCTGATAGAAATACTCTACATGCTTACAACTTCACATAATTTATGAACTGAACTTCTTTCATTACAAACTGGATATCCTTCAAGTGGCTTTCTGCTCAGTCTTATCTGTCCTGGGCAAATTAGCTTGTTTGTTTATAATTTATTAAAATATTTATTTTCCATTCTGTAGCATTGGATCTCTATCTGGTTTGCAGTAAAAACAATTTATACTGTTTAAATTTAAATCCATAAAAATACATTTTTAAGAAAGGTTCTAAAAAAAGAAAAGTCAACAATTAATTTGAAACAGAGTAATTTAAAAGTTAAAACAGCATTAAACCCTGTATGCATACAGATTTGGATGAAAACATGAGGCCCCAAAGGCTTTAGTCAAAAAAACTTGATGCTGGTAAAAAACTGAAGTTGGTCACAATCAGCTTCCTTCAACCTGGGTTTATCATGATCAGTGTGCATGGTATTTTAATGTGGCAAATAATAAGGTTGGTCCTTGCCCTGAGGCATTCAGAGTTTTAAAAATAAATGTGGCTTTTTCTTTTCAGTTTCCTTCCCCTTAACTGTTCAGAGATGCATCTTGAGATCTTGTGCACACAAGAGTAAATGTATACTCTAAAGTTGGAAGTTGTCCACCAATGAAGAAGGACTCAAATGTTCTAGCCCACCTATATTTTAGCCACTCTGTCCCAGTGGTGGCTTCATTGTCAGTGGAGTGGTGAATCTAATTTAATCCAGGTTTAAAATGCACTCTCCAAGGTGCTGAGCTCTAGTCCTAGATAACTTCAGCACCTTAGACAGGACCTTTAAATCTAGCCAAAACCTGGAATGGACTCACAACACCACTGACATGGAAGCCACCAGAAATTACTACTGTCCCTCTCAATCTTGCCGTTTTATCCTAAAGGGCAAAGAAAATGTGGAATACTGAATGGAAACCTGTTTGGAAAATGGTGTAGTTCCTGTCCTCACCTGTAAAGGCTGGTAGCTCTTGGCTTTCATTCATGGAAAGGCAGAGCACTTTAAGGAGTTATGGTTTGTGTGCGAAAGCCTTGTGTTGCTTACAGACAATGTGCGTTATTTCTTCATGCATTGATATAATCGATGAAAGATCTGTAGCGGGGTGGAAGGAGAAATTGGCTCTCCAAATGCTGTGGCCAGCAACTCCCATGAGCAGTATACATTATGCCCAATAGTAAGGGACTGTGGGAGTTGTAGTCCAAAATATCTGGATAGTCTGTGGATCTCCAGCCCCAGCATAAATGATGAATCTTATTTTACAAAAGAATAACCCTGTTTAGCTGTTGCTGCAAAAACAGGAAAGACTCCTATAGCACCATAGAAATGAACTTATTAAAATAGCACAAGTTTTTTTGGGGGGGGGGCAATGGGGTTAAGGCCCTCTTTTCCTTCCTTGCTTAATTAAATTAGTTAATTTATATTTGTCACACCTTTCATTGCTTCATTGACGTTGGTTAAAGTTTTGTTGTGTATGTGATTCCAGACTCACACATCTGTATGTTCAAACATCTCTCTGGGTGAAAAGTGGATAAACCTGGTGTGGGAAGAGACAGCTCTTTCAGACTTTTAGCAACATACAAATTCCAAAGGGAAATGACATGAAGGTAAGAACAAAAATCCTTAAGATTTGTTTAAAACGGGGGTGGACAAAGTGTGGCCTGGAGGCTGTATACGGCCCCTGGAGCCATTTTTGTGGGTCCCAAGGGCCCCTTAGCATGTTTTTTTTTTTTTGCAAAAGCTATTTCCCAAATATGATCTCTAGGGGGTAAAGGACGTTTCCACCTATTTAAGGCCCCCCTAGACCTATCAGTGATCAAAATCAAATTTTGCAAAAAAAATTCAATTTTTTTTTTGTCTCAAATGCCCTGTGAGGGCCCATGAAGGCCTAAAAGCATCTTGTTGTGTGTCATACAGGGGAAAACTGGAGACCAAGTCTCAGACAGTCTAATGTGTCCCCCTAGTTTTCCACAATTTCCCGCCCTGTCTTAGAATATTCCCCCCCATCGTCATGTTGTGTCCATTCTAAATTGGTGCTGGAAACAAATTAAGCAATTCATCCTCATTTCTTGTTACATTATTTGAGAAGTAACCTCTAGCTATGACTTGTTACAATGTTGAGAAAGTAACTCGTTCTGTTATTTTTTGAGCTGCTTGTTCTTTTCAATTAATTTTCTTTAATTTTTTTTTTTTGAGAAAAAAAATACACCACAGTTTAGGATTTATAAGAGAATGGCATAAAACATCCAAAATCCTTCTCAAAATGTTGCTCAGAAACACCCCTAAAAAGTAACTTTTGAAACAAACCTGCAGTTGTTACATCCTTCAGGTACGTCAATAAGATAACATCACTCTTTTGAAATGTGACCTTGGTACACATTACACAATTTCAAAGTGACAGTTCTTCCTCTTTTGTGTGACCTTGGCACACACAAATCTAAGGCTGCGCAAAATGTTCATAGAATCCTAGAGTTCGAAGAGACCCTAGAGGCCATCCAGTCCAACCTCTTTCCTGCTATGCAGGAAGACACAGCCAAAGCCCTCCCTTTGACAGATGGCCCTCCAGCCTCTGTTTAAAAATTTCCGAAGAAGGAGGAGACTCCACCACACTCCATGGAGGCGGCAGCAGATTCCACTGCTGGACAGCCCTGACCGTCAGGAAGTTCTTCCTGAGGTCCAAGTGGAATCTCTTTTCCTTCAGCTTGAATCCATTGCTCCGTGTCCTGGTCTCTGGAGCAGCAGAAAACAAGCCCACTGCCTCCTCGACAGGACATCCCTTCAGATGTTTAAACATGGCTATCATGTACCCCCTTAACTTTCTGTTCTGCAGACTAAACATACCCAGCTCCCTAAGCCACTCCTCACAGGGCTTCAGGGCTTCTTGGTCCTCCACCATTTTGGTCGCCCTCCTCTGGACATGCTCTGGCTTGTTGCATCCAGTATCACCAGTGGACGTGATGGGCACACCCCCACACTGTTGTGGGTGCACAGACATTGTGTTCATTGGAGATAATGGGATGTAAGGATTTGCTGCTTTTTGTTTTACGCAGGGTTCCTGGAACAGAATCCCTGTATATATGGAGGATTCATTATAATTACATTACCAGACAGCCGTGGAGGGTCAAGTCTCTCCCTCCTCTCCCTGCATGGTGTGTGGGGGGTGCTGATCCCCTTTCAGGGGGACCCCCTGAGTTGCAAGGACCTGAGATGTAGGCAGAATAACTGCTCACATTATTGAGCAGGCGTTGGAAAGCAGTCATCCCTTTGAGCGTTCTCTCGTGTCCTGGAGTAGCCACTTGCGAGCATTATAAGGAGTTACATATTCTGTTTTGCAGGGAAGTAGAGTGCTCTCCTCCAAGTGTTGTAGAACTGGAGCTCCCAGTAGCCCCAGCCAGCATGGCGAGGAGTGCTGGGAGTTGCAGTGGACAACACCTGGAAGCCTGCGGTTTGCTCACCGGGCAAGTCAGAAGGTGAAAGGTATGGGAATGGCTCCCCCTTTTGAGTGTCTGCCTGCAGCAAAGGTCAAGAAATGCGAGGTGCGACGACTGCTGGCTAAATTTCCGTCCGAAATCTGCGAGGAAGCGCGCGGGAAAGGGTTACGGAAAAGGTGCCGTGGGGAGCCCCTTGCAGCCTCGGTTGCCGCCCGCCCTGGTTAGTGCGCATGCGCTAGATGAGAACGAGCAGGTATTAAATCTTCATGCGGGGGCTGGAGAGTTGTACGCACGCGCCTAACTCCTGTTGCTCTGGAAGGGCGTGGCTGGCAGACGTAGGACGTGCTTGTTCTTTCTTTTGTTGTCACTTTGCGCATGCCCTTCAGCGAAGTCCTCTGTTCACGTGCGGGGGGCCTCGGCAGCCCCGGGGCGCGCACGCGCAGAAAGCGCGGGGAAGTCCGCGGCCCCCTGTTGGCCTACAGCGCTATCGAGGGCAGCGTTCAAATGTCGGTGGCTCGGGGAGCTTTGGCGGAGCCTCCATTACTCCCGCCTCACGTCTGCGCATGCGCGCGCCTTATCTGAAGGGGAGAGGGAAAAAGGGGGGAAAAGAAGCCCCGAGCGAGCGGGCATTGTGGCGGCCATGGAGAGTCCGGGCCCGCCCTGAGGGACGAGGGCGGTAGGAGCGACGAGGGCGACGACGACGGCTCCCCTCATGGCTGCCGCGGCGCCGGCTCCTCCTCCTCCGCCTCCTCAGACGAGGCCCGCCATGGCGGCGGCGTCGCCTGAGGAAGGGCGTCGTCACCGCCGCCTTCTCCGGCAGGAGCAGCGGCGGCGGTCGGAGGCGCGGGCCCGCCAGGCCGCCTTGTGGGGCCGGGCGCGGAGCCTCTGCCGCCGCCTGCGGGCGCTCCAGGCCCGGCAGGTGGAGCGGCACGTCCGGCAGCAGCTGGCCGGGCTGGCTCGGAGCGTGGCGGCCGCTTCGCCGTCCTCGTCTCCGCCTCCCGCTGCCCCTCCGTCCCCTGCCGTCCTGGGCTCGGAGCTGCGGCGCCTGGCCGCGTCCGCCACCGCCCGCCTCCGCGCCGCCCAGCGGGCCTGCGACTCGGACGCCACCGACAGCGCCAGCCTCTCCTCGGCCTCCTCCTCGGCGTTCTCCTCCTCCTCCGCGTCGTCGTCGTCCTGCTCCTCGTCGGACAGCGAGAGTCCCGAGGCGCCGCCTCCTCCCTCCGAGCGCCCCCTCGACCCCCGGTAAGACCCTCTGTCGTGGGGAAACTTGGCTGGTCGCCCCGGGGAAGTGGGGTGGCGAGCGAGGAGCCCCGCTTTCACCCTCTCCCCCTCCTCGGCTGCCTGGGAGCGCTTGCTATTGTGCCTTGTTCTCACAGTCACCCTGTAGGGAAGACTTTTGGTTGTGTTTTCGACTTACAGAGATCCTAAGGCGACCCTTAGGATTTGTTCAAAGGGGCTTTCTTTTCCCTGAGGCCGAGAGAGTGTCGCTTGCCCAGGGTCACCCAGTGGTTTCCACGGCCGAGTGGGGGCTCGAACCCTGGTCTCCAGAGTTGTAGTCTAATGCTCAGCCGCCATACGGTGCTGGCTCTTGTAAAGAAGATGGCTTTTTATTTATTTAAAGTATTTATTGCCTCCTCTCCAACCAAAAAGGCTCTCAGAAGGACTTACAAATAATTGATCTGGCAGTTTCCTGTTGTCAAGCTTACAGTCTAAATATATTTCTTCCCCGCATTTATTTAAAAAGCAAGGAAATTGTGGCTGATGGTGTTTCTTGCCTCTAAGCCTAGCAGAAAAGAAAAAAACCAACAACAACTCACCCTTCTGAGTGGCCACCCAGCAGACCCCCATGTGGTGCCTTCAAGCTGCATGGTGGCCAAAAAGCTGCGTCATGATTTCCACGTTGAAAGGTAGATCCAGCCGCTTCGGTGCCTCGTTTCATGTTCTGTGCATGTCTTGGCTGACTCTGGAGGTATGGCAAAGCTTGGCCCCTTTTTTGCCGAAGGTGTGGGTGTCTGGCTCTTTTGTGTGCATAAAGCTACCGTGTGCTTCAGGTCACACTGTGTACAGAAGTTTGTCCTACAAATGCACGTGGAGGTGGTCTGACTCAAATTCTGCCTTCTTCAGGCTAATATTTGCATAAATGTAAGGCAGAGATAATTGGTTTTTGTACATCCATGTAAAGTTGCCTGGGGTTCATAGGGTTTTCTTAGGTAGGGAATGAATGTCATTGCCTTCCTCTGAAATAAAGCTTGGCAGTCTCCCACCCAAGTCTTAACTGGCCTGACTTTGCTTAGCTTCCAAGATCAGGTCTTCATCTTGTTGTCTTCAAGGTATTTTGGCTTTGTTGTGTTGATTAGGATGTCAGTATGATAAGGAGAGGCCTTTTGGAACTCCTGTCCACCTGTAAAGCTAGCAGCGAGCACATTGGTCTCCCTTTGTCTAACCCAGAGCTTTCCATGTTGTTGACACGCTTTTTAGACATGCATTATTTCATGACACAGTAATTCAGTTTTGCTAGCAAACCGGAGTTTAAACTACCCACGTATAAGAGACACAGACACGTACATAAATCGTAATAACAAAATGTATGGAGACACAACATATCTCATGAAAACCTTTCATGTATTTTTAAAAATATATGCTTTATAAATAATAACATACATTTCCCAGATTGTAGGTGACACACCTACACACTTCAAGCAACACATTAATGTGTCACAGCACACTGTTTGGAAAGCCCTGGTCTGACCTTTCTCACAGGGTTGCTAGATGGATAAAATTAGGTAAGAAGAAAGCATGCCCTGACCTCAGTTCCTTGGAAAAAGAGTGAGGTCACAATAAACAAATGCATTAGCTTTAACTTCCTTGCAGGTAAAATCTTATTTCCTTATCTCAGGGTTCATTCTTAATTACCACTTTCATTTTAATCCTGAATTTCAAATTACTTCAGTGATGTTTGTAGGCGAAAGTATTAAAAAAACCCCCTCTGTATTGTGTCTTTCAACTTGACAGCTCTTGGAGTGGGTAAGGAATTAAAAACAGAAAAAAGAGAGCACCAAGCACCTTGAGAGAGTGGTTGAGCCTTGGACATAATTCTGGAGACCAGGGTTTGAATCCCTGCTTGGCCATGGAAACCTGCTGGGTGATCTTGGGCATGTCACACTGTCTCACCCTCAGAAGAAGGCAAAGACAACCCCTCCTACCCCATAAATCTCACCAAGAAAGCCCTGGGATAGGTTCACCACAAGTTGGAAAAAACTTGAAGTCACACAACAACAACAGAGCAGCCTGGTTAGCAGCAGCAGGATGACGTAATAAAATAGCGGCAGAGACATTTGAGGGGCAGGGAATGGACTTGCTGTTTCCTATTTTCTGATAAAATTATTGGTTTTGTGAGGAGAAACTAGCATTAGCATAACAAAGAAGGACGTTAGTTTCATGTTATGTGTCTTTCATGTTAGATGTCTTTGTCCAATAACTGTTTTAACAATGGTTTGTTGAATCACCCAGAATCTGACTTGCAAAGTAAGCATTCATGTGTATGGGCCTTTTTAATTTGTTTGGTTTGTTTTGATTTGCTTGTGAATTTATGGGGACTCAGAAGGGTTTTTTGTGGTGGGTTTACAGTGTTCATAAGTCATCTGAGAGTCAGTCCTGTGTGTGACCTAAGAGCTTTCTTTACTGTAGCGTATTGTTTGCCTGTGTCTTTGGAGGTGTATGGTTCATAGGGCCTTGAAGATATTGGTGTAAAAAATTTTGCCTCCGTTTTTGTGTTATGGAATGTACAAGTTTTGTGGGGTGCATTTTGGAATTGGGGTATTCTTTTGCTGTACGTGTTTTCCTGAACATCGCTAGCTTTCCTGCTGCGAAAAATGTATGTCTGTTTGTTGTAGTTTATGTGGGCGAATATGTGGTTTTGCATTTGGAAGCCATGGGCACACGTTAAGACTACTGCTCTAAAGACTCTGTCTGGTGAGCCTCCTCTGCATTGGCAAAACAAGACAACTGGAGTTAGGGATTGACATGGTGAATAGTGTAAAAAGATGGTACATATTGGAGAAGGCTGTCCTTTTGGAGTGGGGGAGCAGTTTGGTTAGGACTTCAGGTTAAAATGAACAGCTTGAGTTGATAATGTAATAATGTAATTGTTCGTGCACTCTCTGTAAAGCAAGCAAGATTGGAGTAATGTGTCCGTATTTAATACCCAAGCTGGTAGGGGTGTTTTGTACCAGTGGAACTTTCCAAACTCTTTTTTTCATGGCCAGCATGATGTAAGGGTGTGTTCTAATAATCAAGTGGGAGGTAACCATAACATCCAGAAAAGACATAGCTAGTTAACCAGCTGTGTGTTATGTTGGGTTGAAAGAGGGGTGAGCCAAGAGCCCTTATCTTGGAACTCTTTGTTGTCACTCCAGGCTGTGCTTCACTCCTGATTGTATAAACATACCAAGTTCTGAATTGAGTGTAAAGGTTATTAACTAGGTAAATAAACTTTAAGATAAAGCCCCATATAATGAATATTTGCAGAGCACTAGATGCTCTGGTGGGGTGCATCCATAGTAGTTTACTATGCTGGATTTGAAGCTGGGCCTCTCCATTCCACATTCTGTCTTCTTGCTGTTTGAACCCAAGGGAAATGTGACCTACCACCAGTCAGTTGAAACTCAATTGGTTGGTGGTAGTTCATATTTTCATAGGTCTATTTCACATTTTTATTGCACTTTGCTAGAACCATCCCATAGAATCGTGGGATTTGAATTGTGGTCTGCAGAGTCGTAGTCTAGTGGTCAAACCTCTACACCACACTTGTTCTCTTGAAGGGGTAAAGAACTACAAAAACATGGATTCTAATGTGGGTAGCCAGCCAGAGCTCACAAACCACTGTGCGGGTATTCAGATTCTGTAAACTTCTTTATCTGGTAAAGCTGTAATCAAAGCAAATGGGGGAAGAGGCAGGAAACAAGTAGCAGATCATAGCAACAGAGCATGCATGTTTTTAACAGTTTGAAGATTTTTTTTTTAAATGGAAGGGCTGTAGACATTCAAATCAGGTTCTAATGATTCCTGAGATTGTTTCAGTTTATATCCAGGGTTTTTCCAAATTTTGCTAGCTATAGCAAACAAAGACTACTAATTTTCAAAAATATAAAATGCAGCTTTTTGCTCAGTCATTCCATCTTTAAGTGAAATAGATATTCCCTTGCTATGGGAAACAGGAATAAAGAGCTGTTAGAGATTTGTTGTTCTGACAAATCTGAAGATGGTTTCACAATATGCACTATGCAGAAAAGATGAATGGAAACCATTAGTTTCGTCTAGATGTAGAGGATAAGCTCTCAGAGAAAGATGTCTCAGCTTCAGATAGCAGAAGGTTAGAGGAAAACAATATTGAATCCTACTGGTTTAAAAATTTTTTTTTCGAGTTACAAGAATCAGTTTCCCCCAGTATATTTTCTTGGAGGTTAAGTGCAAAGAACTTGTACTAGGTCCAGGAGGAAAAAGAAAGGCCCATGGGGGATTTCAGAAGGGAAGTTGAGTGATCTAAGCAACGTCACATATACTTTTGGCAGCAGGAATTATGATCGTAAGATAAGTTAACACAAAGTTCACAAGTTTCCAGCCCCCTCCTTTTCTTGCGTCCGCAGAAGACCTGTGTGGAGTGTTGGGGACCCATCGTGAATAACGGTGCGGTGCAAAAATTTCAAAGTGGAGAAGGGATAGAAAACTTAGTTTCTGTGAATTTCCTTATGTTGGTTAACGTAAAGACGCAAGATTAATTTGGGATAATCTCACCTCCCCCAAATACTGCACATCCTACGGTCTACAGAAGCCCCTCCTGGGCTCTCTAGAGGGTGGCTCCAGTGAGAAGCCTGAGTTAATTTACCCTCTGATCGAAGCAGAGTCCTGGGAAAAGGTGAGGGGATCAAGATGAAATAATGTGAGGAAAGCAAAAGAGAAAGAAGTTGCAGTATTCAGGGCAGGAGAAGACCACAGACTTGTTGCTGAAGGGCCAAAGATAAGGAGCTTGGTGCGTTTTTTAAAAAATGTTTTACAAGGGAAGAGTGAGAGGGGAGCTTGATCATAGGTTTGATTATAGCTAAAAAAGGAAAGAAGGAGAGATGGTGTCGTGCATCAATGAAGAAAGGGTGTACAAGGAGAAGAGGGCTTCAGAAGATAAATGACAAGCAGCAGTATGGTAATTGTGGAAACTGTCTTGTCGAATACACCAGTGTTTAGTCCCTCCCAGTACTTTTACATGGCATGATGACATAGAGCAGTGGTTCTCAACCTGTGGGTCCCCAGATGTTCGTGGACTTCAGCTCCCAGAAGCCCTGAGCATTGACCATAGTGGCTGGGGCTTCTGGGAGCTGAAGTCCATGAACATCTGGGGACCCACAGGTTGAGAACCACTGACATAGAGGTCCTCGCTACCTGTTGCAAATACAGTACTCTCAGTGATAAAAAGGATGGCTGTGGTTTGTGTCAATGTTCGCTTCCTCCTGTTGCTCTTCAGAGCTGTTATATGTGCAAGGCTTAATTGCTGGATGAGAACAAGCTTGCTTTGAAGCCACCTTGAATCCTTTGCAGGGAGAGAAGTGGGATATACATTAAATAACAAGGGACTACCCAGTTTATTACCCTGTTTCCTATAGCAACCAAGCACATATTTGAGAGAAACCCACAAGCAGAGCAGGAAAGCAGTGGTTTTCTTCCAGTGTACTTCAGTTACTGTTAGCTGGAGACATGCCGCCTTTGATATGCTTGGAAGTAGCAAATAGCTGTTGGCAGCATTCTCCCTGAATATGCCTAATCTGTTTTTAAAGTCTTACAAATTGATGGCCATCACTACAGCGAATTGCTGTGTGTTCCTGAGTTTAAGCGACTCATGGTCTTACAAGGCGTCATTCATGGCACCTAGCTGTTTGTTCTGCTTTTCCTCATGAAGGAAAGGACACTTTAATTCTGCTATGTACTTAAAACATCTCTTTTTAAAAGGTTTGATTTTTGTTGCTAAAAACAATTGGTTTGGGAGATGGTCTGGGAAAGTACAATTGGGAATTGCTGCTTTTAATAAGCATTGGTTTTTGCTACACCCTTGTCACTTGTGTGTTTCTCATAAACAGAACTATGAAGAAAAGTGTGAGGAAGTGCCTTTAACAATGTGTAAATGCTTGTTTTTCAGACGCCGCCTAGCCGAGCACCAGTGGGCAGTGGAAAGAGCAGCCATCATCTGTCGATGGACATGGCTGCAGGCTCAGGTTACAGACTTGGAGTATCGCATAAGGCAACAGACTGATGTTTACAAGCAGCTCCGTGCCAACAAGGTAGGGCAGTTTCATTCTTGTGGACACTCATGTACATGCATTGGAGTGGGCTTTGTTGCTAGTCCTCTGCATTGAGTGCTGCACTTGTATACTTTAAGTTGTTTCCAATTTATGGCAACCTGAAGACAAACTTGTCATGGGGTTATATTGGCATGGTTTATTCAGAGAGGATTTGCCGTTGCCTTCCTCTAAAGCTGAGAGTGAGACTTGCTCAAATTCAGTGTGTGAGTTTCCATGGCTGAGTGGGGATTTGAACCTTGGTCTTCCAATCTTACTCAAACCACTACACTGGCTGCAGACACATGGAAAATGGTGGCTGGTAGAAACAGTTGTCTGTATGATTTGGCAAGAGTTTTACCTGGTATCCCCTGTGTTGATGTTGATGACTTTACTTCAGCTTTGAACCAAAAGGTTTGGTTGGTAGTACGTCCAGTCCTTCAGGTTTGTTTCACATTGATTTGTATGTAAAATGGAACAAAACCAGCAGTTTTCTGGAAAAGTACAGAAGTCAGTTGTTAACTTCCATAGAAATGTTTGTAATCTAATTGTCAAGTTTGATCAAAATGCACTTACACGTATGCATTCTAGATCAAAATATACAGAAAACTGAAGTGTATGTGTGAGAGATGCCCAAAAGAGTTGATGACTTGGACCCAGAATCATACTGTGTCTTAGTTTTGCTAGGTTAGATAACACACCAGTTTGGTAATTTTGTGATCAAGACTGTGGATTTGAATAGCATAATAGACCAGCAGACACTTTAAGTTGTGGTGTAGAAAAGGCATTGCAGAAGAGTCCCAGAGTCTTCCTCTTACATAATTCCCTTTCATAGTGGGGTTAGTTTGAGAACCTAGGAGTCTAATACCAGATATAGAAGTTTGTATTCATGCTGTGTGTATGTGTGTGTGTTCAGCCTCTAAGGAAACAGGTGAGAGAGGCAAGAATTTTGTACAGAGAGCTTGGTCCTGAAACTAAGTCTGTGTTTCAGCTTGCTGTTTCCTCCCCATTTAATTTTTTTTAACATTAATGTCCTCCCAAGCTGAATAAGATTGACATGTTCTTTCGTGAGTTACTTTGTGTTGTACAACCCTAACTAATCAACAACATTAAATGTTTGTAAGTTTTTATTTGGGATGTAAGTATTTATTCTTAGCTGCTTTAAATAAGAGCTTAAGGGAAACGATTAATTTCCTCTTTATTCCTTAGGGCCCTGTCGTCTTGGGAGATCTCCAGTACGAAAGTGTGAAGAAACAGCCGAGTCCGTTGAGTTCTGCCAGGAAAACTAAAGTACTGTCATCCTCCCCTTGCCACCTGAAGGTGCCTCCTGGGGACAAGCAGTGTAACCTGTCTCCCTGTTTCCCTTCCTACCTCCTGCCAAATGCAGAGAAACAGGTCAGTACATGGAGAGAGCATCCTCTTCCATACTACAATACAGCGGTATTGATCCAGAAAAAGAGATTGACAGTGTGTTGCCTCTTGTTCTTGAAAACTGCGTTGCCTTAGACTGTGTTTTGGGGGGGAAATGTACTTTTGATTTCTGAGTGGTTGAAATTTAATTTTTTAATGGAAAATTCCATTTAAAGTCCATCGAGGACTTAGTGCCTAGAAGGTAGCTTCCTTCAGGTCTTGAAATTTGGATCCCCCTCACACATGCTGCACTGCCTCAGATAAAGGAGAAGATGGTCTAATTGCATGCTGTACCCATGAATTTGTGAAAATTCTTCTTAGATGTTGCGTCAATAACTGGCTGGCTTTTATTCCATCTGGCCTCTCTTCTGCCTGCTGCTACTTCTTTGGTTAAATACAAATACAGTCTTAGTTTTTGTTCTGTGTCAGATAACTGATTTGTGTTATAATCCAGTAGGATAGTTTTATAAGAGAGCATGCACAGTGTAAGATTCTTGTTTAATTTTGTCTCTGGACTTTGTGATGATACACATAATTTGCGCTATTGCCAGAAGTTATTTGGGTCTCCTGCGGATGTTGCCACTTCGATCGGCAGTGGGCAGATTTCAGGCTTGCAACGATTTCCTTCTAGACCAGGTGGAGCCTGGTAGCACAAATACACTTTGTTTTAAAGAATTATGAGCCCAGGTATGTGTTCTGAATACCAGAACTACACAGAGCCCACATTTCTTATTCACCCTTGTATACCTCAGGCTTTCTTCGTTTCAGTAGTACAGTTTAGGGAGGAGGGAGTCATTCAGCAGTGGCTGCTGCTGAATAATTTAGAGGGTCAGAAATTTTTGTCAGTCTGTTGTAAAAGGACCTGGAGAGCTGCCAGTAGATTCTAAATTATCTTCTGCCTGACTTAGATTACTGGTTGCCTTGCAAAGTCTGTTGTAATGGAATTCTGGAGAAACTGTAACTCAGTTGCCCACCTGAGATTCTTTCCCCCAAAGCTATTAGATTACAGTGATTTATCCATTTGTTAATTCTGACACCCACACCTCTGAATGCTTTTGTTTTGATCCTTTTGCAATAATCCGGTGATTCTTAAGTTTGTATAAGTGGTTGAACTGAGGCTGAGACCAGTTAATGAGTCTAAAGTAACTTGAATTCTGGGGCTGAACCGGGATTAGAATCAAAGTTGAAAAATAGCCCTCAAACCTTTCACTGACTTCTCCATGCTGGTTTTCTGTAGGAGGGTGAATCTTTTCCTACTACTGCTTGACATGTGAAGGGCCCTCATTATTTTACTTCCTTTCTTCTGTCTCTTGTTCATCCCTAACTTTTATCGTGTGGCTTTCTCTTTCTTTTGCATTTTTGAGATACTCTGCTTGATGGCTGCCCAGGTGATGGTGATGGGTAACTTGGCAGCTGTTGTTCAGATACTTTTCCTCACTCAGTTCTGAGTTCTTCCAGAAATCTTCTCTCCCATTCATTCTGCCACAACTTGCACTTTTTATGCAGTACTTGATGGCTTTTCCTTTTTTATTTTTAAGTAATGAATGTGGTTGTCGTTTTGGAAGTATTCCTTGGCTTGAGGAAAGTGGCTTTTTCTTTTTCTATTTTTTTTGAGGTGGTCGGTTTAACACAGTGGTTCTCAACCTGTGGGTCCCCAGATGTTCGTGAACTTCAGCTCCCAGAAGCCCTGAGCATTGACCATAGTGGCTGGGGCTTCTGGGAGCTGAAGTCCACGAACATCTGGGGACCCACAGGTTGAGAACCACTGGTTTAACAGAACAAGTACTAATTCCTTTTTGTAGGTTATGGCTAAACTTATTAGTCCTGATACTGGAACAGCTGGGATTGGGACACTTGCTCTGCATCAGAGGTGATCATCTGAGGGAGGTATTAGCCTCACAGGAGACCTTGTTGGGCTGCTTCCCCACACACGTTCTCCCATGCAAAAGAAATAATTTTTTTTGCTCCCAAATGCCCTCCAGAGAACAATTTATGTCCAGGCAGGGGCTTTTTTTTAAACAACAGAGCTCAGTTATTATTTCCTAGGCCTAAAAGGACCCACGAAGGGGCAACAATGCAGTGAAAATGTCCCTCACACTCCCTAGAGGTCATTTTGGGGCAAAATATTTTTTGGGGAAAAAACACCCTTTTTGGCCCAGTGGCCTGTGACTGCGCTTTGCTGATTGCTGCTCTGTATAGCTTTATGTATAGAAAGTTAAGTGGAACTTGAGTAAATTTCAGAGAGGATTATCATCAGATCTTAACACTCAGCCTCTATTGACTTGTATAGCTACCTTCAGGCTTTAATTTTCAACCTGTTGTTTGAATGTCTTTTGTCCTATGCATTTGGGAATTTTACTCAATGAAATCATTTTTTTTTTGTCTGATTGGAGATACTGCTCTCACAGTCTTAAATCAAGTGGGGATCATGCAGCCTTCAGATGTTGTTAGATTGCAAATCCTGGGAATAGTAACTGATGGTGAGGAATGCTGGGAGCTACAGTCCAACAGCATCTGGAAGGCTGCATGATTCCTACCTCTTCACACATATTCTCTGCTTAAGCCTTTGTTACATTTTTTTATTGCTGTTGGTCCTGATGTTACACTCTGGGTTTATTATTTTGGGGGAGGAGTCTTTACTCCTGATGCAGAAGATGGAATACCATTTCCTAGGTGATGCTGTGGAAGCCAAACATAAAAGATGCATGTGTTCTCTTGGGGCAAGTGTGTCAAACCCTGCCCTGGCTGATGCTCTGTCTTCTATACTGTCTCCAGAGTTCTTTCTTCTGCCCCTGGTCTATTCATTAAAGTCAGATTTCTCTCCTCACAGTTATAACTCAGTCCTATGCATGTCTGTTTTGAAGAAAGTCTTCTTGGTTCATTTGAGTTAACCTGTGTTTCCACCTTTCAAAATCAGCTTTTTTTAAAAAAGAAATCCTTGGGTTGCCTTATTCACTGCTGGCTCATACACAGGTGCATCAAATGCCTGAAAGCAGAAGAACATGTGGTGCTGATTGTAACTTTCTTGTGTAATACATGCTGAGGTTTATGCATTTTCTGTTTGTGCATCTGTGATTGTTTATGCATCTTCCCTGCAACAAGACCTAGTTTCTTAAATGTCAAAAAAGGCTCAGCTTCCTTTGTCATCTTCAGATGTGTGGTTAGAAAACCTCAAATTAAGACTGTGTTGAAAATATCTTAGTTTTAAAGATGAATTGCCTGATAGTCTTTCTGTTAATTTTTATAGTTCATTTTGGTAGAGACAGTTGGTTTCTGTGTGTTGGTAATCGCTTTGCCAGATTTTGAGGGGCTGTTAAAATGTTGTATGTTTTCTGCCACTGTTGTTATACAAATAGAGTTTATCTAGAATGAACATTTTAGGGTTGCTTTCTTAATCCAGTGGCTTTTTGGTAATCATTGAGAGGGTTTTTGTTTTTTTGTTTTACTTTGTTGATATATCCAAGCATAGCTCCACATTTTAAAATCAGTTGTGTTTGGTATATTTATGGATCTTTTGAGCGCAGGTGAATGGAGAAGGTGACGAGGTGGTTCTCAGTTATCTTGGTTGAGATGGCAAACTACTTTGCGCTTTGTTAAATTGCTGCTTTTTTTTTATTCTTCTCCTCTTTCTCTCTACTTCCAGCCTGCCAAACAAGTCTTCTGATTTCTTTTTGTCACAAGACTTGCTTGAGTTTGAGATTTTATTTTTCTCTTGCAGAATTCTCGCCTTGCGCAGTCTTTAAGAAACCTTGTGTGTCAAAATCTCACCTGTACACCCATCAATGGGTCTCCAGAGCCCCCAAAAGCCTGCACATCACCCCATCAAGTCAACGGAATAAGTAACTGGTTAGTCCTCCTTTTCTTATAGGTTGATCAGTGTGATGTTTTGGAATTTGTCTTGCGAAGTAAATGTTGAAGGCCTCTACTAAGTTTAATGAAAAGAGACAAAAATGCAAAAGGGGTTCATTTGAGGGAAGATCTCTCCCAGATGGTTTACTGTAATTTTATATATTTTCAGGTTGATATTATGATTCAAAGTCTTGTGAAGCTTCTCGTGAGATATAGGAAATTAAATTGCTAGTATACGGGCCGTAATCTAGGCTTAGTAGTTATTCATGTGAGAAGCACTTTCTACATTTCTTTCTCTGTACAGTTCTCAAGTGAAGCCATGAGATTACTGTTTGGGGGTGAGAGGCTGTAGTCTGTGGGTTCTTGAGTTGCTATTTCTAGTCTGATGTCATCTTTTGAGGGTCACTGAGATTTCTGAAGGAACAATGATAGAAATACAGATTTTCATTGAAAACATCTCTTTAAAGCAGCTACTGACTGATTCAAATTTACCCCCTTTTGGTGTTTCTATCCACTATGGAATAACATTATAATTTTGTTCTTTTGTCAGACTGTAAAAGCACTCTTTTGGAATTGGCAGGTCCTAGCCCAGCTTTAATTGTAAGATTTACTCTTCTGTTACAGGAGTAGAAGATACTCTTTTCTCTTTGACTTTGAAGAAAGGCATTTGATTGTAAAAATGGTAAAGTGTTCAAAGACTGCTTGAGACTATTAGGCATAGGCAGAGCTCTATGAAAACTTGGCTTTAGTTGGAATTTCTTTTCTCTGTCTGAATTGTTCTCTGGTTTGTTTCATTACCTTCTCTTCTACAAGTAGTAGCAAGAGGTGGGACTGCTACCTGTAATTCTTCTGAGAAGCCACTTGGATGCAAGGGCCAGAGGTTACATGCAAAGGATAGCTTGCTTTGGCTTATTGTGAAAGAGAGCCTTGCTGTTCTTAATACCGGCTTTTCCTTGTTTCCTCTGTGGAAAAATGTCTGTTTTTGTATTGGATGTGGTTCAGAGTTCATACTTCCTGCCTGTTGGGCAAATAAAGAACATTTATTACTATTTTTATTATGGTCCGTCTAAGCTTACACATTTCTTTTACTTTCTTCAGGTTTTTGAAATTTGAATATTTTATGTGAATCTCTGCTTCTTAGTTATTTATTTTTGCCTTAGAATTTCAGAATGTTTGAAGATTCCAAAGGAACTTCTTTCTGCATGCATTTGAAGAGACATGACTATGACCATTGCAAACAGATTGCAGGTAGCGCTGAAGGTACAACAAGGGGAGAAATTAAAAGCTAAGAAAACATCCCTTCTGCTGCGTCGGCACTGTATTTCCAAAGATGCAAGGAACTAAGTCTTTTTTAATACGCTTTATTTAAAAAAAAAATCTGTGCAAGTGGGATTCCTGTTGCAGTGTCTTGGCGGCCTTGGTGGATCCAGTGTGGCCTGATCCATTTTTGAGGTTCTTATTGTGTTAATAGATTAAAGGAGCCTTGCTTCTTTCAACTTTTGTTTTCTCTTGTTCTTAGATGTGAAGCACATCTAGTTTGCTAAGTTTTTGAAGAGGAAGAACTCTCTGTGTGCGCGTGCATATTAAAATATGACACTTCCTGATTGAGAGCCATTCCTGCATTCCCCTAATTATGGTCCCTAATTTTGGGGTGACTTTTTATCCCCAAATTGATCAAAATGCCCCCCCGCTCCATGCACAAAACCAACTAAAAATGTAGCGGTTTGCTTCCTCCAACCCATCAGAGCTGCCCCACTGCCCAAAAAACCTAGAGGAAAAACCCCCCAGCTAAAATTAGGCAGGATTGATTATATTATTTCTGGTGGACTCCAAACATGCTGGTGCAACCCCTGGGTGGACACTGGGAGGGATAGCCCCCTGTGTAAAAGATCCCCAGATTATTTCTGGAGAACGAGCATTGGCTGTTGCTGTTGCCCATTTATGTCTATACCTCATGGTTACAAAATGGGAGGATGTGTGGCATCAGAGGATAAATGTTTGTGCTGTGAGGTTTTTTGTAATCAAGAGCCTGTTCTACCTAGGCAGGAAGTAGGCTGTGTTGTTTTGTGTATGATCCTGCTTGGTGGGAGGGAGTAACGTCTTAGAATGTAAGCTGTTTCAGCATTTTTCCCCTCCAGAATCCTGGTGGTACGTGTTATAACCAGCTGTTTGTCTCTCTGCTAACAGTGACACACTGCTGCCCGAGAGGAGGAGTGGCTCTGTTATGATGGCTTAAATTATGTTTTAAATTACATTAAGTGTGTTTCTGCCTGCTGTCAGGTCTTACAGCACAATGGGCCAAGAAGCAGAAAAAACACAGCAGTATTTTGCTTGTCACTTCAGGCTTTTCAATTTGAAGAGGTTTAATGCTGATGAAAGAAGTTCTGATCCCTTCTTGGCTTACTGTCTTTGCCAGACTGTTCAGGGGATACTTCTTTAGCCTTAAAAGTACTTGGCACAGCTTGCTTCAGTGGTTAAGTTTGCTTTTGTTTTTGTTTTGTTTTAAACATAAGTTGGTCACAGATATTGGTACAGCTGAGCTGTTAGGCTTAGTCTAATTTGGGTGATGGTGAGTGTATGTGGGTGACATTCGCCAGTTGTGCCCGTTCTTGCTGGGGCTAATTTATTTACAGCATCTTGCAAAACTGGAAGAGAGAGAATATTATGACTTCTGGAGAAGAGCAACATAAACAAGAACAAACAGCAATGATAGATACATGCATCTTAACGTAATCATGATTAATTTAAATCTCTCTGATTTCAGTGGATCTTCTCTAAGTGTGGCTGAGCCTGACTCAGCCTAGTAACGTTTCTCTTCCTTCTCCATCTGTGGTATTTTAATCCTGGCTGCCAAAAGTACCCCCCCAACACACACACACTGCTACATTAATGTGGGCGGGCTGTGCTAGTCATTGGTTAGGATTCTTGCAGATGTCCCTGAGTTGGAGTGGCTGAAACATGGTGGACAGAGTTGAGTAGATGCACTGCCCACAATCGCATGGGGGAAGCTGTGGGTCACAGCTGGTGAGTCCTGGGTGTTTTTGGTAATATGACTGGAAATATGGCCAGGCCATGGCCATGCTGCGGGTAGACCCTTTCACACAAACATATGAAAAGGCTTCACTTTATGTTCTTGCTTCGTGCCTTGTCCATCTCACCTCTGTGCTCCCCAGTGACACTTGAGGAAACCAAGAAGGTGGAATTTCAAGTCTTTCTGGGATGGGGATCTGTGGCTGTGTTGTCACTGTTCCGGGCTTCTTTCAAGGGCTGCTGTTTCTGGGGAGAATAATCTCATAAGTCTTTGTCCAAATGAGTAGTAGATTATTCAGGGAATAACGTGTTGGGTTTCACTTATGGCAGCAGGTCGTCAGGACAGGAAGGCAATGATGTGGAGTAGACATTTGCCTAGAAAAGTTGCCATCATGATGTTTTTCAACATACACTCCTAAAATTCATTCGGTTGAATCCCAGGGTGGCCTTCTGCTAGTGACAAGCCTTTTTAGCCCACTCGATAAGTTTTCCAACTTACTTGGTGATCTTTGAAGGAGAAGAGTTGACCCTAATTGAGAACTGAGAATTGAGAATGGGATTCCTTTATAGTACACTCAGTAGCAGCTGATTTGCAAGCCTTCTTAAAATTGAATTTTTAAAAGATTTACAGTTTATACCCCTCCATTTTTTTTATTTACTGTTTCTGATTCTGTAGAACAGTTCTCTGATATCATGTAACACTGCAGAGTAAGGGGTCTTCTGTTAGCTCTTACATACAAGTTTAGAGAATAGCAGTCATCAGTTTTTTCCTTCCTCACTCAGTTCTGTGGATGCAGGATGTCGGGCTGGGTCCAAAGGGTGCATGAGCGGAAGGCTATGCATTCACTAAATGTTTTCCTAGCTTTCTGTGTCCTCAAAAAAGTCTCTCCAGAGGGCCAAGAAACCTTCTTTAAGAGTGTAAGTTGCTTGCATACAGTGATTTTGCCTTTCCCTGGGATGTCCTTCCTGGCCTACTGTTCAGGAGGGCCCCTATTCTATGACTCTGGGAAGTTTTTTCTGACAATACAAGGGGAGTGAAGCAGCAAGGGCAGCCTTCAGTTGGTGCAGTCACACACAGTGGTGCAACATTTGGATGGAACTTTATTATCAATTAGCAAGCCAATGAATGGATACGTTGCCAATCATATTGGCCAGTTTCAGATATACCCTTGATCCCCCCCCTTGGATTTCATTCATAGGAAATGTGTATGTATGTGTAATCTAAATGCTGGATTTTGTGAAGGGAGGACATGCTAAAATTAACAACATTTGCTCAAGTCTTTATTTTTAATAGAAAAATACTCTTGAGTATTATATGAGTTATCATGTGTTAAATGTTTACAGTAAGTAAAATCCAGGCTTTGTCCTACTTAAAATAAATATGTCATCTCTATGTATGACTGTGTGGACCCGGTTGAATTAGTACAGTAAAAACAATTTCCAAGTCATCTTCATGTTTTTCTTATCTTTTTCCTGTCTGTGTCTTGGTTTGAGGCTCAAGGCAATTTACAGTTGTTAAAAACTAGCAACATACAAAAGTTAAAAGAAGTTCAACCATCACAAAATTTGAAACCAGTTGAAGCAAATTAAAACAACAATAACAATTACAAAGAGAAATCTAGCACATTATACAAGACCTGTTTCCCTGAAAAATCAGTTCTCAAAGGCTGGCCAGGAGAAAAAGGGTGTTATCTGTTTGTGGAAGGGATACTAAGGAAGATGCAAGTCTAACCTTTCTGGGAGGGGAGTTCCAGAGGCTGGGAATAGCTGCTGAGAAGGCTTCTCGTATTTTCTCAGGAAATGGACCTGTGAAAGTGATGGGACAGAGAACACTGCCTTTTTTTTCTTTTGTAGAGTATAATACAATACTTAATCTCATCAACATTATTTTGTCTGAATACTTTTTTGAAATAAAATTTCTGTTTTTAGTCTTCCTGTTGCAGGGGGAATCCTTTGAGACTTACACAGTATGTTAAAGTAATAGGGTTTATTTTTGTTGGCTTTGGTCTAAGTCCACTTGCTAGTTCCAGTTAGAGTGGGCCCATTGAATCACTTTCTGAACTGTAAATCAGAAGATAGGTAAATCCAATTAATTCAAAGGTTTTAGGCCTTTGGTGTACTAAATGTATGTCAGCTAAACCATTGGAAATCAGTTCATCGTCAGTGTAGGGCACTGGGACATTAGGTGACACAGATACTACAGTCATACTATTTCTCAGAAGGATCTGCATTGTCAGTTCAGGGCTTTTTTTTCCTCCTGAAGTGCTGGAGCAACATTACCATGCCGTGGTAGTTACCTCAGTCCTATCAAAGTTTTTTCCTTAGACCTTACTGGCTTTGATTTGGGACAGTATAGTCAATATTAGGGTTTTATATAAATCAGGGGATAGAATTAGATGGTTCTTGTTCCCCAGAGGCATTTTGGGGTGCCCAGCACAGCCCTTGGGGCCCCTGTCAGTTCTTGAAACCTGCTAACATCTCAAAAAACCTCAAACCTGCTGCTGAAAAAAAGTTGTTTCAACTGAAAAACATGTATAATAAATAATGGATAAATAATACTGTCTTGGGGGGCTACCCTGACAAAAAAAAATCTGGAATAGTATGGCGACAGGTCTTCCCATCACCCAGAATGGCAGCATTGTGATGGCAGTGTTGTGGTCCTCCAGATCACGAAAATGGCCTTTTAAGCATCTGTGCTCCAATAAAACTCTTTTCGCACTGTACTGTTATAGTGCTGTTATTCCACTTTCGACCTCCTATGGAATCCTGGGGTTTGCCGTTCAGGGAGGGACCTTCAGAATTCTCAGCCAGAGAGCTCTTTGGCCTAAGGAAACTGCAAACCCCAGAATTCCCCCAAGGATGTTGAAAGTGGAATAAGAGCACTATAACAGTGTAGTGCGAAAAGGCCCTTAGGTAAGAGAAGTGAAATTGGGTAGTTGACTGTGACGAATGAAGGACAAAGCTGTCGCAAAGTATGTGCTCTGAGTTTATCTGGCACAATACAAGGCTGAATCTTTGGATTTCTTTTCCAGAAAAATTCTTAGGGGATATGAATGTTTCCCTTTTTGCTGCAGCTTCAACCCAGGTTCTGCCAGCAACTCCCAGGATGGCGTGGATCCCGACACGATTCTGAAGAAACCGAAGCAGCTGAACAGCACCTTGTCTGCTACTCCATCTTCCCTTGACAGCAGCTGTGTGGCTGCCAGAATCCGCCCAATCTGCAGATATGGGAAGCGCAGGCTGGTGAGAGTCAGTGCAGTCTCTCACCTTAGTAGGAAGGTAGGTAGGTGTGAAGTTTTACTTCTGCAGATGTTGCTGGAAAAAGATATTTATAATGTTAATCTTAGCATTAACACCGTCAGAGAAGATAGGATGGATTCTGTCTGGTGGGACTGTGGAACAGTTAGTAGCTTTGTGTCCTTTAAGTGTGAATGTTCTAGAAATTCCAGTCAAAGTTGTATTGAATATCTGAGAATGGAAATTCTTCAGCACAAGATGCAACAAACAAACAAACAGCATTCCTCAACAGCAACGTGATTACCTTGCTTTTCTGTGCCTTGTGAGGCATGCCTTGTTTGTTTAAGCTGTCTAGCTGTTTCATAGAAAGCAGCTTTGTACTGAGTCAGATCCTGGGTCCATCTACTCCAGTTTTGTCAATTCTGATTGGAAATGGCTCTCCAGGATTTCAGGCAGAATTCTTTCCTAGATGTCTTTTGTACCCAATTCCAGGTACATTATTTCTCCGTTGGTAGCTGGGGAAAGCTCTCACTTCTCTTCCTGGGGAGATCTTGAAATAGGTGATCCAGGGGGATCTATAAATGACCATTCCAGGCTATAAGATGGCTCATTCTTTCCTTTTTTCTCATTTTCCTTTTTCTCTCTCCTTCCTCAGTGACTCCATTCTATTTCTCCATTTACAACCAGCTTTCTCCCATTCAATTAATATTCTGTGCCCCAGGGTTCTCATGAGGTTGTTCTAAAGAATTGCCTTCTAGGGAAGGAGAGGATTCTAAAGATTGTAGGGTCTTTGCACTCTGTGCGGTCACCCTGACTCTGCTGATGCCTTTCTCTTGCATATGCTGGATGCTGATTTGAATATATTTCCATATGGAAGACTTTATTGGAAACAAAGTAAATGGTAATTCATATTTCTTTATTCAAGTTTAGAGTCTATTCTCTAAGATGACAGCTGTGAAAAACTGAATGTGTGTGGATTAAAAATTGCTGAGATATTGCAAAGAAAATTTTGGAAGAGAGGTAGCAGTTGTGATACGCATGCACCACTCACACTCTTGCTGTTGATGTTTTGACGCTGAGAACTACCTCCTTGTCCTTTGGAACTGTTGATACTCCCATAGGAAGAAGCAGAGTTTTGCACACATTCTGTTGGCGTGTTTCCTTTCGGAGGGACTGGTTATTTGGGTTTGTGGCCACCTTTATCTTTTGACTGAAAGTTTCAGTCTCTTTCTTGTTCCAGCCACAGAAACCTCTCAACATGAAGTGCAACTGCGAACAGCCCAAGTCCTGCATCTTATGTGACTGCAAGGCCTCTGTCCAGACCATTGACCCAGAGACAATGTCCTTAGAAGAGCGGGTCGCTCTGCTGGACTCTGGCTTCCACCCCATACTCTCATTTTCTCATGGTAAGTAAGATTACAGCCACGTGGCAAGAAAAACTGTTCTGCAAGTGTTTTTCACACAGTGAGCTGTCTCCCTCCCTCACTGCATGTTTGAACTCTCTTGACTTTGTCTTTATAACACATTTTATTTTTTTTAACTTTTTTTATTAACAAGGAATTTTAGCTGTACTTTGCTTTGATTTCGTCTAAAAAGGCAAGATATAAATTAAATAAATACATAAATAACGCACTGCTCTTATGTCCTGCATTTCTGGAAGCTGCATTTCCGTGACATGGGAAGTAGTTGTTGCCTTTCTCTTGCCATGTCTTCAGCGTGTCTCTGAAGAATGCCTATCCCACCTTTGAGAGCATGTAAGATTGCTGTGTGTGCTGTGGTGCTGAGTTTCTTTTTTTAAGGGCCATTGACCCAAAGAAAAATATCAAGAGGGAATTTCACATGAATGCTAACTAATCTATATACTTGGTTAAATGTACTATGTGAATTTAGCTGGATTAGAAATACCTTTAAAACATTTCAGTGCCTATGAAGCTAGTGCTCTCATGTTCTCACCTCTTCAAGCTTTGACCTGTAAGGGCTGGGATCCATTGAACAGGAGCAATGCCGCAAGCAGTGATGTATTTACGTCTTTTACTCCAAGTCTCAAGTCATACCTCAAGTCTCTACCTTCAAGTCTCAAGTCGAGTCTCAAGTCCTTGCAAGTTACTTTTAAGTCAAGTGTCAAGTCTGGGAGCCAACTTTATACCCCAACCCATATCCTAGAATTTCTAGAGTCAAATAAAGTCAGTTTTAACAATTTAAGTAGAGTTAGCCCTCCATTTTGTAATTTTGCCATCTTCAGCTTCAGAGGTGAGGAATAGGATCCTTCTTACTTCCCATTTGCAAAGCTTGACTTCTGCTCTTAGGAAAAGCTTTAGAAAGCGCCTCCTATATGAAGCAGGGACAGGCTACTCCACCTCCAGCCCATTTGCTGTTCCCTGTGAGAAGTTTGTCCACACTTTGGGCTTGAGACAGATTGTCATGTGACCAGTAAATTGTAAGGTTTCTGGAGGAATATGTTATGTTACTGAAGCAAGTGCAGCAAGTCAGTCAGTGTATAATTTTTACCAAGTCAAATCCGAGTTGAGTCACTGAAGTCTTAAGTCTGACTTGAGTCCGAGTCAGTTGGCTCGAGCGTACATCGCTGGCCACAAGTACCTTTGGGAAGGGAAGCAGGCGAAGACACACACCTGCTCCTTCTATCAGAAGGCATTTCTGCTGGTATGGGAAGAGAGCTTGGTAAAGTGGCACCCAATCAATGCCATTTCCTCCCTGCTCTGGAAAAGTGATGTGTGTATGCTTTTTGCTGCTTCTGAAAGGTAAGCACCTTTCAGAAGCAGCAAGAAACATACACACATGACTTTTTCTGGGAAGGGGAGGAACAGCAGCATCCAGCTTTCCACCACCCACAGCACCCATGTCTTTCACTAGAGCATTATGTGAGGGAATGATTCTCAAAAATAGCTGTGAGGGAGGTGAAATTGGTTCCTGCCTCTAATACAGACAGACCACTCTTTTATCCCTACGAAGACTGGTTTTATAAGATTTCCCAGTGGCATGGAGAGAATCCCAGCTGTGTTTTTGTACTAGAAATGTTTCTGTATAATAGTGTGATTATCTTGTCTTGATTTTTATTCTTTGTCATTAAAGATATGAGGCCGTTCTGATGGCATCCTTCTGTGTATTGTGTCAGAATGGGTCGAATTAGGCATCAGCGATATTTTGAATTGTAGAAATGCAACATGCATGTAAAAATATTGGGTGCAATGTGGGAAATGTGGCATCTAAATGTGAATAACAAACAGTGACACATGAAGCTTTGCAGTGGGTCCCAAAGAGATTTCTTTTCATTTTCTCCCCTCTTGATAGGCAACCCTCTCCACTTACACTTTGCAGCCTTGCTGAGAGAGGGCCACAGGCTAAGCCATAAAATCAAGAATCTAAAGACACTCAGTTGTGGGTTGAAAGACCTAACCAACAACATTTGCTCATCTTCTCTCTCCGCATCTGGTAAGCTATGTGTATATGAGAAATATCTTTTACATCTTGACAAAACTCCCATGAAGGTGCTGTGCCATTTTTCACAGGGGAGATGCAGCTGTTGGCAGGGGTTGGTTTAAGTAAGATCATGGCTTTACCCTATCAAGTCAAAGATTCCTCTGATGTTTCCAGCCGTAGCCTGCCAGGTCTTGTGGAACTTCAAATCCTAGCATTCCTTTCCACTGACTGTGCCAGCTAGGATTACTCCTGGTTGAACATCTGGAAGGCTTCTGCACTGTGTCCCACTGAAGGTCCTCACCAGGAGAGGACAGACGTGATAGATACTATATTTATTCTTGGCATTTGCCAGGCGGAGATATGTTGCCTTTGGACATGGTTATCAGTAGCTCTGATAGTGAACTTGTCTGTTATCTTGAGTGGCCATGTCCATATTTTCCATGGGATATTTATTCCCTCTTTTTTCTCTGCTGAAGCTATCCCAAGTCAATTTTATTGAAAGCCTGCAATTTGTGACAGTGCAAAGGGGATTGGAAAAAATTATCCCTCCACTCTTTCCATACTGTTTATAATTTTAAATCAATTTGAAAGGGATAAGACAATTTTACAAACTTCTGGCCACAAGAAGTAATATTTCAGCATGACGTATTACCTGTGTTTCTTGGATGTCCTTTTTCTGCTCACAGATTTTATTTTTTTTAAATATTTTAAGTTATTTTTTTCTGTTTTAATGGGCTGCTTTAATCTTAGAATTTTAAGGTGGCTTGTTAGTACAACCTTGGGCATGGTGATGTAGTTATATTTCATTTATAATGATTGATTCAGTGCTACTTTATTTAATTGTATTTCCCTGAATATAGTAAAGTGGGCTTTAGTCCCTGAAAGCTTTTGCCTGCAGTGAGCATATCTGGAGTCCAGATGGGCCGCACCACCCCATTTTCACCTCTCCTGAAGGGCCACAGGGTGTTGGTTTGGCCATTTTGTGTGAACAGAATAATGGCATGTTGTTTCTGGTCACCTTTCAAGCATAGTTTTGTGTTTGTGCTTCTTTGTTTTGTTTTTTCAAAAGACTACCTTTTGGCTGATTTTGTGGGTGGTGCCAGCATGGCCTTTGGTAAAAGTTGGTAAGGACTCCAAAAGCATATTGGATTCCTCCCCCAAGGGACACCTGCAGCCACTGTCCCCTCCGCAACCGATTACACTATTTAAGGTGTCCCATAATCTCTATTGATAGTTGATTTAAATGAATTAGCCTCTTCTGGCTGTCAGTTATGATGAGTGAGCCCAGACTGACTTGGATTCCACCTGAGTTCTTTCAATCTTATGCCTCCTTACCAGGTTCTCTGCTAAAAGGATCAACCAGTCACAGCTTGTATGCTGCTGGTCCTCAAACCCACAAGCCTGCTTCCCTCCAGCATGTGTCACCTCTGTCCTTGGAAAGTATTCCCACTCCACACCCCAACCAGATTGCTGGCAATTTCATGGCTGCTGGCAGCTCAGCATTGGTGAGTTGGAAATCACCCCTCCCTGGCAAAGCTGTGTAGAGGAAATAATGCTTGAACGTTCCTGAATGACCTTCCCTAGACTGAAGCCTCTCCTGTTTTTGCACTGTGCAAGCTGTAATCAGAGCAAAACCACTTGTAAGAAATGTGCCATTCTTTTAACCTTGCACTGTCTCCAAACTAACACATTTTTCTGTTTCAAGCTTATTCCCCTGTGAAACTTCAGTTTTTGTCTTTAAGAATGCTGTTTTTTAAAAAACACTCATTACTGTAGTAAAACAAAATAAATCACTTGTACAACTTCTCTTTCCAATTAAAAAAGGAAGCCCTGAAGGTTGAATAAAAATGCACAGTAGGTACAGAAGAACTATTATCTCAGTCATCTTTAATCTTTGTTTCAGGTAGAACATTCCTGTCTCTTTCAGTTTCTTCTCTTGGGTCTTCCCCTCTGTAAATTCACCCACACATGCCCCTTTTTGTCCTTCAGATTTTTTTCTAGTGTACTTTGAGAAACAAGATAGATGATAGATATTCCATGCATTAACTGATAAACAGTCTAACCATGGTGACTATGTACGTAGGCTCATAGCTGGGCCTGTCGACTCAGTCCTTCAGAAATGTCCGTGATCACCAGTCTCACTTGCCTTGTATTAAAGCTGCATGGTTTTTGAAAGGCCTTTAAGGGTCTACCTTGCTAATTCTGTCCCCTAGTCCCATGTTCTCATGGCCATTTCTCTGTTCCTATCCTGTAACAATGCATGCCTGATGTTCATTTCTCAAAACTTTATATTCTTCCTTTCCTCTAGCATGCTCAAGGCGGCTAATACACCATTGGGCAAAGCAAGGGCAGCAAATCTATGCAGCAGTGAATATAAGGGTCCTTGTCCTGTAAAATTAATCTCTGCAGAAAATCTGCATTAATAGCAGGGGATACTTTCCCAAAGATATCACTACCAACCTGCAGTGCTGTATTGTCTCCATGTGGAAATGTGCTGACACAGGGAGTTGTTGGACCGAATCCTAGACGTTTTATTTGCTGGTATGGTCAGGTTTGGTGACGTCAGCTAACCACTTACGGGATGGCAGTGCTATCTGCTGCTAATGGATTAGGAAGAGTTGAGACTTAACAGTGCTGTCTTTCTCATGATCTCTCTGTGGTTTCAGCAGCCTGCAAAGAAGAAAAAAGTGGAATCTTCCTATGACATCAACAATATCGTGATCCCCATGTCAATGGCTGCTGCTACACGGGTGGAGAAGCTGCAGTATAAAGAGATTTTGACACCAAGGTGGGTTGCCTTGGAAGCTGCTAAGCCTGTGTGTGTTCACAGAGTAGGTCTGTCTTGCTTGTTTAGACACAAGAACATTGTCATTTCATGAGGAAAGATCCCAAGAAATCTCACAGTCCTTTTGGCAATAGGCAGCATGCCACACCAAAGAACGTACTGTTTTTCCGTCAGACAGAAGCCTGCGTTCAGGTCTGTGAAGCACAGAGCTCAAGATGGAGTCTCTTCTGATGTTCCATGTGTTGTGCCACATCACCATGTGCCCTTTGAAATTGCCCTGCCTCTGAGGCACAGTTGTAGTTTCCTCATTTGTGTTGCTAGATACATTGGCAGCTGTGTTGCAAGTGTGAAGGAATTCAAAGTAACATGGACTGGCTGAGCAGGAAGTATATGATGGCACTTTCTGCATTCCATATGCCAGCATGACAGTGTGGAGGTGTTAAGGCTATTTCTGTGCCCCCCATGCCTTGATGATGTGACTGTGAGTGTGAAGAGATGTTGAAGGTCTTGAAACACGATCAGTATATGGTCAGCGTGTCCTTGGGTAAATAGATCTGTTCGGCCAGAGCATAACTTCTCCTCTTCAGCCGTTGCCAACTCTTGTGGCTTCCTAAAATTGAACAATGTGGAACTGGGGTACAATGACAAAGAAGACACAAAAATGCCAATTGAGAAATCAGTTTTGGGAGGTGCTTTGCCGGGGGCTGATGGATGATAATTGTTCTGGAGAATCATTTGCAGGAATTAAGCTAACCTGTTTTTTGGGGTTTTTTTCTTTGTCAGCTGGAGAATGGTGAATCTTGAAGAGGTGAAGACCTCAAGAGAAGCAGATTCAGAGGTAAGGGTAAGAGGATTATTACCTCAGGCCTCCATCAATTGGTCTATTTTTCTGTTAATGGGGCTTTCTGGGGATCAGATGGAGTAGGGCCTCTGTGCTGTTCTGTCTTTCACTTACATGTGTACAACATTGCTTTGCATCCAAGGTAAGCAACTTTCAGGGATTACGAGCTGCATTGGGCCCCTGGAGGCCTGGGCCCCCATTGGCATGGGAGGGAAATTTCGGACATTTTGGTGAGCCCTTTTTTCAACCAGGAAATGATCTGGAAGTCTAGAAAATGATCTGGATCTTCACGTGGCCTATGGGCCATGCTTTCTCCACCTCTTTTTTATGTCAGTGTGTCTATTCATCTGACTTGGTTCTCTTTTTTTGTCAGAAATGATCTGCCCGTTCTTCTGTTGAGGAGCTTTATGTGCATGTGTCATAGAATCATAGAATCATAGAAATGTAGAGTTGGAAGAGACCACACGGGCCATCCAGTCCAACCCCCTGCTATGCAGGAACACCCTCAAAGCATTCCTGACAGATGGCCATCTAGCCTCTGCTTAAAAACCTCCAAGGAAGGAGACTCCACTCCGAGGCAGCATATTCCACTGCCGGACAGCCCTGACCGTCAGGAAGTTCTTCCTGAGGTTCAAGTGGAATCTCCTTTCCTGCAGCTTGAATCCATTGCTCCTTGTCCTGGTCTCTGGAGCAGCAGAAAACAAGCCCTCTCCTTCCTTTACATGGCATCCCTTCAGATATTTAAACATAGCTATCATGTCCCCTCTTAACCTTCTCTTCTGCAGACTAAACATCCCCAGCTCTCTAAGTCTATCCTCATAGGGCATGTCTTCCAGGCCCCTCACCATTTTGGCCGCCCTTCTCTGGACTTGCTCCAGCTTGACCATGTCCTTCTTGAATTGGGGTGCCCTGAACTGGACACAGTATTCAAGATGAGGTCTAACCAAAGCAGAGTAGAGTGGTACCAGTACCTCCCTCGATCTAGACACCATACTCCTATTGATGCAGCCGAGAATTGCATTGGCTTTCTTGGCTGCGGCATCACACTGCTGACTCATGTTCAGCTTGTGGTCTATTAAGACTCCTAGATCCCTTTCACACGTACTGCTATCCAGCCACTTGTCCCCCATCCTATATTTCTGTATTCCATTTTTTCTACCTAAGTGTAGAACCTTACACTTCTCTCTGTTGAATTTCATTTTGTTAGCCTTGGCCCAGCTCTCCAATCTATCCAGGTCATTTTGCATTTTGATCCTGTCCTCTGACGTATTAGCAACCCCTCCCAATTTGGTGTCATCTGCGAATTTGATGAGCATGCCCTCTATGCCTTCATCCAAGTCGTTGATAAAAATATTGAACAGCACTGGGCCCAGGACAGAACCCTGTGGCACCCCGCTAGTCACTTCTCTCCAGGATGAGAAGCAGCCATTCGTGATCACTCTTTGGGTTCGGTCGGTCAACCAGTTACAAAACCAACTAACAGTAGCCCTGTCCAGCCCGCATTTTACTAGTTTCTTTGCAAGAATGTCATGGGGAACATAATTGGTTTCTTATTAGTAAATAAACTGTTCTTTCTGTCTCTTTACTTATTTTGGGAGGACCTTGCAAATCAATGTGTTGGAAAACAAGGAAGACTGTATCTTTTAACCTTCGTTTGCTAGCTATTCACCCACATGTCTTTTTTAAAAAAGGCAAAAGAAGGCACAGTACCATGCTGTGAATAGCTTTGAGTTGCTTGAGCATGCAGAGGGTAACTCTATCTTTCTCTAGGTGGAAGATACTTCTGATGAGGCATATCTGAATCGTCACCAAAAATTTGAAGAATTAGAACGAGCCCGTTGGGATTCCTGGGCAGGAACCATTTCCCACAGGCGGGGGAACAGGTATCTTTTAAGGGATAGTTTTGTTTTGTGGAATTGACATTCTTACCAACTTACGTCATTTACAAGAAAAAAGTAACGAGTAAGTCAAGGTTGCCATTCGGCTGTAGTGGATTCAGAATTGACTTGAGCTCCAGCGGCCCAGATCAGAGCCCCTGCTCAACCAGAAACTCAGAAGGCAGCCTATGTTCAATTTCCTGCCCTTGCAGCATTTTGCTGTGCTTGTTTGTTAAAAATGTACACCCCACCCTATGTCATGGGATTTCAAACAGGCAAAATAAATGTAGACAGTTCAAAACAATTCAGAATTACAATCCTTTTAAAATAACAATAATAATGTTGTCATTAAAATATTGTTATTAGAATAACAGTAAAAATAGACTGAAAACCTTGAATGAAGTATTAGTTAAAGATAAAGATTCTGTGCAAATATTTAAGAGCAGGCTTTAGAAAAGCTGTACAGTTCTTCGTGTGTATAAACTCATCACATTTTGAGCCTTATGTTTTCAGAAACTGGATAAAGGAAAAGAGAGAGAGAGATGGCTGTCTTGGAAATATGAAAGCATTGTAATAGCTCAACAGGACTGGAGTTTTCCCCAGTCTTGAGGGGAGTTCTGTCAGGACTTCTTTAAGTTTCAGAACTTTAATATAAAATATAAAATTTTGTCATTTCCACTACCGCCCACCCTTCCTGTTCCTTCGCACCCTTCTCTGTTCCAGAGGAATGTATGATGGGAACACAAGACAGGGCCTTGTTGTTTGCTCTCAGGCTCTGGAACACCCATGCAGCCACCCCCGCCATGGTCTGTTTGTGACATTACTGTTCTCTGTGTCGTGTTTGTATTGTAGGAGCTCCAACAAAGCAGATGGCCGATGGATGCCGCAGCCAGGGTCCCCTGACACCACATACCATAACTTTAACCATGCCCAGTGTGCCAGCTCTCCCACTGGGTCTCTCAGCCCTGAGCTCTCCGGTGTTCTAAAGCCCCTCCTGGTCAAGGGAAGGAGTAGAGGAAGCCTTTCTTTTAGCGAAGACGCAACTCTCTCAGTCTCAGAAGTGGATGACAGTACCCAGGTGAGGATTCCTTCTGTGTAGAGAGCTTTAGGCCCTGCTCAAGTGAGAGTCCATAGATCAACGTGAGCAAACATTGTTGGACAGCAAGTCCACTCAGCTCTCGCCAGCGTGGCCAGTGGTGAGGAGCACTGGGAGATGCAATTTGGCTTACTCTGGAGTCACACCTTGCCCACCCCTGCCATAGATTTGTGGGATGGTTAATCAGCATACCATGTTAAGATACCATGAAGGGTTTTTTAGGGGGGGTGGTCTATATTTCCCACCAAGGTGGTTTCCTCCAAGTTGAGATAGAGATGACATCTTTTCCCCTGCATCTTCAGTGTGCCATAAAAAGCCAGTGGATACCTTGTTGCTCACCTTTGGTGATTTTGTTAAAAAAGGCAATTTACAGAATTGCACAGAAACATTTGCTGAGTTGTGCTTGTGCAGAATTGAGTCCAGCCTTCTCAATCTGAGCATTGAATGAGTCGGTGCAGTAGATTAATTCTGATTGGTTGGCCTAAGTGTATTCCAGGGAAGTAGCAATTTCATTCTCACAGCAATGCAGTGATTAAAAGCCCTATTTCATTTCAGAGCAGCAAAGAGACATTGTTCCTAATTAAATTTGATAGACATAGGCTAACTAAGCATGTGGAATTTTTTGCCAAAAATGCCCCCATAACTGGATTGTTAATCTCTTGGGTTGAATGCCACCAAACCATAGATTGTTTTGTATTCTCTGAGCCTGCGTTAGCTCACAATCTTGGATTTCCTACCAAACCAGGTTATCAGACTTGGAGCTTGGAAAGTTGATCTGATGTTTCAAAAGGCAACCTGTAGCTCTAAAGTAAATTGCTGTTTTTAAAAATTGGAGTGGCACAAGGTAATGGCTCTTGTTTTTTCCCATCCACCTCATTGCTGCCTCAACACTCACACTACAGATCACAAGGCAGTGCTTGAATTATGTTACTTTTCTGCTGTTCATGGAAGCCACAGGCCCCCCTAACTACAAAAGCAACCTTAAAAGTAATATCTACAGTCCAGTTACAGGATAGAAAGAGTGAAGTTGCCTGAGTCGGGTCACAGTTATAATGTAGTATAGTTTATACCAGTAACTTGGAAAAGGAAGTAAACAAACTGTGATCCAGCCTTGATTTGAACTGCCATTTTAAACTATCATGTCTTATCCTTGTCTCCCTCCCCAGTTCATCAAAAGGAATAAACCCCTTGTATTCCTTTTTTCTTACACCATCTTTGCTGCATGGAGAGGGGAGCGAACCTGAGAAGTTAGATGAAGGCAGCCAGCAGCTCTGTGCTGTGATTTGCCTGTTGTCGTGCTGGGGATGGGGTCTCTAACTGGTTAACACAAGCCATACTTTGGCAGGATGTCTGAATTTGAGCCTTGGTGTCCTCTTTGGAAACTTGTTGCCAAACACTTAACACATCTGCTTTTTGTATTTGAGTCCACAGTTTTCCCCAAGCAGGTGTAGGAATATTCTCGTACATAAGGATTGAAGGAGTTGTTGGTAATTAATTGTTTCATGATAAAATCTTTCAAAGATAGCTTGCTCTCTCCTGCTCCTAGTTATTATTTAGGCTGCCAGAAGTAAAAGGGGAGCAATGCCATGATTTCTCCCCCTAAGTGTTGCATAATCTTCTATCTTGCTGACCTCATGATTTCTTTCTCTTTGTTCCAGTGTGTACAGCCGTGGGAGCTGCGGACATTCCCTCTTTCTAACATGGAACATCAAGTGCTTCTACACCAATCCCAGTTCCTAGGCAAGCAGACCAGTACTGTTCAGCAGAGGGACTCTGGCAGCAGTCAGGGCTTGAGGACTAACAGTATAAATCCCAGCATTTCTAATCCCAGGGAGCCCTTTAAGCCTGGTTGGCAGGTGCAGCCAGACTGCAGCAAGCAGCAGGAAGAGTTTGCCAACCAACGCGGCATCCTGCCAGCGCTTATCAACAACAGATGAGCTCTTGGACCCCTGATAATATCGGGTAGAGTTACGTCCATACTCTCTAGAATTGGTATCACGGGGCTTGGCTGGCCTAGCCGAGCAGCGGTGGCACTGCTGTGCACAAAGCAGAGGCCCAGCTGTGAACTTGGAGCTCTTGCTCCCCCGATTAGGAAGGGCTGAGAGGCAGTGGAGGCAAAGGCACTGGGCTTGTATAGGGTGGGAAGAGGGTGCCACCCAGAAAGGCCCACTCGCAGGTTGATTCTGGATGAGAAGAACTGGGATGCTAATTGACCAGAAGGTTCGGTGCTGGTGCCACAAGTACAGCGGCCCAAAGTAACCCACAAAGGGAGCAGCAAGGAGGCTGGGAGACAGCCGAAAGAGAGGAAAGCTGAGCTTTTTCAATTTAGACGTCCGTTACTCAGGCAGCACGTCTTTGAAAAGATGCCCGTCAATTGAGCACGTTGTCCTCAGAGGATTTTAATGCCAGTTTGTGGGTAGGAGTTGAGTATCGGTGGTGGAAACTCATGCACGCAGTTCACAGGTTTTGTCTCCAGATGGTAAGGAAGAATTTCACTAAAGGATAGCTGGTATATGCAGGGCCTGAGTCAGTGCCTGCAGGGGAAGATGAATGTTTCCCTACTAATTTTATAAGGTTTTTTAATTATTAAATGTAGTTCCAAAATCACCAGTTTTTTTAAGCATAAAAATCATGTTCTCTTGGCCTTGCAGAAATGCTGTTGTTGCTGATAATAAATTTCGAATCATGATAAAACTTGTGTTTGCATTTCCTTCAGAGGGGCTGTAAATCCTGTTCCTTGTATAGATATGGTATTTGAATTTATCAGCTTAGTTGAATCAGTGACAGGATGGGCGGAACTAACTCCCAAGTTTTATGCTTATTAGGGCTTCTAATGTGGAAGCAAAGGTACGTGGGAACCTTTTGCTTTATCACATGGATCTGTGTTCCATGGGAACAGCTCCGCTGTTTTGGAACATTTGCCAAACTGAGTCAATTTAAGACATACAAGAAAGCTACATTGAGCGTGTGTTTGAGTCTGCCTCTCTCTCCTGCTCTTGCACTGGAACGTGACTGCTTAGTGGGCAGGTTTGATACTGAAAACTTTTCTGAACAGAGAAGTGTTATTGACTGTGAGTGGGCTCCTGCTAGCCCAGCTCTCTGCAACATCTTCCTGTCAGCTTTCTTCACTGTCTAGCTTTCACATGCATACACAGAAATCAGCAATACTAGGGTCTGATTTAGGATCTTACATGGTTCCTTCATAGATGCCCTTCCAACTGTTCCTCTGATTTCTTGACTCCATTTTTCATTTTGATTTTTGTATCCTTCAACATGTGTGAGTTAGGTAATCTGAGTAAAAATACATTGAATCAAGCCATTAGTCTTTCTGAAATCACATTTTTCCCATTGTTCATTGTACTTTTATATCCTAATTTATATGCCACTACTCCTAAAAAAAATCCCATATATAGAATCATAGGATCTTAAGAGTTGGAAAAGATTACAAGGGCCATCTGTTTCAACCCTTGCTGTGGGGAAATACACAATTAAAGCACTCCTGAAAGATGTCCATCTAAGCTTTTTAAAAAGGGGAGTCTACCATTCTCTGAGGCAGCCTATTCATTGTTGAACTGCTCGTATAATAAAAAGGCTCTTCCTGATCCTTAACTGGAACCTTTTTTTCTTATAATTTGAATCTACTGATTCATGTTCTAGTTTCTGGAGCATCAGGAAATAAGTGCTCCATCTTGTCAGATATTTAAAGATACAGCAATCAGGTCCTCTCTCCGTTTTCTCAAAGTTGAACATACCCAGCTCCTTAAGTCATTCCTTGTAAGACTTGGTTTCCAGGTGTCTTGTCATTTTGGTTGTCCTCTGGACACATTCTAGCTTCCTAACATCCTTCCCGAAGGCTGGTGCCCAGAATGGGACACAGTATTCCAGGTGAGGTCTGACAGAAGCAGAACACAGGGCCCACCACCACTGTTGCCCTGGATCTGGATACTGTGATCCTGTTGAGGCAGCCCAGAACCGTGCTGGCCTTTTTTTTGGGTGCTTCATTGCGATGTGGACTCATGTTTAGCTTTCAGAAAGGAGGTTCTGTTTTTGGAATTGTTCCAGGGTTCTAACAATCCAGTCTTATTGATATGAGGATATTAAACAATTCATAGCTCAAGCCTTTTTTTTTCTGTGCACACACCCTCTCTTTGTTGGAAGATCTTCAATAGACAAGTGCTGAAGTACAGAGTTTTTTCTTATGCTGTGGAAAGTTAATGCCTGGGCCAGGAGTTTGTCTAACCCTTTTTATGCTGATTTGATTTAGAAGAGTGAGTGAGTTCTGGTCTATAGCAGCTTACAATATCCAAATCCAAGTGCCAGCCATCTGTTGAAACTTGCTCTTTAAAAATAAATAGCATATTACAGGGTAATAACATTGCTACTATGACATAAACATAGGTTTTAAGTGAGATTTCGGTACTTGAATGATTATTTGGTTAAAAGAAATGGGTCCCTACCAGATGTCTATGTTGTAATAATACATTCATTTCAGCAACAAAAAAGGCACAAAAATCTTGAGACTAGATTTCAAAATCAAAAGTTTATCAGGCAAAGATGCTTTTTAAAAACATGCACACTAGCTGTGTGAGGGAGATGTTGATATTATACTGAGAGGTTACATGTTGGCTTCAGCTGGTGTACAGAATATCTGTTTATTTTCCTCAGGGATTATCCCCAACAGCACTGGTCGCTGTGAAAAACAAAAAGTACAATAAAAAAACAGCAATAAAAGGGCATTCTGTATTTGAGAATAGAAAATACCCCCTTGAAATGTCAAACCTGTCTCTAATTAACAACTATTATTTTATTACCCGCCTCTCCCAAAGGCTGTAGCAAAGCTACTCTGAGGTGCTGAATCAGACAAAAAAAACTCCAGAGAAGCTTATTTGGGTGGCTTTACTTTTTGCTGGAGTCATGAAATCCCAGTTCAAGATGAAATGAGGTCCCCATCGTCAAACTAGGATTCCATTGCTGAGCAGATACATTTTGTATTTGAGCTCTATAAATGCAGGGGTAGCTGTTGTGTTGTTGTGTGCCTTCAAGTTGTTTCCAGTTTATTGTGACCCTATCATGGGCTTTTCTTGGCAAGGTTTGTTCAGAGAGGGGTTACCTTTGCCATCCCCTCAGGCTGAGAAAGTGTGACTTGCCCAGTGGGTTTCTGTGGGGATTTGAACCCTGGTCTCCCAGTGTTGTAGTTCCACACTCCAACCAGAACATCACTGACTCTCAGGGATAGCTGTGGTGATGACCATAAAACAAAATTCAAAAAACCTATTATGCTCAGTAAAATGGAAGGCAGAAGAAGAGGAAGACAACATTATAGATGGGTTGATTCAACAAAGGAAAGCAGGGTCCTAGGTTTGCAAAATCTAAGCATGGTTGTTGACGACAGATGGATCAGAGCTGAATTTGTGGCAAATAATTCTGTTAATACCTTAATTAAGCCAATCAGAAAGCTGGGGAAGAGACCAGAGACACAAGCCTTCTTTTACATCTTTGACTACCATGCATGGTGACGCTATCCTAGGGTTTTCTTGGCAAGATTTATTCAAAGGTGGTTTGCCATTGCCTTCCTTTTAAGGCTGAGAGACAGTGGTTTACCCAAGGTCATCTGTCAGGTTTTTGTGGCTGAAGAGGAATTTGAATCCAGATCTCCCAGAGTCCTAGTCCAAGCCTCAAAGCTTCTGCACAAGGATGGCTTGCTCAAGCTCTTGACTACTTGGCAATTTTTTAAAGAAGTAAAAATACTAGGCAAATTCCAGTTCAAAAGTGCTTCGTCTTCCTTTCTCATACCCTGGATGGCATTGCTAGAAGGGCCACCTAAGAGAATTTTATTTATTACATTTATATGCCACCTTTCTCCTAGGATTGGACCCAAGGCAGCTTCCAACAATAAATTAAAATATAAAAACATTTAAAACAAAAGCATTAAAAACATATAAAATCATAAAAAAATCTAAAACATGGCTGTTCTGTTCTGTACAGGGTTAAAGTCAAAGCTGTTTTTACACTTGGAGGAGACCACAGGCACATTTATTTGTGTAATTATACAAGCTTTAGTAATCTAGATCTGGGAAAAGTTACTTTTTTTTGGACCACAACACCCAGAGCCCTTATTCAGCAGCTGTAGTCCAAAAACAGCAAGCATCCTAGCAGCATCTTGTAAGATTATTCCGTTTTATTGGCTGTAAACTTTCTTGGACTCTAAATGATGAAGGCTGGCCTGGACTCTGCCAGAACTTACGCCAAATAAAAGTTGCTCTCGCAGATGCTCCCAGAGGCTTGACAGTTTCTCCCTAAAGCAGTCGAAGAAGTCATTTGAATTACTAAGTTGAATTGAGTTACTAAAAACTGCGAAGAGCCACAGGCTCTTGTTTCTTGGGAGGAGCTAATATCACAGTTCACACCTAAAAAACATTTTAAAACTTTGGTGAGGAGGCGGCGGCGAAGCCCCGTATCCCAGGCAAAAGTAACAAGCTCGTTAAAGAGCGAAGTTACTTTGCTGTAGCAAGTAACCGTTACTAGGGCCATTTCCGCACTAGCCTGTTATGGCGCGATGATTCCACTTTCAACGTCCTCTGGAATCCTGGGGTTTGCAGTTTCGGGAGGGGCCCGTCGGCCCCTCCCGAAACTGCAAACCCCAGGATTCCGTAGGATATTGCAAGTGGAATCATCGTGCTATAACAGGCTAGTGCGGAAATGGCCCAGCTCATGTCAAGGGGAAAACCCCCCTATTTCCTAAAGTTTTCAGATAAGATTGTCTCCTCATGTTTTGCGCCATTCTGCGCGCCAACCCATCTTTCGCCAGCGTTACGAGTGGCTAACGTTACTCTGAGGAGAGTAACGGGGACAGGTGGTTGAAATGTAACGGCTCAGGCTTTGAAGGCCGCGGCTCATACTCCCCTTCCCCGTGTTCCCCGCTTCCCTGGCCGCCAGGCGGGGGCTCCAGCCTTCCGATCAGCTTCGCCTCAGAGGGAAAACAGCCGCGGGCGGAGAGACCTTTTCTGCGGGGAGGGGGCGCGAGGGCTTTGTTTGTTCCCTTCCCGCCAAGTGGGAGAGGGGCCCGCCTGCGTTGGCCGGGTCAAGAGGAAATGGCCATCCCATTCCTGAGCAGCCTGGGAGAAAGGGAGGAGCCAGGCTTGCTTCTTCCCCCGCTCTCCGGGGGAAGGGAAGGAGAGCTTCCCGGTGTCTCCCAGACCCCGGCGGCGGCGCTCGGACACTGAACAAGGGCCCCTTTCTTCTCCCTCACGCGCAGGCGCCTGGAGGTTCCCTCCTCCACGCATGCGCGCTAGGAAAGGAAAGGAACAAAAACAGGGCTGTCGACGTAGGACACGCATGCGCTAGTGCCGCGGAGGCGGGGCCTCCTCGGTTCTTACCTGTCCGCGCCTGCGCTTTGGCGAGGGGGCTGGCGGAGAAGAGGGGCAAGGTCGAGGGGGAAGGAGGCTCCGCGCGCATGCGCCGCCCTCCGGCCTGCCTACCGCCCCCTTTTCTTTAATAAAGCCAACGAGAAAAGGAGCCGGCGTCCCGCACACGCGCGGGGGTGGGGTGGGGGAAGGCCGCGTGAGGCGAGGGCGCGTGTCTGCGTGGAGCGGGGAGGAGGCAGGTTCCCTGCGCGTGCGCGAGCGTGCGGAGTCGGGCGTGGGTTGGGTTGTGGGGAGGGGTGGGGGGGCCGGCGAGAGGAGGGAGGGAGGGAGGAGAGAGGGAGAGTGGCGGCGGTGTGGCAGCCGCCGCGGCGTCCCGCGGGCTCTGCGCATGCGCGGGGCCAGGAGAGTGGGAGGCGTAGGGCCCCGGCGGCGGTGGCGGCGGCGGAGGAGGCGCGGAAGGCCCGGCAGGACAATGGCGGCGGCGGCGGCGGCGACCACGACGGCCACGGCGGCAGTGACGGCCGTGCCTGCAGCAGGGGTGGGCGGCGGCGGGGGCCCTGGTCCCGGCGGCGGGGGCGGGCCCGGTGTGGCGGTCCCGGTGGCTCCCGCCTCGGGAATAGCCGCCGCCGCCGCCGCCGCCGCCGCCGCCTCAGCGGGAGCCGTGCCTGCCCCGGCCGCCCCTTTGTCGGTGTCGCGCCGCAAGGACGGAGGCCCCGCCGGGAAGTTCTGGGAGAGCCCGGAGACCGTCTCGCAGCTGGACGCCGCCCGAGTCTGGCTCGGCAAGCATTGCAAGAAGGTGAGGGGCCGCCCCCCGCCTCCCTTCCCCTTGGGGGCCCCTCCGCCCCGTTGTGGCGGCGGCGGCGGCGTACCTTCGGCTCGTTCTCGACCTATCCGGCCCTATCACGGGGTTCTCTGCGCGGGGTTTGCCCACGAGGCTGAGAGAGTGTGACTTGGGGTCACCCGGTGGGTTCCCACGGAGAAGCGGGATTCGAACCCTGGACCCGGGAGTCCAAAGGGCTGCACCAGACTGGCCTTCCTTGTGTGGGGAGGGGGGAGGGAGGTGGCTCCTGGTTTGGCTTCCCTGGAGTGGGGAGCTGTAGGGTTGCGTGTGTGAGGTGGTGCATGCTCGCATGTGGAGCAGGTGGAAAGGTAAGAGATCAAAGCACCTCTCACGCGTTACACTGCCTTGCCACCCCTTTGACTGCTGGGAGAACATGATCCTCTGGTGCCTTGGGATTTGTAGTTTTCTAGGGCATATTGAATTCTCTGTGAGAGCTCTAGTGCTTCCTGGAAGGCCAGTTCCCAGGGTACTGCTGTGGAAGAAGAAGTGCAGTTGAACTGCTGTAATCGGGTGACATGAAAGACTTTTCAGTGAAAGTGTTATACTGAGACTGGAGTTAATTTTCATCCCTCTGTTTTTACACTGGGTGCCATTGATTGACCAGTGCTTTGGGCATTTCCTGATGGACTAAGCTGAGATCTGTTTCGTGTTGCCCACTGATGAGCTTCAACACCTTTTTAACTGTCAGGGCTCTATCCTAGAAAGTCCTGGGATTTGTAGTTTTGTGAGGGGTTCAGAATTCTGTGCTGGAGAGCATCATCAAAGCACAGACCACAGAAGTCCTTATTTACTTATTATTTCTTTGTTTTGGTTAACACTTTTACTTTGATAGCAAAGGAGAAAGAAGGAAGACATGGTGGGAAAACACTCAAGGGTTACAGAGAATGATAAATTTCTCTCCAAACTATAGTGTGCGAGTTTTATAGTGTACGGGTTTCCTTAGGATACAGCCATGGGAATTAAAGTGGAGTACAAGTGCTGTGACTGTGGTCGTGGGAGAGACTTAAATCTCCTGCCTCTCCCAGCTGGCTCATGACTTTGCCAGTTAGTGACAAAGGGGGAACTTAAAGCAATTAAAGGCTTCCCTTCCTCAGCTTAGCCCTATGTGGATCTTTACTAGAGGAGGAAGCCTTGCAGAGCCAGTTTACACCCAAGGAAGGGGCTGGGGCAGAAAGCATGCCTGGACAGTGGCCTCCTGGAGCGGGAAGGGGTAGGGTTGCAATTCAGGAGACCTGATAGAGAGGAGCCATGGGAGAGTTTGGGGTGTAGGGACAGAAAGTCTTGTTAACCACCACGTGAACCCTGAAGGTAGCACGTCGCGGACTGTGGAAACTCACCAGGTTCAGGCCTGGCTTGTACTTGGAAAGGAGACCACTGGGGGTCTCCAGGCAGGATTGGGAAAGAAACCTGCCTGAAATGCTGGAGAGCCTTTCCTGCTAGCCAAAGTTGACAAGACTGGGTGACGTGGACTTCAGGGTCTAACAACAAAGTGTACAGCTCCCTTTGTTTTGGTTTTAGATGCTTGGTAGAACAGGCCAGGAAAATACTTGGGTGGGAGACCACCAGGAGGAAATGACAGGAAACTTCAGGTAGACCTAGATGAGGTTCCTGTCCTGTCTGAAGCCACGGTTACTGGTTAGAGTTGATAAGACTGGGCTGACTGGACTGGTGATCCAATTCAATATAAAATGCCTTTCTTTGTTGTCTGTGGGTATAAGAAGGGTATAGGTGGGTGACACAAGCTAGATGTTTTGGTGTGGGTGTCAGCAGTTTTGAAGGGGCCTCTGAGGGGAAGGCAGTGGATTGGGAGGCTGTCCGTGGAATAGTCCATAGGAGGGAATCGTGGGTTTTGCACTGTCTAAAAGTGGCAGATTATAAGAGGTCAGATTGCCCTGTTCCCCACCTAAATTTTGGGGAAAGAGCAACAGCCTTTCCCAGCTTCTGCTCATCTGGTTGAGTGCCAGCCCTTATTGTGAGACATGGGAAGGAGGCGGCAGTGGCAGCCCCTGTGGAAGAGGCCCTGCCTCTCTCTGTTTTTCCCCTGGGAAGAGCTAACAAAGGGCCACCTGTCCCCTTGTCTGGCAGTTGTGTGTGAAATACAGGCCGAGCAACGGGGTGTTTTGTTTAAAAAATTACCGATCGGCCCAAGCAGCATGCTCTTATTCGTGCACCCTTTTTGATCAGGTTGAGTAGAGTATGAAACGGAAAAGAAAACTGCTTATTTACAAACCTTGCATTGGACATGTGATTCAGGTTGAATGTTTTTGTCTTCCTGGCTGAGATCTGAAAAGTGAAGGTGATGTGAGTTTCATTTTGGGCTAGTTGTAGCTGTCACTAGCATTAGCAGTCCCTTTCTCAAGTGCTCTCAGATTCTTTTGTGTGTAGCAAAACAACAATGGATCTTGTGGGATTATCTAAACTTTCTAAGACAATGTAGCATAGTAAAAATGCGTTCTGATAATGAATATAAACTTGCAGGCATGCAAAATACTAATAATATAGAACAAATATATTCATGAAGAACTTACTGTGGTGAAAGATGGCAAGGAGACAGTGTTATTTATTTAAAAGGTTTTCAATCTACCTTTCAGAGCATATTGCCCACACAAAGGGGGCTTATGGGACTAAGAAACTGAAATGCAGTTAAAGTTCAAGAACATTGAAAAGGGCAGTGAAATCCTTATAAAACTACCAAATGTAAACTGGAATAAGTGTGTCTTCAGTGGTGGTTTTTAAAGCCAGTAGTAACGAGACTGTTCATCTCTTTTGCGGGGGAAGTTCTAAGGGTGAGTGGTTATCACTGAGAAAACCCTGCCCACAGCCATCAGCCAGCATGTTTGCCCGTACATACCTCATAAAGATGAGTAGAAGTTGCACAAAGATGTTGTATGAGTGTCCGGTTCATTACAGTCGGGCTTATGCAGGGAGCAATACCAGCAAGTGATTCCCAAGCTGACCAGTCTGAAAGGGGTATCTTGCATGATACGTTAGGGCAGAGCTTTCCAAACTTTTCATGTTGGTGACACACTTTTTAGACGTGCATCATTTCGTGACAGTAATTTCAGTTTTACTAGCAAACTGGAGGTTAAACTAACCTCTTATAAGAGATACAGACACACGCATACGTTGTGATAATGAAATGTGTGGGGACACAACATATCTCATGAAAACCTTTCATATGTTTTTAAAAATATATGATTTATAAATAATAACATACATTTCCAAGATCGTAGGCGACACACCTACACACTTCAAGTGACACACTAACGTGTCGTGGCACACCCTTTGGGAAGCCCTGCGTTAGGGTATGATACAATACATTCTTGATGCTCTGTACAAACATTGGTCTTCATGAGTATAAGAGATGGTGTGACTACTGTGAAGCCACGTTGGTGGGCTGGTATCTTGTGTTAGGGGTTTTCCCTCCCTCAGTATGCTATGAAGGCGTCGACCTGACTTGGTAAAATTGAAATAGAGTCCAAAACAGATTCCTAGGTGCCAGCCTGGGGATCCCTGAGCAAGTTGTGGTGAAGTTCTCCAAAAGGGGGGTGAAAACCAAGAGGGTGGGTGGGAGTGTCAGTGTCAGACAGGGCTGGAATCTCATGAATAGACAGCCTGAGAGAAGAGAAGGAAATAAGCCCACATGGTGACTGTTATGAAGCACTTTAAATCAGGAGAGGCCCCTTCTGAAACTGCAAACCCCAGGATTCCATAGGATGTTGAAAGTGGAATCATTGCGCTATAAGAGTGTAGTGCGGAAAAGGCCCGAGATCTTGACTGCAGTCTTGTGTCAAAAAGATGGGGAAGTGGTTTATGTTCCTTATTTTTTGTGTGTGTGTGGGTGTTGTGTGTGTGAATTTCTGAGGCGTCTCTTTATTTCCTAGGATGGAGCCATTATTAACTGGAGGAAGAGCAAAGGGAGGGGAAATTGTTAGTGGCAGGAGAGGGGTGACAGGCTCTTGTGTCTAGCATTTCTGCTTTCAGGAGTGTACAGTTAAGTTCATTGTCCCCTGCTTTACTCCTGAGAAGAGACAGGAGTCACCTGATAGTCAATTGCCAAGCAGGAGAGTCACCATTGCTGGTATAAAAGATGGTAGTGGCCCTGGTTCCTCCCCGAGGACCTGTGGAACCTTTAAAGAGCAGCAGTTAGCATGCAGTGCTTTTTTCAACCATCATAGTGCTTGCATGTTGTTCTTGCTCAGTGGTTCTCAACCTGTGGGTCCTCAGATGTTTGTGGACTTCAGCTCCCACTATGGTCAATGCTCAGGGCTTCTGGGAGCTGAAGTCTAAAAATATCTGGGGACCCACAGGTTGAGAACCACTGTTCTTGCTTATGTCCATTGTATGTCCTTCACACATGCCAAAGGGTATACTCATTTGTAATTACAAATAATGTCTCCCAGTCCAAGTCATCCAGAATTTATGAACTTCAGGTAAATAGTATTTAGTTCACCTGGTGCTTCTCAGCCTAAGCAAAAAAAGTTTGGTGTACGGGTAAAGGAGATAGACGTTAGAGAGAGAACTGATGTTAACAAATGTAGTTATGCAGACGTAAGGTACAATTAGCTAACAGAGGTTAAAGTTGTTAAACAAAGGGGTCCACTGAAGCAAAACATTCTGAGGACAAGTTAAATTTTGGGGGATGTTCACACAAATGGTAACATTTTTATTATTGGCACATAGTTTAAATTTGTATAGTGGACAAAAAAAAAGCAGCAAATCAAACAATTATCAATTTTTTCTGTGTTTACATGCTGTTAATAAGGTGCACATGTAAGATAAAAGTGGTGCTGTTAATACTCGGTCCAGTAGTGTGTTCTTTGTTTTCTCCTGAACAAAGAAATAAAGCTGTCATTGAGAGTACTGCATGTATTTTGGGATTAGGTGTTTGCATTTAAAATAGTGAAAGTTAAATCCATAAGACCAACTTGAAGAAACTTGACAAATTTAAATGTAGTGACAGCTGGGCTGTCCTCTGAGTGCCTAGTTAACGGATGTTCTGCAAGATAATTGCAATAGAATTGAAATTAGAATTGAAAAGCTGAAATGATGATGCAAGCTAGTTTTTAAATTGTGGTGTGAATGTTGCTGTGGATTTGTAAACCACTTTGCAAATGTGAAAAGGCGATACCAAGATTGATTTGGGAAATGTTTGCTTTTCAGTATGTTCAAGCAGATGCTCCTACCAATAAAACGCTGGCTGGGCTTGTGGTACAGCTGCTGCAGTTTCAGGAAGATGCCTTCGGAAAACACGTCGCCAATCCTGCCTTTACAAAATTCCCTGTGAGTAATTGAAATGATCTTGTATCATTTTTTCAGCTCTTGTGTGTGCAGCATACTTCACCCCAAGAGGATGAGTCTCAAGCAGCTTCTAGAGAAGCAGCCCATTTGTTTGAGTCTAACCATTCACAAGGGATCCTGTTGTTTTGACTGAGATATCAAAAGGATAGGTCAATAAATTTAGCCTTCTCTCTGGGCTGCAGTCCACTGGTACTAGTACTAAAATCTAACAGTAATGCTCTGGGCTGGGCTGAGCTGAGGAAGTGTTGTTCATATGTGCTGGCAGGCAGGGAACTGTGTAGGTGAAAGCAAAGGTATGCTGAGTCCCTGCCATTTAGAACTTTATGGATATTTGTCAGAAACTGATATCATGACCTAAATGGGAACCCAATAAACTTTTACATCAAGGAGCCAATAAGCTGCCAGTAACTGCATGGAACTGCACACATAAGGAGGAAAGAGTGTTCCTGCAACAACCACACTGCATACTCCATGCCTTTATAAACTGTCTTTGGTGTTTAGCAAGGGAATGCCCTAATGGCTAAACCAGACATGATGGTTTTTGTGGTTTTTATGTAAATTGAAGCTGTGGGGAAGTTCTAGTAGTCCCAGGAATGTTGTGTGGGGAGTAGGAGAATTTAGTTCTGATTCACATAGAATTTTTTCAGTTGTGGTCCCTTTCTATAACACTTCTGATGAAATGGTTTGGATCTGTGAAAGCTAAATTCTATGAGGTGCTTCCTTTGCTCAAACACTCCTCCTTCTGTCACCAGGAAAAACTGGAAAAGAAAATCCCTGGTGGTTGGTTTACTGATTTATTTTGATATAGGAAATTAAGCTTGTTGCGCTCTTAAAAACTAGAATCATAAGCCAAGAAAACCAGCGTGAAGAACGAAGCAGGTGATGGAAGAGATTCTGTGGTTCATTTCATCAGCCCCACTATTTGATGAAATAAAAAGCTCATAATAACTGCCAGCTCACACCAATGTCCAGTATCCTGTTCCAGAGTGTCCGACCAGATGTTTACAGAAGACCCACTAGCAGGGCATGGTTACAGTGCCACCTTCCTGGTTATATTCTCTGGCAGCTAGTATTGAGGGGATTACTGCCTCTGATACAAGTGACTAAGATGTCTTTGTCATGGCCAGGTTATTAATGACTAGTAGCCATTAGGACTGCATATTACTCTCCAGAGACAGTATTGTGGCTTGCTGTGATGTGTGAAGTGGGTCATTGAATTAAAGCTAGAGCCGTGGAGAGAAAAATGTGCACTGTGAGATGAATAAATAGAAAGCAAGCGTCTCATGCTTATTATCGTGGGGTTCCTAGTAAATCAGATGACTAGCAACTAAGTCACTACAGGTGCTAGGATACAAGAAATACAAGTATTTTGCTAGCATCCTTGGGGAAGACATTTTTTGAAACTTTCATTGTGCTTTATTTACATGGTCCCAATAGATAGAAAACCAAATAATTTTTTTTCAAATAACAGTTTTCATGATGCAGGAAGCAGATGGTAATAAACTTGGAATCCTCATAGTAAACTACCTTGAGTCTTTCCTCACAGTAACGCTGTTCCCCATGTTCATATGTGATTTAGGAGGGAGGACAAAGTCAACTGAAAAGTTAACAAAGTCAATGAAAAGAAACCAGATGGCAAAGACGTTTCAATGGATGACATTTCAAACTCACTTTAAAACTACTTCTAAATATCTACTTCTTAAGAATTCCACAGATTTTTTTCAGAGAATTTTCCTTAAGAAATGTTGCCTGTGAAAAAAACCCTCTAAGTCTCTTTCTGGAAATGAATATGAACTACCCTCCTATATGTTATTAAATGTGATATACAAGAAACAACTAGGGTGATATCTATACTGTTGGAACTTTGCTGGGCGCACAGTGATTTTTATAACTGTCTACTTACACTGTTGTGTTCTGATTTGATAATGTGAACGTGTCTGTAACTTTGATACTTTCTCTGTTTCAGGCAAAGTGCTTCATGGATTTCAAAGCTGGAGGAACTTTATGCCACATTCTTGGTGCTGCTTATAAGTATAAAAATGAGCAAGGATGGTGAGTCTTCTTTGTACCTTTTCCACAGAGTTTGTTTCAAGAAACTTCTAGTTAAATCAGGTTGTTGGTGGGTTTTTTTGATGGAGAACTATTTTTTTGTTCTTGCCTGTATTTTATGTTGTTTTGACATAATGATTTCATATTACCTCGGGGACTTTCTGAAACCGACTTGTATAAAGAAGTTAATAATTTGCTTTCCTTTTGACCGTGTAGATCCCCTTGCAACCCTTGGTAATGTTTCCTGGTTCTGAATAGCATTCTGGTTGTACTAAGTGATATATGAAGAAACAACCAAGGATAAAGCAGGGAGTATTTTGCTAGCACTTCTTCCTTGTAGTGTCCAAAGTGACCTGGATTGCTGATGTTTTTAAACAGAATATTGAACTGGATCTTGATCTGAGTTAGCCAGGCAATTGTCCTTTAGAGTGCTTTTTCAAGCATTTTAGACCAGAAAAAGATTTTTAATGGAGTCAGTTTAGTCCAAACATGTGCACACGTACCTGCCTCACTTTGAAGGTGGATTGGTTCAGGAAATTTGTCTTCCTTGCCTGGCACCCTGTCATGTTCTCCCCATCACCATCGTCTCTAATAATCTCATACTGTATGATTTCTGCCATATCCTATAACATAAAACAGAAGGAATGTTATGAAGAACTCCTGGAGGGTACCTCATTCGAATAGAGTTCAATAAAATTGAATCAGATTTAAAGCAGACGTCCCCTGCATTTTGAGAATTGACTTTTTGGTGATCTGCTTGTTCGGCCTTTTTCTGTCACAACCATATAGTTGAGGCACGGTCCTCCCTTTTGACCAAATGTACTGATTGAAAAGGGTGGGAAGAGCGGATCGTCGACCAGAACCATGCGCTGTTTTTCTCTCAGTCTGCTTGGTGCTGTCTTTTTGTTCTTTACACAGACTGAACAAAAAATGTTGTGCTGAGTTGATTTGCTTTTGCATTTTGACGGCTTCTGCTTTTTGAAAGTGCTCTGGTCCCTAACTTGTCAAATAAGCAGGGGAAGGCCTGTGTTTCCGGTGTTGGGGTCATATTTTGGCACTAGGTGGCACAGATTTTGAACCTACCCCTTTTATCTATGTGTTTATCTAAGTTTTGACACACTGCTAGGCCTGGAAAAGTAGCTTACAATTTACTTCTGTTAGGGTTTCTTATGCACTTCCTGACCCATTGGTGGTGTTAATTGGGGTAGCCCTCCTCTCCCTCTTGATCTTGTAAGATCATCGTGTCCTCAGTTCTCAGTGCTTTCTGTCTCATTCTACCAACTGTTAGTAACTGGGGATGCATTGCCTGGCTTATGCTCATTATTCCTTCCCCCATCAGTTATGTGGATTTTTTTGAGGTCACTTAGGCCCAAATGTTCACGTGTTGCTTTGAAAGATGTGTGTTTTAGCAAGCACTTTGCAAAACTCCTTCTGATGGAATGGTTGGGAAGTGTTGCTTCACCCACATGGAAAGAATAGCTATCGCTCTTTTCTAATCTGCTCTGTGAATTGTTGTAATATGATAACCTCGCTCTGTATAGCCATAATGCTGTGTTGAACTATTAACAAAACAAGTGTAAGTTTTCATTGTTATTTCAAGCATGGTGCAAATATTTTTCTTTACAGGCGGAGGTTCGACTTACAGAATCCTTCCCGGATGGATCGAAATGTAGAAATGTTTATGAACATTGAAAAAACATTAGTGCAGGCAAGAATTTTAATAATAAATAACTACCTAGTGTTAGGATGCCTACTGTATTCAATGCAGAGATGAATGTCTTGGTTTTAGATTTATTGTAAAGGTGATCCACATAGAAGTGGCAGACCTTTCTGTGAACATCTGTAGAAATCAGTGTGTGCATTTGTGGCTACTTCTTTTTTGTTCCGGCTTCAAAATTTAGACTAGCAGGAAGAGAATGGAAGACATGGATGTTGCGTGGGTGTAAAGCTTTTGTTTTCTAAAGTTAAAGAAAGGAAATGTTTGAACAGTTATTGTAAGTTATAAAACAGCTTTAATCCTTAAAGAACTGGAAAAACTCCAGACTCAAAAGTCTTTTAGTTTAAATTTTATTTGCTTTCTCAGCAGCCTTGTGAGATGGATCATTTTCAGTGTAAGATGTTAAAGCAGGGTGAACTGGATTTGTCCAAAGCATTTTGACAGATGTTTCTTATCTGTCAGTGCTAGAACTCTATTCTTGCAAAGTTGTGTTTTTCAGTTATTATCTTTATAGTTGCTGAAATAGGGAAAGTGATCAGATTATGCTGGTGATATCTAATCTCATGTGACTGATTTGCTTATACTTGGTGTCTCGATTTTCAGAATAACTGTCTGAGCAGACCAACTATCTACCTCGTTCCAGATATTGACTTCAAGTTGGCCAATAAGCTAAAGGACATTGTCAAACGTCACCAGGTAACTGATGTACAGTGCCACACGTAGCATGTTGCAGGATTTTCTCTCTAGGTAGTTGACAAATTGACTCAGTACTTAAAGATGCCTGATCACCTTGGAAGTGTATTCGTAGAAGAAACATTATTGAAAAAGAACCATTAAGAAGAGCTTCCCGGTGGTAAGAGCTGTTTGACAGGAAAATAAACTGCCTTGCAGGTTGTTAGACTTTCCTTTGTTAGAGATCTTCAAATAAAGCTTGAATAACCATTTTTTTTAAAGTGTTTGAGTTGCACTGTCTTGCATGGTAGGAGTTGGACTAGATGGTTTTTGTGGTCCCTTCCAGTTCTGTGGTTCTAAGACAGATTCAGGGATAGAGGAGGGGAGTTTCTTTCCCCAGTCTGCACCGTGGAGGATCAGAATGTAACCCACTGGAGTTTTCCTGACAAGCTATCTGCTTGGATCCTGTGAGAGCAAGTGGAATCCCTGCTGTTTCCAGTCTCCAATTAGCACCTGCAAGAGCCATTGCTTGCTTGTACATGTGACAGAGATCGTAGGGACTCTGTATCCCACTCTCAGGCAGCATGCATGGGAGCTATCTGATTACTAGTTCAGGACTCGTCTAGCTCCTGCAAGCACCAACTCAAAACAGATTGCTTTCCCTACACTTTCCCCATTCAGGAGCTCCTGGGAATGCCCAGCTGAGTCAGGCTCCATTTCCTTCTACATTGGAGAAAGATCCCATTGCTGGATCTCCAGCCGAAGTTCCAAGTGGGAAAGCTCTACCTCGGACTGAGGCTGGAGACCCTGTATTGACAAGGGCATGGCCACATCCCTGATGCCTACTAGCCCTTGAGGGATCTGGGGTGGTGGAGTCCAGCCCCTGCCCCATTTCACTTCACCACTTCTGCTCAAAGTGGGGAATAGTGGTGGACTTCGCTCAGTTTTATTCCCCAGGTGTTTTTAAAAATGTTCGTTTTGCAAAAAGGTCATAATATTTCAGTTTTGCGTATTGCTGTCTCTCTGTAAAGAATTTTGGCAGCACAGCAGATCAGACGTGTATTCACAGGACCTTATTAAGATGTAAGAACTGGATTTTCCTGCTACTAGTGGTTCTGTTGCTGGTCTGCTGTGTTGTAGCCTGGAGGCCCCATTGCTCTATGCCAGAGACAGAGAGTCAGAGTAGGGAGGTACTTTTCTCCTCAGTCCTTCATTCTGTGAGAGGTTGGCTGAGTAGGATCACGGCTGTTGCAGGGAGGAGTGTGAAATACTGCTCTTTGTCATAGCCGGAGGGAGCCTTGGGGTGTTACGTCATCCCCTCCCCTTAGAGGCCTGATTGGCACCAATGCTGTTGTATAGTTATCAGAGCTTTCTACAGGCACACTGGCCAATGAGAGTCCTAACTCCTTGCTCTAGGTAGAAGTCACAGCTAAAAACAGATTTGTTGTGTTTCTTATTTAGGAGGTGCTCAAATTATATAGTTTGTGACATATACAGTGACTTGCAAGTTATATAGTGGAGTATAAGGGCTTTGAATGTACTTCTGTGAAATTCTACAGACCTGTTAAGGAGCTGGTAGCAATATTTCCACCTATTGTAGTCTACAAAGTTGCAGCATTCAGTCAGAAAGTTCCCAGTAGGAATGTAAAAGATATCCTGAACTTACCATCTTTGAGATAACACATAGAAATTGTTTCACATGCAGGTAAAATTTATTTAACAGATGGCAGTAGAAGACAGTAGTTTATATACAACAGGTGCTAAAGAAAGTTGGTGTTATGAAGAAGCATGTGGAAGGTCTCCTTAAAGAAGAACTAATGGAACAGGAGTCTTTTTTTAATTAACTGCTTCCCGAAGCGGTAACAGCTTTAAATAAAACAAAAAGCAAGTAATGAAAGCACTTGAAACATAATAATAGAAGTATGCCATTAAAAGCACTGCAGAATGAAGCTGGGTGTCAAATGAGGCTTACAAGACAAAGCACCCAGTGTGTAAGAAATCTAGTATGAGCATTATAGCTCGTTGATTGCTCATGATTTCTTTGCAGGGACGTATTGTAGACTTGCTGGAATTTTTAAATTGGCTGTTAAGTCATTTCTGTTCAGCCTTAGAAAAAGATTCCTAAGTAAACCAGAAGCTGCTGGTGGCACCTCTCCTCCAAAATTATCCTTAATGCTGAAGTACCCAAGACTTTGCCAGGAGTTCCTTTCCGTTTGATGGACGTGAGCAAGCCTTAAACCTAATCTGAATTGTGTTGTAGCTTTAGCCGTTGCATTAAGCTCACTAAACAAAGTATATTTCATGTAAGATAATACTTTTGTGATGTGGGATTAAGTAAGGAAAAGAACATGTTGACAAATCTGCTGTGGGGAAATGGAAGCGTGTGGTCTGTATGCCATCTCAGGCGCGATCTCCCAGGCACAGTCAGTGTGCCGTCTTTTTGTTGCTAAGGCTGCAGTGGCTGCTGCTTCTCCTGATGATCTGCCTTCCGTCCCTCAGATTATTTTCCCCAGGTGTTTCCACAGCTGCTTGGTAGCTTTGCTGTTAACTCTGAAGACCAGGTATGAGCTGCTGAGGTACAATTTGCATGTCAACCAAGCTGCTACTCTTCCCACATTTCAGACCAGGGATTTGGGCCAAGAAATGGCTTATCTAATGACAGCCAGTGTCAGATTGCACCCAGGCTCCAAACTTGGCATATTCATAGGGAAAGAATACATTTCTTCTCCTTGCAGGTAAACAGATTGCTTTGCATACTGTTGGCACAATCATCTGTCTCTGCTTTTTCCCAGGGCGCAGTCACAGAGGAAAAGTCGAAAGCCACTCACCATGTTTATCCTGTTCCTACCTCATTGGATGAAGGTACGAAGTATTTCCTTTGGTATTTCATTGTGGTGCTTTTAGAATGTTATGCTGTGAACTACCTCTGAGGACCAAGAGGTAGAGTAAAATATTTAAAAATAAAAGGTGTCTTTTGTGTCAGTCTCTTTAGTCTTAGGATGTGTACACTAAGATTTGAAAAAAGGATGTGGCATTAGGGTAGAAGGCATTACTGTGGTAGTACCGTATAGCAAGCAGGAGTGTGGTAATCTGAAGCTTCATAGATGTTTAGACCATGCAGCTGTTCTCATTCCAGTTTACTAGTGTGGCAAATGCAAAAATTGGTTTTGGCGTAACTGGGAAAACATGGAGCAATTATATTGCTAAATTACACCGAACTTGATTATACGACCCATATACCGTGGCATGTAATAGGAAAGAAAAGGATTTCTGCCCCACACATCTTATAGCTTTAATTTTTTAAATAAATTTTCAGCACAGACAATCTGATTTACAATCAAAGTAATATGCATTCAAAGGAAAAATTAAAAAGGAGATATAATTAATACACTATAGGGCTCTGACCACCCCTCCTGACAGTAATGAAAAGAAATATAAAAAAGAAAAAAATGTTCTACCATTACATATCCAACTAAATAGGCTTATTAAAGTTACTAATAACCGTAACCTCAGATTATTACTTTATTAGATTTCTTATTGCTCAGAAAATCCCTAAACAGTCCCCAGTCTTTCAAAAAGTCGTCAGTTGGCTTATCCTTTAAAATTTACATTAATCTGGCCAAGGGGAGTTTGCCATTGCCTTCCTCTCAGGCTGGGAGAGTGTGATTTGCCTTAGGGCACTCAGTGGGTTTCCATGGCTGAGTGGGGGATTTGCACCCTGGTTTTTCCAGGGTTCTGGTCCAGTGCTCAACCTGCTAAGGTACACAGGCTCTGGCTGAATTCGGAGACATTCCCCAATGAGCAGAAAGTTAAACAGAGATAACACTTCTTAGCACAAAACATATATTTATAGCTATGCCTATATATTTCCCCCTCCCGGAAAAAAAAATCTTTACAAAAAGACTCTTCCTTCAACCAAGGTGTAACTATGGCGCTAGATGGCAGTATTTCTCTCTTTTGGAGCCTTCAGCTTACTGGGTTTCTCTTTGCTGTGTATTTTTAATTCTGACAGTGTCTGCACTGGATTCTCTATTATTAGGTCATCCTCTCCTGCCTCTCACACACGCATTCTTCATCTGAAATTAATTGCTCTATTCAAAGAGTTGTTTTGTGTAGCTGATTGAAAAACTGGAATGATATTCTGGTGGCAACTAAGGTGGCCTTTTAATGCTGGCATCCATTTGCGTGCTCATTCTTTTCTTCCTTCAGTGTTAAGTAGAAAGCAGAGCTCTTCTGGTTGCAGTGTGAGAGAGGATGTGGATTGCAGAGTAACTTTGACTATGCCAGTGGCCATTGGAAAAGTAAAGTAATTTCCCTGGGGCAGTGTTGGGGGCTTTTACCCTGCCTCTGGACCAGTGTTACTCAGAGCAGTGGTTTGTGGCCAGTCCCGGTGAGCTGGGAAAAATAAAAGTAAAAAAAGGTATAGTCTTTGGGCACAGATATGGTCCCAATTCCTGGCACAATGGAAAAATGCCCTGTTGGTTCCCCATCAGCTTGTTTAAGAAGCAGTGTTCTAGATAATAGTCAGCTGATATCTGTGTTAATTTCTCTGTGCTGGTATCTTTGGTTTTTGGGGCAGGTCAAAAATGCCATTTCTCATTCCTGTTGCCCCAAATCTTGTTGTCGCTACTGTTCTTTACCTTCAAGTCATTTCTGGCTAATAGGAACCCTGAAGTGACACTGGGAGACCCAGTGTGGTATAGTGGTTTGAGCATGGACTGTGGCCATTTCTGCACTACACCCTTATAGTGCTATTATTCCACTTTCAACATCCTGTGGAATCCTGGGCTTTACAGCTCAGGGAGAGGCATTCTCAGCCCGAGAGCTCTTTGGCCTCAGGAAACTACAAACCCCAGAATTCTACGGGATGTTGCGAAAGTGGAATAATGGCACTGTAACAGCATAGTGTGGTAATGGCCTGTGACTCTGGAGACCAGGAGTGGAATCCCTGCTCAGCCAGGGAAACTCATGGAGTGACCTTGTGCAAATCACACTCTCTCTCAGCCTCAGGGGAAGGCAAAAAAGCAAACTCTTTCTGAACAACTCTTGCCAAGAAAACCCTGTGAGTGGTTTTCCTTAGACTCTCCATAAGTCAGAAACAACTGGAAGATACAAAACAACAAATTGATCCTATTATGGAATTTTCTTGGTAAGATCTGGTCATGGCCATCCTCTGAGGTTGAGAGAGTGTGACATGCCCAAAGTCAGCCACTGGCTTTCCATGGCTGAGCAGGAACTTGATCATTGGTCTCCAGAGTCGTAGCCCAACACACAAACCACTCACAACTCCACACTGGCCCTCCAAATATTGGTATTGTCTCCCTAAAAGCAGTTGAAAATGAGAGGTTTGCTCTCACTCAGTATATGCAAAAGGGCCTGGCGGTTTCTAAATGGAATGGCAGCACATTTCCTTACTGTGGTCTCAGTGGCGGCAGGAACATTTACGCAGCAGTCTTGACTCTCAAAGGGACTTGCTTGGCCTTGAAATTCTGCCCTGTCAGCCTGCTCTTCCCTCGTGGGAGAATAAGATTTCTCATTTCAATAAAAAATAAAAATAAAAATAGCATATTGGCTTTCTTGGAATGAGGTACCACTTGAAAGCCTGGTTATATTTCCTTTGTCTGGAAGATGGTATGATTTTTTAAAAAAATAAGTTGCATGCAGATTAACCCTTCCTGGCCCTGCAAAATGGAGCAAAGGAGGAGATGTAGGGAGAGGAGGAATGCTCCTCCTCAACTAAGAGAGTCCAAATGGGGGGAGTAGTTTTAATGGAGGAAATGGGGGCTGGGAGGAAGGGATTCTGCAGGCCTTAGGACCCAGAATGAGGTTGCAAGTGTGGAAGCTGGCTGGAAGCAATAGCCATGGCTGAGTGTCTTCCCTCTCTTTGAACTCTCCATGACCCACCACTCATTTCCCCCACCTCAGCTACCCTTGCTCTGTTATTAAATACAAGATTTCTGTAGCTAGCATAGCAAGATCTAATGCAATGCAAATACAATGACACTCTCTTCATTACATGAATGGGTTTGGATTGCAGTATTCTAAAATGTTCCACTTAAAAGAGTTTCAAGGATTCTTTGTTAGTGCCAGGGCTGGTATTATTGATTTAAAGCATTTAAATTCTACCTATGGTTTAGGAAAGCCTGAGGTGATTGAACAATTCTAAACTTGCATAAAACTATTGCACTCTGAAAAATGTAGAATCAACAGGGTTACATTTTGTCTGAAAATGCCCTTGAATCTGAAATGCTGCAGGAAATTTGTTTAGAGTACATGTCCCTTTCAGGTGTCCCAAGTTTACTAACATAGTGAAAATGTCATGAAAGAGCAAAAATGAAGCAATCAAAAACAGTAAAAAACTAGTTGGCAGCTTGCTCAGTACTTTGTCTAGCCTGGAGCAGAGCATGTCTTAGAAGGTTGCAGTCATACTGCCATTTTTACAACTAAAAATAATGTTAAATCACTCCTAGTTGCACTTTGGTGATCAAGGCCACTGAAAACAGCATCTTTTACCATTTTAAAGCATTTATTGGTCTCAAAAATTGGTTTCCGATTATATTTTTTTGTGGCATTGCTGGGAGTTTTTGGGAGGGCACATTGTGGATCCCAAGGGCCACATTGTGGTCTCCAAACCCCACATCTTTCAATCTCTGTGCCAGACAAAAGGTTGGAACAGAAGGTGGTGGGGTATTGATATGCCCAAAAGCAAATACAGGAGTCCTGTAGTTGTTGGAAAAACCCCACAAACGAATTATTGCTAAAGCCACATGTCTGCAATCTCTGACTTATTTTCAGACCATTTCTGTAATCAGTTTTAATACCGAAGTAGTAGGGGTCAGATTTAGCAAGCAGTGAAAGCCAAGGTATTCTTGGGTTGTGCAATGTACTTTGTAAAGTAATGGATTATTAAAAATACTGCAGGAGGGCATGGCTGTAGATGGCATAAGTGAGTGGCACACACTGGGTAGAGTGTCAGTGTGTATTCCTTCTTGCCATGTGCATGGGGTATGTGCTCTTTCCTTCTTTGCTCCCGTGTCAAATCTGCCTCATTTTTGGACCCAGTTCTAACACGTTCCTGTACCACGCAGCCTCTCAGCCTTTGACAGCTCTTACTCATGTGCTCAGAAATGAGCTCTTCACGGCCCATCCTCAGCAGCTGTTTCCTCTTAGTTCTCTCTTGCTGGGTACCCTGAACCCTCCCTGGTAGAACATTCCATTAAGGAAAGAGGTTTATGACACAGCTGCTTGTTAACTTTCTTTGGGATGAGAAAACTTAAGGTTCTTCTGATGTTTGTAAAGTTACAGTGATTTCAACTGGATCATTTTCTGTTTGTTTTTTTTCCTTTTGCAGAAGAGTGGTTTAGACCTGTGATGAAGAAAGACAAGCAGGTTCTTGTGCACTGGGGCTATTACCCAGACAGGTATTAGAATTAGAAAACTCGTATCAGTCTCAAAATACTGTCCCATCTTGCCTCCAATCCCACTTTCAGACAGAAGAGAGAAGTTATGTCCTAGATCAGGGCTTTCCACACCGTGTGCCGCGACATGTTATTGTGTCGCCTGAAGTATGTAGGTGTGTCACCTACAATCTTGGAAATGTATGTTATTATTTATAAATCAAGTATTTTTAAAAAATATATAAGAGGTTTTCATGAGATACGTTTTGTCTTTGCTGTTACAGTTTATGTACATGTCTGTATCTCTTATAAAGGGTTAGTTTGTTAGCAAGGTTTGTTATTAGGGGTTAGTTTAACCTGCAGTTTGCTAGTAAAACTGAATTACTGTGTCACAAAATGATGTATGACTAAAAAGTGTGTCACCAATATGAAAAATTTGGAAAGCTCTGAAATTTATGGTTTCTGGCTATCATGATTTTTGCCAGAAGGCTATTGTGACTGTCTCTTGTAAGAGTGACAAAATGTCTTGAGTTTTAAATGTGGAAGGTTGATTCAGAAATAAGAGCAAATCATTGTTTGAGTAAACAAAGTTGACTATGATTTGCCATCCAGACAGGCAGACCTTGGTTTGTGTGGTTTCCTCCCTCATCCTCTTCAGAGTCACTTGAGCAGTGCTTCCCAGCCCTTAAGTCCTTAGGCAATGGGGACTTACCATCGGAGCACAAGTCCTGCCCCCTGAGGTCCCTCCAGGGCTCCCTCATAGGTCCCTCTCCCACCCACCAGCTTCAGGCTGTGTGTTTCAGGTCCTGGTGTCAGGCCTGCTTGCCAACTTATTGTTTTGGTTTGGTTCAGTCACCACAAGAAAACCAAATTTGATTTTGTAAGAGACATTTTGGTATTTTGCCTGAAACATCTTTTAAGACAATTGTGCAGGATAGAGAGCCTAAGAAATCCCCTTTGAAGAAAGCAGTAAGCTACCTTGATGTCAAATAACTTCATAACACTGCTTTCAGCGCCCTAACCCAGATTTTGATGTGATCTGGATACTTGTAACGCTTAAGCATACATTTTCAGAAATACATGTAAATTCGTTCTTCCAGCTGAGGGAAAATGTTGGTTTTTGAAGACAGTTGCAGTGAGCATGATGCCAAATCACTGTGCGTTTCTGTTATGCCACTGCCAATTTGGTTGAATTACCCGAGGGATGAGTTTGCAAATTCACTTGTTGCTTTTTCTCTCAGCTATGACACTTGGGTTCATGCTACTGATGTAGAAGCAGAAATTGAAGATCCTCCAATTCCAGAAAAGCCATGGAAGGTAAAAGGGTGTTCTTCTCAGAATTGTTTTGAAGTGACAATTGTTTCAGAACATTCTGTCCCCAGGGGGTGTTTGATGCAGGCAAAGGCAAAACAAGATCAGGGAGGGAGCGCTAGGTGGAGGGTTAGTGTAGGGAAAGCACTTACCTTACCAAAGCCAGTCATGTTAGAAAAACACAATTCTTCCAGTGACAGAGGGAAAACAGGAAGCTGTTGCATTATTTATTCACTGGTTTGTAAATACTTTGGTGTCTCACAGTAGTGCAAATCAGGTGGAAGCAAACCAAAACTTTTGGAAACCAGGGTTCAGCTTCCTGCTCAGCCATGGAAACCCACTGGGTGACTTTGAGCAAGTCCCACTCTCAGCCTCAGGGGAAGGCTAACCTCTATTGAACAAATCTTGCTGAGAAAACCCTGTGATAGGTTTACCATAGGGTCACTGTAAATGGGAGGCATGTTGAAGGAAAACAAAAGCAATAATTAAAAACAACACCCATGTTTTAAAAACTTTGTTATAAAACAGTGCAAAAATACTTACATGTGCATAGCAAAAAGAAGCTGATTTTTGAGGGTGCAGCAACTGCAAAGCCTTTGGAAGTTTATTTTAAAAAGTTTAAGATGGCAGAAAAAAAGAGAGATGCACCTTGACAAAATTCCACAAGGAGGGAGTTGTTGTTGTTAGGACATTACCAGCAAATGCCGTTAGGACAACATTACCAGCAAATCTCCACTTCATATCCCTGAAGATATCTGAAGTGATGTTAGAGAATGTGGAGATGCACAGAGAAGAAGATTAGGTTTGGAGGCTCTCTAAATGCTTTGAATTCTTCTGAGAAGCATCTTGGGAACCAGTGTGGTTAGACCGATATTGATATGAGATGTTGTAGTGGATCAAGAGCAGCAGTGGTTTCCCGGTGCTAGCAGCGTGCTTATCAGGGTGGCAAGGAGGTGGAAGACATTGCCCACAAGCTATGGGAGTTGGTGGCATCCCACTGGGATGGCAGTGAAGGATGCCACACAGCTTTGGCACAGGCTAAAGCCTGGGAACAGACACAACTATGGGTGACAAAGTCCAGAGAGAGATGGTGAGCCTGGGTGACTTTAAGTGGAGGATAGTTAGAAGTGTGGATCAGAGAAGAAGAGAAGACATTGAGTGGAGGAAAAAGCCCAGGAAGCATGGAAAGGAAGGAGGAAGAGAGCTTTAGGGGAGGAACTGCCCAGGAGGACCAGCCCATGTTCCACTCTAAGAGTGGGGTGGTGTCTCCAGGGGACCAACAGGAGCTGCCAACATCATTTTACCTTCTCTGGTCTCTTCCCACAGCACCTCCTAAGGAGGAGAGACTTGACTGGCTGCCGCTTTGCCCCCTTTCCCAGCAGGAAGGGCAGAAGAATCAGTTGGTGAGGGAGGCCGTTGCAGCTATTAACCTTTTGTTTTTAAAAGGCTACTTACCTGTGCCTTGAGGAGGGCATGGGGAAAAACATACTGTGGTGATACATTGGCTCACGGCAGTGTACCCTCAAATGTAGTGTAGAAACTGTGAATCAAGTTCCTCTCAAACTGCTCTTGGTTTCTACAAGTCCCAGTGGTTATAGAGCACAGAGTGGGCACAGCAAACTCACAGGCTGGCACGTAGGGCCTGCAGCTGGTATTCTCTGCAGCCCTTTGATGTAATATGGATGGAGGGCTGCTTAAATCTTCTAAAAGCATTCCAGGGTGCAATGGCTTTCTTTGTAAAGCCAGGAGTCCCCTTGCAGGGATTTACTGCTACTTTCTGAAGAAGTGAGGCTCACATCTGGGGCAGGCAGAGTTAGAAGCCTCTCCCTTTAGAACTAGACCAAAGCAAGGCAGGGGAGACTTGTTGAAAACAGGTAATTGCTTGCAATGGTTCTTCATAAGCCATTATTTTCCATTGAGATCTTCAAATCAAGAATAAAACAAATTGGTAAATGTGTTTTATCGTACAACAATGATTTGCTCTTTTAAGGGTGGATGTATCTTTTAGAAGCCTGAGCGTTTGAAAGAACTTGTTTGTTAGGCCAGAGGAGGTCAGTTCTATTAAACGTTTAGAACACAGTATTAATTATGACAGCAGTCATAATCTCCCAGGGTCTGTTGAGCACAGAAGGAAAACAAACACTGGCAACCTTATTAATGATTAGAGGCCAGTGTGCAGTGCAGTAATCTGAGGTTGATTTCATTCACGGAAAGAAAATAAGGAAGCTGTTATAGTAGAAGTGTTCCTTTTTGGATAATGACTGTATTTATTTGTGTGACAACATGAAGCATTCTTCCTGGGTTCACTAATTCATTTGCCTGCCATCAGCAGGAGGATAGTATTTAGGTGATGAGAGTGAAGGTGAAGTTACACAGAGACTGCTCTTGAACTTTAACTCTTTAAAAATAAAATAATCTTTTAAAAATTACGTTGTTGCAGCACATTATAGACAAGAAAGTTGTAGATGTAGGTAGATCCAGCTTCCATTTCTCTATTTGCTTATCCCTCTCTCTCTCCAATAGTGAGCAAAAATGGTAGGCTGTCCCTGGCCAAACCATGGGAAGATAAAACCTGGTATGGAATTGGACTCCAGTGATTATTCCTGAGCTGATTTTAGCTGGAGATTTGAGAGGACCAGAGCAGACAACTTCTGCATAAACATCATGTTGTCTAAGCCTCTGAATAGTTTTCTGGATGTACAATTGGCCTTCCGTATTTGTGGGTCTCACTTTCAAGGATTTGATTATCTGCAAGTTTCTCCCACCCCACGCCAAGTGCTTCTTTTCCGAAGGAACCTCTCCTCTCAGCAGGCTGCAGAACCCTTTAGAAACCCACCTCTGATCCTCCCTCCTCCACCAGCTGATGCTTGGCCAGCTAAGGATACATCTCATCCTAATTTCTCAAGACCACAAACCCTCTTCCAGTGCCCCAAACCCAAGGAGGAAGGTGGGCAAGAGAGAGGAAGTATAGGGCCACAATGCAGACACACCCCCTTTCCTTTTCCTTTCCCTGACCTGCTTTGGACCTTGGTGCCTGCTCTCCCCACAATGCCTTGGTACCCTTCTCACAGACACACATATTTTGATATTTTCAGTTTTTCCACTTTTAAGGGGGTTCTGCACTCCCAGCCCTCATGAATGTGGAAGGCTGTCTGTATTCTAAATGTCCCAACCTACCTACCTTCTCTTCTTGACCTTTTATCTCCTCTGTTTCCTCTTTTTTGGAGTAGATTGATCATTCAGCCATTTCCCAGGTTTCTTCATGTTGAGATTTTTGGGTTGATTTTTTTGACTAGTATTTCTAGACTTATACATGAGTATATACAGTAATTTAAGAGGAAAATGTTCTTAGTTTGGGGTGGGTTAACAGCAAGATGAAATGCTACGATGAAAGACCAGGGGAGGCTGAGGCTTGGGGGAGGCTGAGGCTTGGGTGACTTTTGAAAAGTCATTTTACTAAAAAGATGTGTATTGAGGGGGGAGAGAATGCACAGAACATGAGAAGGTGAGAAAAGATGTTCCAAGGCATAGGGATTGATTGATATAAACAGCAGTGATATTAAGATGTATGGAATGTTTTCTAAATTGTCTTGGCATGCATTCATAAACTTGTGGCAACTTTATCTAGTAACTGTTATCAAGCACAGGTTTTCAAAGTCAGAGGACAATTCCTTTTCAAAATTAATAGTATTGTATGTAGTAGCAACATTGTTTGGGAATTATGCTGAATGCACCATTGCATTTTTTTGTTTTTTTTGGTAGGTTCATGCCAAATGGATTCTGGACACAGATGTCTTCAATGAATGGATGAATGAAGAAGATTATGAAGTTGATGACAACAAGAAGCCAGTTAGCTTTCGCCAGCGGATCTATATGAAGAATGAAGAAGTAAGGCTGCCTTGCTTTTGATAGTAGTTGTACTGTTGAACGGCCGGATAGATTTTGCGCTTAGCTTGACTCAGAAGTTGGTATATATGGGGAGCCCATTTTGTTACTATGACACCTATCCCCATGTACTCCCATCTTGGATCTGCTGGAAATGAAGATAATTTTTTTAAGGTTTGCCCTTCATCCCGTCAAGTTTGTGGTTCTTATTCAAGCTTTCCCCTTGTTCATTCTCCGACCCTCCTTTAATAGGCAGCAGCCCCTCATGTCTATCTCTGTATAACTGCTTGAATAGTTTGGGGGGCCTTATAGATGGAAGCATGACATGAAGCTGCTTATTGGCCCTCTGGAGAAATAGCAAAGGAGAAGGAGAATAAACTTCATGTGCTTGTAGGTGGAATAGATTTTATTCTTTGAAAACAATTGTTTTGGTTTTGCTTTGAATAGATAATCGTCCCAGGATTCCTTCCAGCTGTGTCTCTGGAGAAAAGTAGGGACATCTGCCACTTAGTGACTCAAGATGAGACTGCAGACTGTAGATTGATTTTTTTTTTCTTAAATGATTTTAAGTAAGAAAAACAAACCCTTCCATATTAAGAACAAAATCACCGCAAGGCAAACATCTCTAGAATCCCATTAGTCTCCATGCCAGGTTTCAAGGGTCTGTGTTTTGTTGTCTTAGAGCCATACTGAATGGAGACACATGGTGGAGACACTCTTTTTTTGAGAGGGTGTTTAAGAACAGCTTGCGACCTGGAGTGCCCCTTGGAGTTCTTGGAAATGCTGAATGTGAAAAGAAGCTTGCATTTTGAACTTCTTGAACTTTGCGAACTTTTTAGAAGTGAAATATAAGGCTTATACATATAAAGCGTAAAGACTTTGTTTTTAATTTTTATAATTCACCTTGAGTCCCAGTTCAGGGGAAGCAGAAGGATGAGAAGGAGGAGTAGGAACAAGAGAAATGATAGTAGTTATATTGTTGCACACAAACATGCTAAAATCATAGTGATGTACGTAAAATACCTGATTTAAGGAGTGATGAAACAATGTGCAAGATGAGGCACAGAACATAGCAAAACAGCAATGTAATGTAAACGACAGTTTGACACAGAATGTGAACTTCGTGATTAACTTAATGTTCACTTTAAAAAAAGAAACACATAACAGCTGAGAGTCTGTTCGCTGCTATACTGATGGTGGTATAGGCAGTAGTGGGCAGGGGCAGAAAGGCTTGAGAGCATGGCAGTAGGAAGAAGGAAGGGAAATCTGTCGCTGTCCAGAGTGTTTGGCTTCTGGATGGACCCTCAAAACTACAGGTACTCCAGGAAGGCTGCCTGGAAGATCACCTGGCCTACACAGGCAGCTTTCCAAGACATCCTTCCCAAGGCACCTTTAACTTTGAGGATCTACCCAGAATCCAGCATTGTGGAAATAGCCTGTTTGGGCCTTCTCTCCTTTCTCTGCAGACAGAGACCCCACACTACCCTGTCTTGGCATAACAGACCATTATTTGGGCATAGTGCATTAAAAAAAGGGTTTCCCGCCCTCTAGGTTTTCAGAGTGTGAAGGAGGAGAGAATGTCAGAGACCAGGAGTAGCTGTAGGATTGTCCTAAGCCTGCTCCCTCGTGGGAGTTCAGTGCTGGGTTTTGGAAACGATCTTGGTGTGGGGCTGCTTTTCTCATCCTCAAGGCAGTGGCCAGCCTCATTGGGAAAACACAGGAGAGGCCAATTCAGTATAAACTGGCTGAATGGTGCTAGGCCTGGGAAGTCACAGACTGCATCTCAGTGCTGTGGAGGTCATTGAGCCACCCAAAGCAAGGGACTGCTGCTGACAGCTTTTGTTTTCTTAACAGCCAGTCCGCAGCCCAGAACGGCGAGATAGGAAGGCAGCAGCAGGTGCCAGGAAAAGGAAGCACTCTCCTTCTCCTCCACCTCCTCCCACCCCAGTGGAATCGAGGAAGAAGGCTGGGAAAAAGGGGTAAGTATTCTGAGCCTCCTGCCGCTTGAGACGATCTCTCTTCTTATAATCATTGGGGAGGGGAGAGATGAGCCAGCAGTTTCGCAAGAGTTAGTGTTTACAGCCGCCTGCGACCACACCATTTCCTTGAGTGGGTGGCATGAATCTTTAATGCTGCCCATGGAGCAGGATTCCTTGATCATCCGAGGGGAATGCATCTCCTGCCAGTGGAGGAAGACTTGGTAGAATCATTACTTCCAATCTAATGAGTGCTCTGCAATTGACGTGCAGAGACCGTAATAAACAAATTCTTTTTTCTATGCATGCAAAGGCTGTCCTGATACAGCTTGATGGTCTTAATAAAGTTATCTGATAATGCAGTCATTAAAATTGCTCCTGCATATGAGCTTTTAATCTTAAGGTTTTGCACACTGCAATAGGTGTATTTAAATTAATAGGCTGCTTTTCTGTTGTACCGTCGGAGTAGTTTAACAGCTATTGTTAGTAGCATTAAAATATTGACAATTAGAAAAGTAAAAGATAATGGATTAGGAACTTGTTCATGTATAACTACCTGAAATTCAGGAGCTGTGGCTTGTGTAACTGTCTGGTCAGGTGGATTGCCCTTCAGAGGAAGTTCTGCAACAGAGCTGCTTTGATTTTTATATTTTGTTTAACATTGCACCTGAAAATTTTTGCAATAAGTCTTCAAAAATCCAGGGAGAAGGTTGTGCCACTTCCAAGCTGGGGGAAGAGAGGAGAGAGAGGAAAAAAACAGGCCTTGTATGGGACAGAATAATAACAGTCCCATGTGTGTCTCTGCTTTGTTCCCATGGGCTTCTGCAAGCAACATTCCTGTAAAAAGCATCTGAAGTTAAGACAGTAAAGTCATGTTCTTGATCCAGAGCAATGCAGTTAATAAGGCAAGAAGCCCACTCATCTCTTTTATTGTAGAAAATATGAATTGCCAGGGTTTTCACCTGATTAAAAATACCTTTAACTGATAAATCATATGAGTTTTAGTAAATGTGTTGATTTTTTCAAAGCAGTTCTGAAGAAGAAAGTTGCCTCTGTTTGATTTCACTGGTGCACAGATGTCTTGCAACAGGACAATATCGTTTTTGAAGAAGCATACCTTTTGTCCCAAAATAACAAAAGCTGCCTCCAGAGTTCTTCAGAGAACAGTGGGTTCCCTTTTTTCCCACAGCTCTCTCCCTTGAAAAAATTGGCCCAAAAGTAAACCAGAGATGATATCATGTCACTTTGGGTGCAAATGTGGTTTTGCAGCCACTTGGGAGGAAACAGTGGAGCAGAAATTGGGCACCATCCCACATACAGTAGCCCACCTTGTTTTAGAAGGAGAGCATTTCCGTGAAAGAAAGAGACAAAAAATCCACAGTGGGATCGTGTGCAGTAGTCGTAAAGGCGAATGTGAATATATTTTTCCCACACGTGTTGCAAAACTGGTCATTTGGAGAGACTTTATACTCTGTGTTACCAAGTGTGAAACATACGCAGCCGCTTTGGTTGTAGAATTGATGGGGTCTTGGTGGTTGCGTCTTGTCCTGAGCTGTGCGACGAATATCCCTGCCCTGGGAGCTCCCCAGGGGGAGTGTGCGCTTGGCCCGTACAGGTAGGGGTGCAGTATCTCAGCAGCATGAAACATGGCTGTTGCCGATATCCGTTAGGAAGGAGGGCTGTTTGTGGTTACTCTGTCCTAGACAAACAAGCCTGTATGGGAAGAGGCGAGGACAGAGGGAGGATGATGACCAAGAAGATCTTACCAAGGAGATGGAGGATCCAACCCCTGTGCCTAACATAGAAGAAGTGGTGCTTCCAAAAAATGGTATGGCATTTTAAACACTCCCCTCACAAATGATGAGTGCAAAGAGGGAGGGGGCCATTAAGCTTCATGGGAGAATGTAACAGTCCTATGCCGTATAACAGCAAAGTTTGCACAGCCTGACCTACCTTTAATTTTGCTTCCCTTTTATAGTAAATCCAAAGAAAGATAGTGAAAATACTCCAGTAAAAGGAGGAACAGTAGCAGACCTTGGTAAGACTTTTACTTCCTTTCACTTGGTTTGTAATTGTGTGTGATTCTTCGTTCTTTGGGGCCTGCAGCTGTTTTTGCCTAGCTTCGTACGTCAGCCTGTTCCAAAAGTGGACTGCCATTTTCTGTAGCGACAGAGCCTTATTCATTGGTGGGTTGCTTTTCTAAAGATGGAAGTAAGTCTCCTAAGGATTGCCAAATAAGTGATCTGGTGTGGCTTATTTAATCACTCCTTTTTAAAAGCTGTTGGGCATTATGAAATGATCTTTGTATGTGGGAGAGGAAGGACCAGTCCTGGCTAGAAGAGCTGACAAATTGTGGTGGTGAGTCTTTTTTAAAAATCCTGTCACATTGAACACTGTTCAGGGCAGCTCGCTCAGTGTTCCATAAAACAAAGCACCAGTCTTAATTGAACCTGTGTAATATGCTTCACAAGTTACAGATCAGAGCCTCGCAAAAGAAAGTGGTGCTTGGTTGCTTTCTTAAAATTTTATTTTATTTATTGGTCTGTGGTGAAGCAGAGGCGGGGGTCAACTGACAGGAATTTGATAGCTTAGGATAGAGCTTTCCAGACTTTTCATGTTGGCAACACACTTTTCAGACATGCATCATTTCGCGACACAGTCATTCAGTAAGTAATTCAGTAAGTGGAAGCAGCCCCTCCACCTGAGCCTGGCCTGCTGCTGTTGCTGCTACCCTTGCTGGGGTCTTCCTTGGGCCAGGATGGTGTTGGCAGCAGCCCCTTCACCGTGACCTGGTCCACTACTGCCTTCACCGGAGTCTTCCTCAGCTTGAGGTGGCTGCAGGAGAGGCAGCCCCTCCACCCAAGCCTCACCGTCCCCTGTCACCATTGGTGGGGTCTTCTTCGGCCCGGGGCGGCGGCGGCAGAGGCAGCCCCTTCATCTGGGCCTGGCCCACCACAGCAGCAAGAGAGGCAGCCCCTGCATCCATTACCTTCACGCAACACACCTACAAACTGCAGCGGACACACTAACGTGTCGTGACACACACACAGTTTGGAAAGCTCTGCCTAGGAGCAACCAGCAAGGGTGGTGGGACAGAGAGAAAGCCACTTTCTGATCACAAGAACTGAGTAGTCTCATACGAGGAGAGAGCAGCTTTCAGATAGTCTGAACATAAGTTGTTCAGTGCTTTATAAATCATAACCAGCACTTTGAATTGTGCCCGCAAACAAACTGGTAGATAACAAAGCTTTCTCAAACTTTCTTTAAAAATCTCCAATGGGAGAGAGCTCACCATGTTCCACAGTAGTCTGTTCTTCACTGTTGAACAGCTTTTACCATCAAGGATTTCTTCCTAATGTTTAGTTGAAATATCCTTTCTTGTGACTTAATTCAGATCCTGTCCTCTGGAGCAGCAAAGATAGCAAGTGATAAAGTTTCTGCATGTTTTCCCTGCCGGTGTCATTGTCCCCAATGATGCTCTCTTGAAGTTCTGTTTCTCTTTCTATTTCTAATGCTTAAACTACTAGTCCTGCAACAGCCCATGACTGATTTGATCATCACGTTTAGTGGCCACAGAATGCTGACTGACAGAGAGGGCAGAGCATTTGGATATGGCCTTTTTGTCCAGGCCACATGCATAGGAGTAATAGTTGTAAAAGATTATTAATGGTACAGGTAGTTTGAATTTCTCTGTTCATCCTTGTCTTTCAGATGAGCAGGATGAAGAAACGGTGGCTACAGGAGGAAAGGTAACAGCCTGCTCTTCGTTTAGAGAAACATGGTTAGAAAGAGAACTCAGAATTACTGATCTTCCAACTCACAGTGTTTAACTGCCTGCTTGTGATGAATGAGGGAGGTTGTTGGCTTGAGGAAAGTTTCTGTGGCTTGCCATTCCCTGGCAACAGTTAAATTGAAATATTTATGTCCTGTGTTACATCACAAGATCTCAGCGATGAAGTCTATTAGAACAATTCAAGTTTTGAAATAGTGAGGAATAGTTTGAACAGTTTAAAAACCATATATATTTGGTAAAAATACTCCCAAGTGCTCTGAGGAAAAGTTAGGTTTTCACCTGGTACTGAAAAGAAGGCAGTTTCATGGCCAGTCAGGTGTCCAAAGAGAAAATGTTCCATAGCCAGGGTGTCACAACAGAGAAGGTCCTCTCCCATGT